>CM027875.1:43681712-44090838 GCA_016097615.1 Eucalyptus dawsonii
GTCAACATTGTTTAATGTTTCTTTTTCCCGCGGTCTGCATCAAATTGGCAGGGCACGTTTCGTTCACTCGCACGCGTACATACGCGAATGGTTGCGAAAGCAAAAGTACGCGTTCTTTTCAAAGTCACGGCTCCCTCGTTTGTTTCGTCGGCTTCGTTAGCTTAGCGACAGTCTTGAGCTATTCTTCTCCTTTTTACATTATCCAACCACTCTTGTCGGATCCAACGCATCTTTTATGTGTACTCAAACCAAAACACAGATAATTTATTCCAATTGTAACTGGCTACAACAAATTTCTCACGCAAGTTTGAATTAAACTATTTCCAATAAATAAAAAGTAGACATGTATTCAAAATTATTTTAATACACACACACACACACATAAAGACTATTATTCGTGGAATAAAAAGTTATTACCACATAAAAAAAATTTCTCTGATGCTAAAATTTGTCAAGAAAATGGTCAATTTTTTTTTTTATGACATGAGGTTAAAATTACTTTATTAACATAGAGAATTTGCTAACTATTGAAAGGTCAGAGTCTAATTTTTCTAGTTTAAAGTTACTCAAATAAAAAATATTACTTATTAGTCGCTACGTGTTTTTCAATTTAAAGAAAAAAAAATGGATAAATGTATTAGAAGTTCTAAAACTTATCACGAAAGTGTAATTAAATTCTTTCATTAACTTCATCCAATTATATTAAAGAAAAATGCTGATGTAGTTTTTTTAAATATTTTCTCTTTTCTACGCAGCATTGACCTCATTAAAGTATCAAAGATAAGACTAAAATGTTGTCATTTTAGCTAAGATCCTATTTTTTAACCAAAATCTTATCAAATAAAATTATAAGATAAAAAGGGCATTTTTTTTGCAAATACAAAAAAGAAAAAACAAGGCAAGGGCTACCGTTGTCACCCCACCGTCGCTAGAAAGTGTCAACTAGGGCTCAACAATGGCTGGTAGGGGTCATTGGCCCTTGACTAGATAGCAGCAAGGGTGCCTCACATTGGCTAGCCCTCATCTTGATCTAGCTGGGGCCGCTTGATTTGGGGGAGGGCTGGTGATCCTCACTCAAATATGGATGGAGGGCTATGATCGCTCACTCTAGGCAAGGGTTAATGTGACCCTCACTATGGGCCCAGGCCAAGCCTTGCCGGCCCATTTTGGCAATGGTGGATATTTTGTAATGGGAGCAACTCCGGCCGAACAACTCCCTTCTCTATCATCCCTTGTTCTCCCTCTCTGCGAGAGTTCTGCAATGGTGCTCTCGATGTAAAATGGAGAAAATGTAGTCCCCAACTCCTCAAAATCGTTCCCTGTCGCCACCGTTTGTCTCCCACCTTGTTGACGCCTAAAATTAGGCTTTTATTATTTTGTTTAATTCTCGGATAATAAACCAAAAAGGAAGCAAAAATGAAAAGCAAAAGCAGAAGCAAAGGAGCTGCCCCTCCATGGGCTCTCGGCCCATTTCCGCGAAGCCCGGCCCCCACCATGTCTTCTTCTTCCTCGCGCCTCTGTAGCGCACGCGCAGAGGGCACGACGGAGGGGAAGGGGGCGGACGGACGGCGATCGCGTGCGGAGCAGAGGAGCAGTTGGCGTCGATGGGACGCGACCGGAGGAGGCGATGATGGCGGATGGGACGGCGGTCCAGCCGGCGGGTCGAAGCCTCGCCGACCGGCCGCTTCTGCGCCTATAAATAGGCCCTCCATCCCCGACGAACGAGACCCAGAGCACAAAGAGAGAGAGAGAGGGAGCCCGATCGAGTCGCGGCCCTTGGATACCCCACTGAGAGACTTCAGGGGGGCCGAGGGCTTGCGGCCTCAGATCTGAGCCCCGCCGGAGTAGAGAGGGAGAGAGAGAGGCACAGAGAGAGAAGGGGTTCGCGCGGGCCTCGCCGTCGCCGTCTTCGCCCTCGTCGTGCCGTTGCCGAGCAGGTATCGCACTGTCCCCATCGCCGTCGCCGTCGCCATCCCCCTCTCCATAGTCCAATCCCCTTTGCCGTCGCCGCCGTGGTCGTCATCGCCGCTGGATCGCTTCGGTCTCCTCTCCGGCGCCGCGGATTCGCAAACCCTAGGGTTTGCGATTTTCTGGGTCGCGAAGCGGATCCAGACCCGGAAAATCGGGTAGGGTTTGCGGTCCGAGGGGTGGCTAGAGGATGGGTCGGGCGTTCGGGTCGGATCCGGGTAGGGTTTCGTGGAGAGTCGGGTTGCGGAGCGGCCTGTCAGGCCGGGTCGTCGGGTCGGGCCAAATGCCCCCGAGCGTCCGGCCACGACGCCGTTTTAGTAAATAAAAAAAAAAAGAAAAAGGCGAAAAATCCGAGTCGGGCCATAAGCGGATCACTCCGAGTCGGACCCAACCCGCAACCCGACCCGAGTCAGTTTTTATATTATTTTAATATTAAATAATACTTTTAAATAAATAATAAATAATAAATAATTTCAAAAAAATCAAAAAAATCAAAAAAATAATTTATTTTCAAAAAAATATTAAAAAATGCTTTAATTTCCAGAAAAATCGAAAAATATTTAAAAATGTTGGAAAAAATGTTTTATTTTAAAAAAAAATCGAGAAAAATAAAAAATAATTTATTTTCCAAAAATATTAAAAATATTTAAAAAAATATTTTATTTTCCGAAAAATAAAAAAAACAAAATATTTCATATTTTCCAAAAAATGCCAAAAATCCAAAAAAAGCCAAAAATTCATGAAAAAGCCAAAAGACTTGTATTTTCCCAAAAAAAATACCAAAAATCCTTTTTGTGTCCAAAAATTAGAAAATGACTCAAGAAAATGTTTTTCCCCCAAAAATGCATGGAAAATCCTCGAACATCCAAAAAACCTCGGGGTTTAAACAAGATTAGGTACCGAAAGGGCATTAGTGATTAACTAGTGTAATCAAGTCCCCGATCCTAATTTCTCTAGTTGCGCAAGAGTGAGTATTTCTCCCGATACTTCACTTGGGTTTCTAATCAACCCACCCCAAATCGATTAGTGGCGACTCCATTTTAAAAATTGATCTACAGGTTAAAAACTCAGACTATTAAAGTCGTGAATTGGTGGACTTGGGAGAGTCCGGGCATAACTAATTTCAGCCGAGCCATTAGCCTCCTTAGGCGCTCGTACCCGACTGCGGGCGCCGAAAAAAAAGAGGTCGCGACACACCTCTTGAGAAAAAACCCCCCAATTTCTGAAAGAAGACAAAATCGGTCACCAGCCCCTCTGACTCGCGGTGCTTCGCTCCTACCTCTCACGCGCGCCGCTCTTTCCTCCCCGTCTCTCAATGTTTAATGGGCTGGGGTTTTAGTGTGTGCACTGGGCTGGTTAGGGCAGCTACTTCTAGGGCCTATTTGGTGGATAACAAGGGTCACTAACCTCGCTGATCAGAAAACCCTCACCCTCGGCCACAAAGGCCCTAGGCGAGGCTATCGTAGCCTTGTTGGATCTGGGCAACGATGCCTTTGCCTAGGTCTAGTGAGGGCCTTCGTGACAAAGGGTGAGGGTTTCGCGGCCGATAAGGGTTTCTGATGACCCTCACCAGCCCTAAAAAGCAAAATAAAAATAAAAATAATTCAAAAGAAAAAAAATGATTAAAAATATTAAAAGATATTAAAAAAGTTATTCAAATTAGCGCCGTCAAAGCCACGTAAGATAACTGGCTATCATGTCCAATTTTCTAGCGAGACAAATTGTTGATAACACTCAACCGATCAATTTTTCAAATTTGTGACATTCAAGTGAGCGACAAAAAAGTTATGGCATTTAAAAAATGAGCGTTGTACAAAAGTTATAATACTCTTACTATTCTTACCCAAGTTGGAGTGTCACCTCTACTATTCTTACCCCAACTTGGATTGTCCTGCTTTAGCATCATATAATGCTGGCAAGTTCATATTTGGAGAAGATGGTCATATTTTTTAAGACATTACGCTGTGGCTTCATCTTGGTTTTACTTACTCTACTCCTTGATATATTGAGTTGGGTATTGCATGTGAAAGAATTGACCAGAGCTTTATCAAAAGGAACTGGACGTGTTCCGTCTTTATCAATTATAAAAGTTACGTTTCCCTCACTCCCTCCATGCTTTCCCAATCTAAACTTGTGAAACTCGGTATTATGTTTCTCTTTTACATGAGAAACAAGAATATTGTGGAGCTACAGGGCGAGTTATTAAATCGTCAGTTAGTAGCCATTTAAAAGAACAAGAGAAACTCTATTATAGCGAATTTTGTACATTCAATATACTCTATGGATAGAGGATTGATCTATTCCCTTGCCATGTTAGAAATATTGCTCATAAGGAGTCCTATTGTTCGACCCAAAAAAAAAAAAAAGTCCTATTGAAACCAAGAAGTATAAGCTTGCCATCGACATAAAAATAAATGGAGTTTTTCGAGAAAAAAAAAAAAAACTTATCAGTGGAGGAAGACCTTTTAGGGATAGGAGACATAGGGCTAAAGAGAGGACCTTTGCAACCTTGTTCGCAGCAGATTGGGTGAGGGTTTTATGGCTTGACCCTCACCGGCCCTAAAAAACCAAGGGAAAAAGGAAAATAAAAATGAAACAAAGTAAAAAAAATTCATTTTAATTTACATTACTCTAACGTGGCACTAAACTTAGTGGAAGAAAAAGTTACGACATTTAAGTTAGCGTCGTACGCTATTTTTCTCTCCAATAATTGCAAGTACAAAGTGGCCACTAATTTCTTATGATGCATATGTTAAAGCAATACAGCAAAGTTAGCCATGAATAAATTTTACAGCGACGTTGTTAAGCAACGTGCCAAATAATGTCTGATTCTGATTTTTTGTTCCCAGAATCAGTTTTGGACGAGAATCGCGTTTGGTAAAATTTTTGTTTTCAAGAACAGATTGGGAAGAGAATTGAGAATAAAAAAAATGTGATTCTCCATCTGAGAATGAAAAAAAGAATCAAAACAGTGAAAGTCTCATTCTTCCCTTCCGTCATCCTGTGATTGCCGTTCACCGCGCTCGCTGCCGCCATTCGCCATCAGTCGTTGTTTGCCGGTTCGGCGAGCTCGTTGGAGGCTTGCCAGGCCAGGGCGAGGTCCGGCAAGCTCGCCGGAGGCAAGCCTAGCCATCGGCGAGGTTGGCTTGGCCATCGGCGGGGCTAGGCGAGGCTCGCCCAGCCTTGTCGAGGCTCGGCCGACGAGGGCCGGCCTTGCCGAGGGCTGGCGACGCTCCGATGAGCGTCGCCTGCCCTCGTCTAGTTGGTCGCGGCACATGAAGAAGAAGAAGAATAGGAGAAAAGGAAAAAAAAAAAAAAAGAAAAAAAGTAAAAAAATTATTTAAAATTTAAAAGAAATTGATTTGGAACAGTAATCAATTAGCATGGTATCAAACGCAATTCTATTCAAGAATAAAAAATTTTGGACAGTTACCAAACGCGTTTTTTTACTTAGAATCAATTCTCGAGAACAGAATAAAAAATAATCATTTATAGTCAAAATTAATTTTCAAGAACAGAATCGTTACCAAATACGCTTAACATTGCCTGCTAGTAGAGAGGCAATATCCATTCTATAATATGCTATCCTGCGGAAGATTTTACTTCCCAAGATCTTTACCTTTTTATGGTCTTAAGGAAACATGAGACGGTTGCTTTCTTCTTTATGAATGTGGCTAGGTTCTTCCGTTTGTGGATATACATACGGGCGCCAGTTTTATTGCAGAATTGCAGGTCTCTAATACTAGACATTTGTGTTACGAATTTGGAGGGAAGAAGAATAGTAGGAGTGCCACAACTTTTATATAGCGTTTACTTGAATACATAACTTTTTTTTTTGCTCACATGAGTGTCACATCGAAGTAAAATAGATTACTTGAGCAATCATCATACGTGAATTTATTTAAAAAAATTTCAAAATTTCTAAAATTTTCTTATTTTTCATTTGCTTTTTTTTTTAGGGGCCAACAGGGCCGCTGGCAACCCTCACTGATAAGAAAACCCTTGCCCTCGGCCACAAAGGCGCTAAGCTAGGCTATCACAACCTTGCCGGATGTTGGTGACGCTACCTTTGCCCAGGTCTAGTGAGGGCCTTCATGGTTAAGGGCGAGGGTTTCGCAGCTTACAAGGGTTGCCAAGGACCCTCGCCAGCCTTAAAAAGCAAAGAGAAAAAAAAGCAAAATAAAAAATTCAAAACAATAAAAAAATGATTAAAAATATTAAACGATATTAAAAAAAGTTATTCAAATTAGCGCCGTCGAAGCCATTGAGGACGACCGGCTATCATGTCCAATTTTCTAACGAGACAAATTGTTGATAACACTCAAGTGATCAATTTTTCAAATTTGTGGCATTTAAGTGAGCGAAAAAAAGGTTATGGTACTCAAATGAGTGCTATACAAAAGTTATAACACTCTTATTATTCTTACCTAAGTTGGAGTGTCACTCCTACTATTCTTACCCCAACTTGGATTGTCCTGCTTTAGCATATAATGCTAGCAAGTTCATATTTGGAGAAGCTGGTCATATTTTTTAAGGCATTACTTTACTCCTTGATATATTGATTTGGGTATTGCATGTGAAAGAATTGACCAGAGCTTTATCAAAAGGAACTGGACGTGTTCCGTCTTTATCAATTATAAAAGTTACGTTTCCCTCACTCCCTACATGCTTTCCCAATCTAAACTTGTGAAACTCGGGATTATGTTTCTCTTTTACATGAGAAACAAGAATATTCTGGAGCTACAAGGCGAGTTATTAAATCGTTAGCAACGCATGAAAAATTCCTCCAAGAATAGCCATTTAAAGGAACTCTATGATAGCAAATTTTGTACATTCACTATACTCTATGGATTTCGACCAAAAAAAAAATATATACTCTATGGATAGAGGATTGATCTATTCCCTCGCCATGTTAGAAATATTGCTCGTAAGGAGTCCTATTGTTCAACCCAAAAAAAAAAAGGAGTCCAATTAAAACTAAGAAGTATAGGCTTGCCATTGACATCAGAAGAAATGGAGTTTTTCGGGGGGAAAAAAAAAAACTTATCAGTGGAGGAAGACCTTGTAGGGATAGGAGACATAGGACTTAAGAGAGGAACTTTGCAACCTTGTTCGCAGCAAGATTGGGCGAGGGTTTTGTGGCTTGACCCTCACCGGTCCTAAAAAACCAAGGGAAAAAGGAAAATAAAAATGAAACAAACTAAAGAAAGTTCAATTATTATTTACAAAATTTTAAAAAATCCATGGAGAATGATTTATCCAAAATGATACTCAATCGATCGATTTTACTCTAATGTGGCACTAAACTGAGCAGAAAAAAAAAGTTATGACATTTAAGTGAGTGTCGTATGCTATTTTTCTCTCGAAGAATTGTAAGTACAAAGTGGCCGCTAATTTCTTATGATACATATGTTAAAGCAATCACAGCAAAGTTAGCCATGAATATAGCGACGATGGGCCTACTCCAGTCGATTCCTCAAAATCTTCGCGTTCAGGAAGAGAAAAATAAAATTGATCATAAGAAAGTACTAAAATCAGGTCGGAACCATGCGGCTGCATAATCGTGACAGCTAGTTGCATCGAAGTATGTCTCAACCTCGCCGTTGTCCATGCTGTAACTTTTCTTCTTCTCATCTATGTTATCTATGAAATAGACGCGGTTTGGCTTGACCCCGAGAAGGCAAGACTCGGCGTTGAACTCCACCGAGAACGAAGAGTTGCCATTCAAGAAGAGAGATGCGTTCCCCAAGCTCTTGACCTCTTCCTCAGTTCCCTTCTCCAAATCAACTTTGAAAACTCTGATCTTTTTCACGGGTCCATACCCTTCGCCCCATATTGTCCATGCCGCCATCAATGAGCCTGAACATTCAACGAGATACGGATGACCTTCGAAAATGTTCTGCCCTAGAATTTGTCGCGATTCCATGCGATGATTTCTCTTGTTAAAAGTCATTATTTGACTGTTCGCATCCAAGGCCACAAATAGCCCATCGTAATAAATCAGTTGAAGGACGGTGGACCGGCGCAGATACATCGCTGGACTCACTGCCGTCCATGCATCTTCTCCTGATCTGTGGAAGGCAAACCCTAGTGGTCCAAGACTCTGATGAATATGGATCATGACTACGTAGCTCCTGGTTGAAGAAGGGCCTGAGGACAACGCGATCCTGTTGATTCTGGGATGGCGGCACTGGAGCCTCTTCGGCCCATCGAGTTGCACCCTGAGACGTGACTTGCGGCGAAGCTTCTTCAAGGCAGGGAGTTCGATGCTGACGCGCGAAAGCGGATTGAAGATATGGTAGTCCCTGTCCCCCTGTGACGCGAGTAGCCATCCTGGTGCAGACAAGGTCCGGACATGAGATCCTGGCACCAGCATCGGGTAAATTCTCCTGTGGTGGGGCTGCGGAACTCAGCTCTTTGGTTGTCCGCATAAATCATGAGCCACGGCGTTTTCGACTTGGTGTCGTACGTCTCTTTGGCGGCAGTGGACCGCCATGATGTGCACACCCCTCGAAAAGCTAAAAAGTCTTCTATGGCTAGCCGTCGAGCAATGAGTTCTAGGATCTCTCGTGGGAGTTCTTCCCAATTCACCATTACTTGGTCATAGATTGAATGACCAAGTCGCCTGGTGTGTAACTTCTTTGATGAATTCATTCCTCAAAACATGAGGCGGGTCCATGCTTATCTAAGGCGGGTCGTTGCTTATGTAAGGAAAGACCACTATCGGGAATTCGGTTTCCTTTTTAGTGTAAGATTACCCCAATCCGACTTCCTCTTTCAACAAATTGCTTCACAAAACTTATGGCTCGATAATTTCTTTTTCTTGAATGGATATTCGTTTGTCCTGGTTGGCAAGATAAACTTCCTCTTATTTAATGTTATAAGATTCAAATCTTTCTATAGAACATAGCATATCTATGAGATAGTTCATCTTCAAGTTTTTACGAATAAAACCCCATAAAGATCTTGTACACAATACGTTTAAGTAAATGATAATTGTTTCATAGTAAACGACGCATGAAATTATAATTTAAAAGTAAACTGACTTGTACCACTCAAAACATAATACCTAAAATATTTAATACTTTGAAAAAAAAAATATATATGTACCATTTCAATAAGAAGCTTGTTTTTCAACCAAAATAAATAAATAAATAAGAAACTTTTTTTTTTCCTCGAAAGCAAATATATGATAATTGTCACATAATAAATGATGCGTCAAAAAAATAAAGTGTGAAATTTTAATTTAAAGATAAACTGACTTTCAAAACATAAATCATAATTATCACATAGTAGGGAATTCATGAGTGCACTCCGATAAAAAAAAAATGGCACTTGTGACACGGGGGAAACAATCAGTTTTTTAAATTATAAGAGCCTAATATATAGACCACTCTTTTCTTTCATTTGTACACTCTTTGTACAACTATATCTATATCCCCACTATAGTAAACTATAACCTACTGTACCACTTAAATTGGAGCCATATGAATTTAATATAACTCATTTATAGTTTTGTCTCCTTATTCTCATTTTCAATATGCTTGGTGTAAATGCTAAAGGAGATACGAATCATTAAGTACTGATCCAATTTCTGAAAATAATATTCTCGCTCTTGAGGACTATAAGATTCAAATCAAAGCCGAGTTGGATTTCAAAATGATTTTTGATTGGGGTGGCCTGTATGGAGTATGTTGCGAAATGTTTGTGGAAACGCTTCGCAAGAATCGGAATTCTACTAAAATAATTGTTGCTGGTCAGTGCCTTCAGGTGAGTAAAATCATTTTGTTTTGGGCTTCGTATTTATGGTCTCACTGACGATACTGGAATTCCCATCATTTTGTCTTGTTAGCATTTGAGGCATGAAACGAGGTCATTTAGTATATTTTCTTCAAATAAGAACCTAAGTCACCAAATTGAAAGAAAGGCCCAATTTCAAACTCTGACTGCCATTGAATGAATCCTCCCACCTCAATCCGCCATGTTTTGGCAAGTCACGAAGAAGCTGCTCCACCGGCTCACCGTGAGGACCCGTCCCACCCCTTCTTGAGAAAAGAGAAGATCAAATCTCAGCTTCAACTTTGCTTTGAACAGAACAAAATGAGGAGTCGGAAACTATCTGGTATATGGATGATGATAGAGTTGCAATCTGTGATGAGATCAAGGACAGAAAGTTCGTCTATAACTGCCGGTGGGAATCAGAGCCAACAAATAGATTTTGGGAGCGATTTCATCACTTCGTAACCGGCCGCAAAGTAGAGTAAGACAGAGCACGCCTCGCACTCTTCCGAATTCAATTGTTGGTGGCGGCGAACGAAGGAAGATTCTCAGTGACAAAGAAGCCGAGAATCAAAGCCAGCAATGGTGTGTCGAGCCGGATCCGAGTTCTTTAAGTACTCGGAGAGTAGAGCAGGACAATTCACGACACATGGATAATATTCCGACGATTGAGAGTTAATGACAATTTGGGAGCTCCATAACATCGAGAGCTTTTGCTTCATTTTTCATGCGAAAAATGTGTGTGTGGAGACTGTACCCCTTCCTCCTTCTAAGTTTTCTGTGACGTGTCTATATACCCTAAAAAAGGGAATCCTACTCCGTCAAACCCCAAAATTGATTATGTTGTATAGCTTTTCTACAATCTTCTCGAGAGGACATCGCTTCGCCCAGCCACATGGAAGGGTGGAGGACGCACGTCTGAAGCATCGGGAGTGGGTGAACAGAGATTAAAGACAGACAGGCGAGCTCTTTAAAAGCGAAAATTGAAGACACGAAAAAAAGGCCTCTCGGCCAAGCTTGCCGGGGACAATAGGGGTGGTTCGCGAGCGACACCGACACTCATCCATGGATGAACAATTCGCGAGCGTCGGCATCACTCGACCAACTCTGGTGGAGACTCCACTGGTGGCAACCATGGAGGAGAGCTGGAGGTCGAACTCGGAGAGAGGGATGACCAGATAGGTTTTTCAAGCAAGAGGCACCGCAGGCGTGCAGGTGAGGAAGAGGGCCGGCACTATTATTGCATGGAGCGATCTTACGGAGAGGATAACAGAGGAGAGAGACAAAGGAAAAAAAATGCCCATATTTTCTCTTCTTTTTCGTTGGACAGCGGCCAAAAAACACGCGGACTGCTTTTTTTCTTTTAAATGCTAAGTTATATTAAATTTTTAATTATAAAAGTCATGTAATTTTTGGTAGGAATTTCGTCGCCGGCGCACTTAAGTGATCGTTTTTTCTCTAATTTCATAATTAAGTGAGCCGCGAAAATTTTTTTCACTAAACTAAGCGTCATACACAATTTTTGGCACTCTTAATATATTTATCCCGAGCAAAAGAAAAGTTATGGAGACGTAGGAGAGTGGAGAAATTGTGAAATAATGAAAAATATTACAATAGTCTTTTTTTATTTTTATATAATCGAGGGATTGCGGAAATCACCATTCAAGGATCACACAACCCTCCGGTGCCCGGTAGCACTGGTGGGGCTCGCCGCAAGCATTCGGAGACCCCTACTTAAGTCGCGAGCATTCGGAGATTCGAACTCGTTCTTTCGGCGATGAGGTAGTAAAGCCCAACCATCACAGTTACCTACGAGTGGGTAATATTACAATACTCTTCAATTCTTCAAATATTGAAAAAGGCATGGAACGGAATTTTAAGGCTAAATTATTTTAGAAGAACTCGCCACCAATTTTTTTAAAAGGAAAATAGAAGAAATGATTTAACAAACTCATTGATAAAGAAATTAAAATGACATATCTAATTTTAAATGCATTTTTTCCTGCTTACGTTGTCATACAACCTTTTTTTTAATCTTCATAACCATAAATCCATGCAAAATTGAGACATAAATATCAATCAATTCAATAAATTTGTCACCATTATATATATTGGGATAATACCTTAAAAAACCCCAAACTGGTACACTTGTGACAAATTTACCCCAAACTATTTTTTTGATCATGAAAAACCCCAAACTGGTAAGCTTGTGACAAATTTACCCCGACTGATTATAAAAAACCCTAACTGGTACATTTATGACAAATTTACCCCAAACTAATTTATTCGACTGCAAAAAACCATAAACTGATAAATTTGTGACAAATATACCCTATGTTAAATTGGATTAATATCACAAAAAAATCATAAAAATTGTAAACTGTAACAAACGGAACGTAAAATCCTAAATTGATATACCGGTTAATCATCACGTGTCATTTAACTTAATAATTTGAGAATAAAATTTAACAAAAACTAATATAGGGTAAATTTGTCACAAGTGTACCAGTTTGGGATAAATTTGTCAAAAGTATACCAGTTTGGGGTTTTTGTGGTCAAAAAAATAGTTTGGGGTAAATTTGTCACAAGCGCATTTCAGTTTAGGGTTTTTTAGAATATTATCCCTATATTTTAATACTATAAAGCCATATGTATTATACATTATACTCAATTATAGTTATGTTGGTTTATTTCTATATTTCAATATGCTTGTTGTGGATATTGAAAGAGACTGTAAACATTTAATAATGTTCAATTTCTTTATAATATAACTTATGGTATATTTCTCTTGGATACCACAAGTTTTCAGTATATAAAATTTATTCAGAGCTAATGAAAACCAGTACTCGACTTGCCCTACAGGCCCATCGTGGTACTCCTACAGTCATCGTGTGAAAGTTTAAACTGGATAAATGATCAACTTTTCTTAAAAAATAATATTTACTATGATGGCTCAACAAGAAAAGATAATTATCAAAAGAGTGGTTATTTGTACACAATTATCAGTTTAGAAGGTAGTAATTGGTATTAAAACAATATGGTAGTGGAATTTTTTATTATTTTATTGTTTGAATTTCATAAAAAAATTGATGAAAATATGGATGAAAAAGATTGAATGAAAACCCAATTTATCTAAAAATAAACTAAATGGTATTTCCTCTTAAGCATTCTAAGATTTTTTTTTTTAATAGATTGAGACATAATCTATTTATTTTATTTTAAATTTTTTTATGGAAATTTTATTTTGAATTGAGGTACATGCGAAAGATGGTTGTTGATGATAATAATACGAAAGTACAGCTCACGGTGTATCATCAAACAATATTCTCCTTGCTGATTACATTGAATCCTCTTTGCTGATTACGTTTTGAATCCAACCACATAAAAGTAGATACTATTTCAAATTCCTTGAATATTCAGGAAAATTGGGCGCGCGCTCTCTCTCTCTCTCTCTCTTCTTTTTTTCTATTTCAAATTCCTTGAATATTCAGGCAAATATCTTATCATTTGATAATATTTAAGGTGAAATTCATACTGTGTAGATAATTATTCAAAAATCCTAAACCTAGTGTGCAATGGTCAATTCATGTATAAATATTTCAATTATACCAATTTAATCTTGAATCATTTAATAATTTTCCAATATAATCCTTTAGGCCAAATTGACCAAAAAATTATTGATGTGGTCATCAATAGTCATGCACGGCGTGTCCAAAGTAAACATAGACAATTTTTGTAATTTTGTAATTTTTGTAATTTTTATTAATAAATATATATTTTTTTTGCACAAGGGATGTGAAGCCCTTGCATGATTTGGTGAGGCAAGGGTTTGAAGCAAGGGCTTTGCGGCCCTCACCTAGAGGTGTTGCCAGCCATTGTGGAAAAAAATATGGAAAAAGAAAAAGAAAGAAAAAAGAAAAGAAAAGAAAAGAGTAGAAATTTTTTAAAATTTTTAAAAAGGGGGAAAATAACGTGGACTGAGTGACTAATGGAATTTCAAAGTCCTGCCTTTGGGGGGAAAGAGGCTGGAATTCCTCTGCTGGTCTCTAACCTAAGCTAGGAGCTTGAGTCTCTGCAGCCGAGTTGAATTGCTCCACTGAGGAGAGAGAAAGAGGGGAGAGCGATAGAGGTGAAAAGCTTTTTTGGCTTTGCAGGGTTTACTTTCGCGTGTGTCTCACGTCTTGCGATAGTACCGGAGCATTTGGTCAAATTTTCACCGTGTGTTTTTTTACTTGGAAAGAGGGAGGTGGAAAAAAAAGAGAGGAAAATCCAGAAACCCAACCTGACCTGAATTTTCGATGCAGGTCTAATGTGTTTCAGGTAGGTTTGGGTCGGGTCATAGTATATAATCCTTATGATTCGGGTCAGATCAGGTAACATCAAAACCCGACCTAACTCGACCCATTAACACCCATAATTCATCTGTATTCAATTTTAATTGGATATAACAAGTTTCTCATGTGACTTAAATAGAAACCTACCCCATTGAATAAAAAGATTCTAACATATGCATATATTCTTTAATATATAAAAAGACTACTCATATGAGCATTATTTGTAGATGAAAAGTTACTAGCCGCATAAAATTTGTTATATTTGATGTTGGAATTATGGAGAAATTATTTACTACTTAAATGGTCAATTTTTTCTTTCGGGGAAGGGTCAAACTCCATTGTATGAAATTTAATCTGGACATAGAAAATTTACTAACTATTGAAAGGTCAAGATTAAATTTTATAGTTTGGAGTTACTTATCACATAAAAGAATACTAGCTATTAGTAGGCACATATTTTTCAATAAAAAAATGCCAAGCATATGGGAATTCAAACATGCGAATTGAAAGCACAAAGCAAACAAACAATGTTATGCAATAAAAAATTCGAACATATACATACATAAAAATTTAAATATTGGCATCATTGACATGATAAGCGGATTGTTAAAATTGAACAAGACTATTGACACTCAAATTTTTACTAACAAATCAAATATAATTTTTTTTGTAAAAAATATTAATAATAAAATGAAATAGAGGACATGCATAATATGTTTTAAATGACCAATAAATAACAAATAAAGAAAAAGAGAGAAAGAGAGAAAATAATTATAAAAAGGGGCTTCAATTCGGTCAATACGAAGGGGCCTGGTCCAATTCGCACAGCCCACTAATCCAAATCCGCGGCCCGTTAGTCCAGTTCATGCCAGCTTCAGTGGGCTTCTTGGCCTGTCAATCTCAGATTCGACTCCCTCCATCACTCTCGTGCTCTGAAATGAGCGCCCGTGGACACGGGGAGAACGATTTTCCTCTTCCATCGCCGACTATAAAAAAGGGTGAAGAGGACATTAAATAATAAATATTACGGTAATTAAATTTTGACATCCAGAGGCGATTATCTGACCAAATCTCCTATTCTAATTGTGATGGGAACATATCCTTTATTTTAAATTCGTGTTCAATTCTCCTGCTTAAATTCATGGGCTCTATAAATATAATTACATGCTTCTCATGTAGATATGTTTAGCTCAAGTGCTATATCAACTTTTTTTTTTTATAGAGCCCAATTAATTACTTGCATCCGACTTTTATTAGGTATACATGATTATGGGACTATGATGTTTGACCTTATCACATACAAATATAGACCTCATATTGATTCTAATCAAAGCAACATAAAATTATATTATGTATTAAATTTGCTCTTTCACCATCTATAGTATATATCGTCTCATCTTAACTTGCTTACAATAGCACTTGAGGTATCGTTGCTTGCTTGGTGACATATCTTTCTGTAATATATGCGTGTTTGTGTGCTAGTCTCTTAACAAATTTGCACTCGTTGATGAAAGATTAATTTTTATAAAAAATAAATAAGTACAATACACACACACACACACATATATATATATATATATATATATATATATATATATATATATATTTTGGTAAAGGTTACAATACATATGTTTACATATACATAATCCAATAATCCTCAATAATATTACATATCATTATATTTATGTAACCCTAGAGACAATCTATGGGTCAAGAACACGTTTCTAGGAACAGCTTTCATGAATGGATAAGCAATCATTTTGTTGGTTGAAATATATTATATAACCACTTCCTTTCATGCTATTATATATCTATGTCAATGTATTTCATACTATCATGATATTTAGGGTCTTTCACATAGGCAATAGTTACTTAACTATTGCAAATCACCAGTCTTGGAATGTTAGTGACAATGGCTAAATTTTCCACGAAACATTTTAACCATGTTACTTGTTACATTGTAGCAAAGCATGTGATAAATAATGCTTCTATCATAGATAAAGTTGTGCATGTATGTTTCATTAAACAAAAACACATATCTAGATGTCGATTTGCCCTCATCTAAGTCTCTTCCTCAATCAGCATTTGAGTAGCTTAATAAGCGTAAATCGTTTCATTGAAAACAAAGTTAATAGTCCATGGCGCCTTTCAAGTATCTTAGAATCCTCTTAACTGCTTCTAGTGTGCTTGACCAAGATACTAGTATTGACTTACTAAACCTACAGTATGACATATGTCGAGTCAAGTACACATCATACTATATATCAACTTTTGATTATACTAGTGTAAGGAACAATTTCCATTTTTTTCTTTTCTTTTGAAGTCTTATGACACATCTTAAAACTCAAGCCTCCACCTTACATGACAAGAGTAAGGATTACAATGCTCTGTATTGAAACGTTCAAGAATCTTCATTATATGAAATTTATAACAGAGTAAGGAATTTCCTTGATCCTTCTCTTTTAATCTTAACTCTCAATATATGAGCAACTTTTTTCATGTCATTCATTTCAAAACTAGAGGACAACCATACTTTCTTAGCAATAATCAAATGCTTATCCTTCCCAACTAACAAACTATCATCCATATAAAGTGATAAAATCACAAATTTATCTTTGAATCATTTAATATACATACAGTGATCTTCTTCGATCATTGTAAACCCAAAAAAAAAAAAAAAAAGAAATTATGGCTCAATGAAAATGAAAATACCACTGGTTAGATCATTGCTTAAAGCCATCTATTGATTGACAAAGCTTGAAAACTTTGTGCTCTAAATCTTCAACTATGAAACCTCTTGGTTGTTTCATATAAATTTCCTCATTTAGTTCTTCATTGAGAAATGATGTTTGTACATCCATTGAATGTAATTCTATGTCCAAATTTGTGACAATAGCTAGGATAATGCGTATGGAGGTAAATCTTACAATTGGTCAAAAGAAAATATGGTTTTAGACATAAGCATTGCTTGCATGAACACTTTGCCATATTTTTTTAATCGATTCTCTACCAAAACTATGTATCTTCGTATTTCACATAT
This sequence comes from Eucalyptus dawsonii, assembly GCA_016097615.1. NCBI lineage: Eukaryota > Viridiplantae > Streptophyta > Magnoliopsida > Myrtales > Myrtaceae > Eucalyptus > Eucalyptus dawsonii. Next base: position 43,698,834 of record CM027875.1, read on the forward strand.
TACATAGATGAGAAGAGGATATATATCATCATTTTGGATTTTATGCTTGTTTAAGATTCAAATATGATGAAGTGTTCATGCTAGTAAAGTTACCACTTGGACATATGTCTATGCTAGAAAATATGGTCATCAATAATAATCATAAATCACGTGAAGATCTTGAGGAAGTTAATGCACTCAAATTGCTTGTAGTGGCCTAACAACTTCAAAACTATCACAAAGCTTCTTAGCATGCTACGGTTATATTCAAATATCTAGAAGAAGGGCTCGCAATACAGCACAATAAAGGAGATAAGAGTTACAAAAAAATATTTGTGTGTGTCAACCATTAGAATGCAGATTGGAATAAGAACACAATAAGCCACAATATCAACTTAATATGAATCTAGTAATGTCTCATGTATGATTTTTAGTATTTGAAGCAATTTTTGGGATTGTATTTTGTTTCGAAATTGTTCTAACATAATAACAATCTATTTTTGGACCTCTTTTCCTGAAGAAGTGGTTAGCTATCTTCTTTAGTTATCGAGAGCATATCCTTTCATGTAAACATCCGGCTAGCTTTAGCTAACGTTTATAAATTTTATTTTTGATATCCTATGATGACACCCGAATTTTTGTTGAAATTTTAAATATCCATTTATTTTGCAAAAATATAAATTCGTAAAAAATGTAAAAAGCACAAAAATATATTAAAAAATCGAAAAGATGAACGAAATGAAATGAAAAGTCGGGTCCAGTGGGCCGGCTTGTTCAGCCCATCCTTCCAATCAATTTTCGGCCCTTTCAAAAGTTAAGCTTATCCGCCCATTCATTTCTTCCTTACGGCCCACTTTTTCCCCTTCTACGTTGAGCCCATCTCTTTTAATGTTTTTATGGCCCATTAAAGTTTAAAATAACAAGGAGAGACAAGAGCCCAAAGTCATTTCTTCCTCTTCGCTTACACGAACCAACGCTCACGAAGAGGAAAAGGAAAAAGGCGCGGATGAGGAGCAAAGCATGAACGCGTGCCCGTGAGCGAGGGAGGAACAACAAGCCGTGACGCAAGCAAATCCAAGCCTTCTAGAAGGCTATGCTGGCGTGAGGGATGAGCACGGCTAACCGGAAATGATACGGAAAGGGGCATGGGCTGCGTGCATGAGGGGCCTAGGCCAGAAGAGGCTTCGCAAAAACCAGAAGACCAAGTTGCAGAGAGGAGCGAGATGGAGAGAGAGGAGAAGGCGAAGCTGGTGTTCACTGAAGGCAAGAGAGAGGCTAGCGTTCACTGAAGGTAGAAGCAGAGGGATCGTCGGAGCTTGGCTTCAACCTTGGTTGAGGCGCCGCCGGCCACCGCTTTCATCTGCAGCACGCTGTGGTATTCCGTCGAGTTCGCTGCTTTGCCGGAGGATGGAAAGGTGTAGGATATGCGATCCTTTTCTTGACACTAATTGTACAGTGCGCAGCTTATAAAATATGCGGAAATATAAGACTCAAAATAAACTCAGTAAGCTGATACAATTACACACTGAAACTAACTAATACAAACATACACTAAAGCACACTCAGCTATTCTATTTTTCTTCCCTTCTCGATCACGGAGGGATAACTCGCTCACACAGAGCTACTGAGGCTGCAGTGCCTCTCCCTGGAGTTCACCGTTGCACCTGGTGACTTTCTGTTCCGAAGCTCCCCCTGCTGGAGGCTTCCCTGAAGCTCACCTCATACTGGCCTGAGGTTCTCCGCCTGCATGTGGCGTGAGACCCTCTCCCTGGCCTTCTCCCTGTGAGGCCCTTTGGCCTACTTTACGTTTGCACTCTCAAGCCCTATTTATAGACATCTTCCATCGCCTGGATTCCACCGCAACTTTTCTTCTTGGCAGTCAAAAATGTGGGCTGCGTTTCCTTCACGTGCAAGTACTAGCAAAGTTGAACTTTGCTTCTTGCTCCTTGAAGGCTCCAGTAACAATTATACTATTATTTTAACATGTGCCCATTCTTTTTTTTAATCAGCTTGTGGCTTCTTATTATTATATTAGGTGTTGTGTTCCAACACTCCCCCTCAACACCTAATATTCTTCTTCTATAGCATCTGATATTCATCTTCGTCAGTTGCATCTACAACTGCGACTTTCGACTGGGCTTTGCGAAGCTCGGACTTCATCAACTCGATCTCACGAAGCTCCCCCTTCTTGAGTGCTCCTTTGATGTAGTCCCCGGTCGCTGGCTCTGAGTTCATAGTCTCCGACACCTTGCTCTGGATTCACGGTCCCTGGCCAACTAGCTCTGATACTATTTGTAGGATATGCGATCCTTTTCTTGACACTAATTGTACAGTGCGCAGCTTATAAAATATGCGGAAATATAAGACTCAAAATAAATTCAGTAAGCTGATACAATTACACACTGAAACTAACTAATACAAACATACACTAAAGCACACTCAGCTATTCTATTTTTCTTCCCTTCTCGATCACGGAGGGATAACTCGCTCACACAGAGCTACTGAGGCTGCAGTGCCTCTCCCTGGAGTTCACCGTTGCACCTGGTGACTTTCTGTTCCAAAGCTCCCCCTGCTGGAGGCTTCCCTGAAGCTCACCTCATACTGGCCTGAGGTTCTCCGCCTGCATGTGGCGTGAGACCCTCTCCCTGGCCTTCTCCCTGTGAGGCCCTTTGGCCTACTTTACGTTTGCACTCTCAAGCCCTATTTATAGACATCTTCCATCGCCTGGATTCCACCGCAACTTTTCTTCTTGGCAGTCAAAAACGTGGGCTGCGTTTCCTTCACGTGCAAGTACTAGCAAAGTTGAACTTTGCTTCTTGCTCCTTGAAGGCTCCAGTAACAATTATACTATTATTTTAACATGTGCCCATTCTTTTTTTTAATCAGCTTGTGGCTTCTTATTATTATATTAGGTGTTGTGTTCCAACAAAAGGGGCATCGGTTCTCCTTTAAAGACTCGTCGGCGACTGCACCAGAGCAGGAAACGTCCCTAAACCAGGTGGGCTCCGCTTGGCTTTATTACGTTCTGTCAATTTTTAGTAAATCCGGAAAAAAAATTAAAAAATTTGAAAAAAAAAATCGGAAAATCCATAAAAATCTAGGAAAATTATTAAAAATTTAATACAATTCAGAAAAAAAATTAAAAAAAATCGAAAATTTTCAAAAAAATAAAAATAAATTAAAAAATTTAGAAAAATTGGAAAACCCTTTAAAGAATTAAAGCCCTAAATTGGATAAGCCTTTAGGGCTTTACAATATAGATTCTTGTTTTGCGTTGTCTTTTTTTTTTTTCTTTTTTTTTAAGGGATAATTTTAGGATGCTTATATACTTTCTATTATAATTTTAATTTACTGCACTTTGCAATATTTAGATGTTACTTCCTTGTTTTATAATAGTTAGGACAATTCCTTGTTTTTATAATAGTTAGGACAAACCTTAGATTTTTCTTGATAGGCTAGTCACATGATTAGGTTAGGTATCAAAAGAGTGTTAGCCCTAAGGCTAACGTGATCAAGTCCCCGAGTCCAAAATTTCTAATTACTTAAATAGTAAGATATCCTCCCATTAGACCCAAAAAAGCTAGTGACGACTCCTTAGTCAAAACTTGCATAAGATTAATTGATTAAAAATTTGAAAGTCTGACGTCGTGTGAGATATGAACTTGGAAGAATTCGAGTCACCGCTGGCCCGAAACCCCGAAACTTAACAAACTTTCCCTTTCTCACAAGAGAGGTTAGGTCGTGACATCCTAGAAATTAGGAGAAAATGATAGTTGTGGGAAATTTAAGTCTATTGAAAAACAAAGCTAAAAGATGAGTTTGAAACATTATAAAGCTCAGCGAAATCTTAAAATTTTTAATGATTGGGTACACTAATTCTCATTTAAGCATAAAAGAACATTGTATTTCATGGGTTGAAGAGAGATCGAAGTCACAAGCTATTGGAGCTATTGGGATGGTTCAAAAGGAAGTAGATTGCTCATTCTATTTACTTGCTTCTTCAAAAGGCTAATAAAGAAAGTTTACCGCAATAAGCTGATTTTGGCAATTGTTGGATGTGATGTATCGGATCCAAGTATTGATAGACATGACTTGGAATTGAAATTGTTGCGATGGTATCCATTACTGGGGCAATCAATGATGTGGTATATATATGCTTGTATTTATTATCAACCACTGTATTGCGGACATTATGTTTGATGTTAATCAAGATATAAAATGATGATATTGCATATTGAGTCAAATTTTAGGTATTATTTGTGTCATTTTTCCTATTATCAATAGTGTTGTAATTTTGTAGTCTTTACACTCTTTACAGTTAAAGATGCTATTTCGAGATGGATGGAAATTTCTTCCGATAAATTTATGTCATAACCCACAATAGAAATTCTTAAATGACCAAAAATGTTGCAACTCTCCCGACAAGCAGGGAACACAGATTACGAGGTGATGTCAAGGTGAGCACCAGAGATCCTTAACCAGCATAAGTTCTCCTAAACCTTTACCTCACCCAACATTAAATGATTCATTTTTATTGATTAACCTATAAAAATTGTGTAATGTGAAGGAGTTGCTGGTAGCTCATCACAATCGGCTAAAATCCAAGTGAGATATGGAATGTATCTCACTTCTTACACAATGAGACATCTACGTAAAAGTAATTTATTACAATAATTATTCAACTAATACCCTTTCATTACCTAAACTTAACCACTTGTCAACTAAAGTGACCACACAATTTTTTTATCAAATTATAAATCCTAAAATTCTCATCCACCAAGTGTCGATCAATATTTTTGTAGTTCATTAGGATCGTAAGTCATAACCTAATCAACAAATTAAACAAACAAATCACAACAACAAAGCAATATGAAAAGAATCACTACCAGTTTACCAAGAGTGGTAAGAGAAGACTAGTAAAAATGAAGTGCCTAAAGTAACTAGATATAAGTCAGGCAAAGAATATGCATTTCCTCGTTTAAGCCCTAAGACAACAACCTCTATGAGCCAAATTCATATTGTATGTATTTTTCCTAAAAACAAATCTATGTAAAATTAAACTTAACCAAATGTACCCATTAAAATCCCCAACCTATATTTATACTAACTAAAAAAGACTAAGCTAAATCAAATACTAATTCTAAACATTTTCCAATTTTTGATTTTTGATTTTATCTTTATTTTGATTTTTCTTATTATTTTACTTATTAGCTTCCAACTCAGTTTATAAGATCACAATTTCGTTTTATTTATCTATCAGTTTTATTTTTTATTTTTTTATTTCATTTTATGTTATATTGATACTTTCTCATTCCCAAACGCAGTCTATACGGTCTACGTTTGCACTTTCATTTTTCGTTTTTTTATGTTTTTATTTTGTATTTTTTGTAACTTTTCTATTTTTTTATTATTTTTACTTTCTTATTTCTGGTAGAGGAGGATTCGGAGCTAAGCCCTTGGGCCTGGTCCGAATAAAGGCTAGGCTTGGACTTCGCAGGTCTGGGTCACTGGACAGTAATTGAGCTTTTCATGACAACCTCTTTAATATGGACTTAAACTGAAACCATCAAAGTCTAATTCTCTATCCAAACCCACCTAAATTAAACCAAGCCCAAGCTTGCTAAAAGCCAACTGAAGCATTTTTTTTTTTTCTATTTTTCTTTTTATTTCGTTTTTTTCCTTTTTATAATTTTCTTTTAAGCCCTTCTTCCTCCTCATTTCTTCCTTTATACCAAAACGCACAAGCTTTTCATCACTCATTATGTAATCTAAGTCAGATATACGCACAGACCAACATGAAACTTCCATAAACGGCCGAGGCAACCACCACCTCGCTAAAGAATCAATGACATAACTACTAACTTTTTTTTAACCGCCACAAACCCTCCACTGTCACTCGTTTGCCGCCCGAACACATACCGTCACAACAATCCAGAATTCCTGAACTCAAAACACATTAAGAAAAAATGTTTTGCTCTTTCTAGAATATAATGTCAGAAATGAGAATGGAAAGAAATAACGTAATTTGAGGAACGACTGAATAAAAATTTAAAAATGAGAGGGTGCAAATCTTTTATTAACTTTTTACTCAATTAGAGATAGAGTTAAAAGTAAATAAATAAATAATGAGAGACAAGAAAATATCTCTTCCTCAACTGCAAAGTATGCTAAATAAAATACGCGCCTTCATTCAAATTTGCTTATGATATAAATTCTAAGATGAGGTGTCCAAACATATAATAATAAACTCATCAGTTATTTATTATTCTTTGATTTTTATTTTTACGATTATTCTCATGAAAGGTTGCGTCCTTTGTAAATAGTTCCTCTTCACCACCACTTAGAGTTTTTTGTTGGTCGAATTATCATTATTGTGGCAAAATTGTCCAAAAAGTCCTTAACTTGTTGTGTATAATCTAATTTAGTCCTAAACATTTTAATTGCGTCAATCTAGTTTTAAAAATTTTGACGGTTTGTCAATTTAGTTTTAAACCTAATAAATAAATGGAGGAAAGGATTTTTGAATCTTGGCATTGACCAATTGGGATAGGATTTATGTTGCAGTCCATTCGATTTTGGATTACGATGTATTTGGGGAAATCATTGGTTTTATGACAATATCATTGATATTCTTGCCTTTCTTTCTTTACTTAAAATTGATGGTAAAAGAGATGAAGCACATCAAATTTACAAGTAAGTGATCTCTCTTGGGATTTATTACTAACGTCAATGTGATTTTTTCCTAAAATATGGAAAACCAAAGAAAGATTCCAAGTTCCTTTCTTCTTACATGATCTTCGCAATACCAATGAGATTGCTTCTCTTCAACATTCGAAACAAAAATGTGAATTTGTATCGACTAAATTCACACCCAAAGAAGAAATTTCTCATTCTTAAAAGAAAAAAAAAGGAAAAAAGAAGAAGAAGAAGAGAGAGAGAGAGAGAGAGAGAGAGAGAGAGAGGCAAAATACATAGATATTTAAGAGAATATTGTGTCTAATACACTTTGTCATTTCTTTCTCCCTCAATTTGAAAGCTCTAGTGAGCTTGATAAAATACTAAAAGGAAGTACAAAAAGAACAACAAAGCTATAATGAGCCTTCACAATTCTGTCTTGGACATTTAGGGTGCGTGATAAAATTTCTACTTCTATTTCTCTCATTTTTTTCTACTCTAGGAATATGTTTGGAACATAAATCCGTTTGATAATGCAATTTAATTTCTCTATTTCTGGAATAGATTTCTATTCCAAAAAATAAATTTGAAAAAGAATTCAGAAGCTAAAATTTTTAACTTCTCAATTTTTGAAATAGAAATTGAGAAATCAATTTTTACGTAAATCAATTTCTATTCCAGAAATTTTGTTATGCGCACCTTTATGGTCTGTTTGTTTGAAGGGAAACTATTTCCAGGAAATTATTTTCTGACTTTCCGTTGTTTGGATGATGGAATACTAATCGATCTATAGAACATATTTTTCATAGGTTGAAAACAATAAGTTTAGATATGAGGGAAACAACTTTCCCTTCTAGCAAGAAGGAAATTCTTTCTCTAAACTAGCAAATAAAGGAAAACTAACCGTTTTTCTTAGAAATGATTTTCATGTAAAATATTTTTCTTTATTATAAAGATTTCAGTTAAATAAACGCACCCTCCAATAAAGAGAAACCGAAGAAGATCAAGGGGTAGTTCTTTTATTAATGCATGCTACAGTGAGTCTGCTGGAAGCAAAAGAAAATGTTAAGAATAATTTTATCAGGAAAATAACGGGACGAGGAAGTGCAATTGCAATGTTGCTAGAGTGAAGACGTGAGACAGAAAAAAAGCCGAGGCAAGTTGAAAGATTGACCGGATTTCTCATATCAAGGGCGTTATGGTCACATAACAATTAAATGGGTGTTTTTGGTCAGAGAAGGGGTGGAAATAGCCCCTCTCCTCAAGAGATCATCACGCCATTAGACAAGCTATTAGCATATGATGTTTCTCAAATGGGTAGGACACTCGGGGTTACATTAAGCACCCTGTCATTTTTCCTCCAAGGATCGAGTCCGTAGACTCTTTGATGAATAAGCACAGGTCTTGGAATAGAAGACGAAAATTTGTATTATCGATCTAGGATAAATTTGTAGTTGCAGTGTTCGTCGATTACGTAAGGAGAGGAGAATGATTAAACTTCAGAAGGATTAAAATTACCCAGCAATAGTAGAACAGATTGTATATTTAACTTTGGGAGAGAAAAATTGGTATTAATATCGCTACTGTTAAATAGCATCATAGAACTATTACGTAAGATGACCTGTTCCACCGTTTCACTTCAGTTCGTTAAAACTGTAGTGATTTGCTTTGGAAGTGTTTGGTCTTATCTTTTAAATGCAATTAGCGCCTTGCTTGTTTAATTCTCGTATTTAATTACGTATGTGAATGTTTAAGATGCAGTGTTAAATTTTAGTGCTTGTTTTTCGGTGGGTAGATTAGAAGGTTGATTAGATACTAGGGGATTATTGCTGATAGCCTTCTGCGTTGTGCATACAAGTAGGGGCTATTAATTATTAATTGTACTAAAGATTAAGTGTACAAGAGTAAGAGCAACACAAGAGCAAAATCCAAATGAAAATAGTAATCGAGAAGTTAGGTGATCTAACAGGTTAAATGTTCATGAAAAGGACTATATGGACAGTTCTATTTTTGGATAGTAGCTCAATAGTAGCTGTGACATCCAGATTTTCTGGTTCTGATTTCAATTAAATAAATTGGGCATTTCATCGACATGACTATAGTGTTGTTCTTTGAGTTGGCCACTCACGAGATAACTAGACTAGCTGGGTAAGTTATTATGGACTTTAAGGCAAATAGACTTGAGAATTCAACTAGGAATCGACTTCTCAACCGTGCTCATCTTTAGAGATCATTGCGGCACAGTATAAAATCGATTTGAAATTAGAGATAGATTGGTTCGATTGAGATGAATGACCGATCGTGGGTGACTCCACTAAATTAGAAAATTCTCATCGATCGGCACTAATTTGATTTTCTTATTGTTTTGGTGCCTTGTGTCCGTATTTGAATTCTCGAGATTTTCACACAACTGAGAGTCGCCGATGGGTCGAGTGGGTTCATCATGGCTCGAAGAAAATCGATCGTGGGTCATTTGTCCTAAAAAGTTTTGAAAACTAACTGGTAGTCTAGGTTACACTCAAAACGCGTCTGAGTGAAATTAACCGCCAATTTAAGTCTGATTTCAGAAATTGGAATTTCTGTCAAGTCACAATAAATTTTGGGAGTATCAACTCAACCTCAGAAGATTTTTTTGACAATCAAAACTTTTTGGGAAAAAGTCAGTTTAGGGCCGTTTTCGTTCAGTTTTAGCCAGTGATTGTGAAATTGAGAAGCATGAGAGATTCTTGGATGAGGAAAATAATCAATTTGATAAGTGAGACATCAATTAATTTTATGAGAATCATTTGAGAGAAATTCAAGAAAGAAATTGGATACAAAAATGCAAGTGGGAATCGAGTACTCTAATCTAAAATTCCTTTTTTTGGGGAATCTATAAGCTTATCCAACAGAAATTGAAATAAGAATTTTCTATTTGAGGAAATTCTATTCTTTTAAATTTATTCCCATTTCTTTTTACCCCATTTGACCAAACACTTAATTTTTTCCACAAGTTCTCTTTCCTTCTTTCTTTCTTTTTCTTTTTCTCTTTCTCTCTCTCTCTCTTTCTTCACATGCGGAATTCCCCTCCACCGAATGCTTGGCTGTCTTCCTCTTTACTTTTTTTTTCTTTGACTTTTCAAACCTCTCTCTCTCTCTTTCTTCACGTGCGGAATTCCCCTCCACCGAATGCTTGGCTGTCTTCTCTTTACTTTTTCTTTCTTTGACTTTTCAAACCTCTCTCTTCTCTTTCTTCTTCCCTCACTCTCTCGTGACTGACTCTCTCTCCCTCATCTTGCTTGTGCGAACCAGAAGGCAGCAAAAATAGAAGCAACGTCCAGCGTTGCCAGAAAGAGCCGCGACCAGTTGCTTGGACATTGCCGCACCGCCGCCCCCGCGACGCCGTGCGCTCCGCCGCCTCACGCTCGCGCTTGCTGTCCCCACCGTGCAACCCCAGCCCTTGTTTTGCCTCGGTTCAGTCTTGTTTGGCTAGCATAGACCGCCGCCCGACCTCCTCCGGCCACCGTCCGGCCTCACCGGAGTCCCCTCGCCCTCCATCGGCCCTGTCTAGCTCGAATCAGCCCTGGATCCGCCCTAACTAGCAGCGAACATAAGGTTGCAGAAATGGGTATGACAGTAAGGTTTTGGCCCATTTTGGCCGTCTTCCTAAGCTCGGATGCTCGGCCTGCTTTGAGGAAAGTCAATCCTCGCGTCGACCTCATCGTTTTGTGTGAGTTGTACTCACTAATGCCTTCTTAATTTATTAATTATACTTAAAGGTTGATTATATTTAATTAAGTGCAATTAGGTGATTAGATTAGAGTAGATTAGCAATTATTAGTTAATTGCATTGCATATTAGTTGTTTGGTTAGTGTACCTAGATAGAGAATTGCCTATAGTATTTATTGGATGCTTCTTGGGATTTTTTCGACCCTTATTGGGTGTTAATTAGGCAATTTGGGCATAAATGGAATTTTTAGGAATTAAATATTAATTTTCGAAATTAATTTATTTAATTATTTATTTTTCGGAAATTCAATTTGGGATGGTCGATGGACCAGGGATTTTATGCTGATGATCGAAGCTTGATCCGTTTATTTAATTGAGTTTTATATTGTGCTAAATTGGAATTATTGTATTTATTTATTTATTTTTCGAAATTAATTATTTAATTATTTATTTTCCGGAAATTCAACAGGATGGCGGTAACCGGAATTTTGTGCTAATCATCGTGGTGCATTCCATTTATTTAATTGAGATTCGAATTGTGCCGAATTGATTTAATTATGAAATTTTATGATACATTCCTATTGGGCTGGTTTTGATTATTTAGTTGAGGAATTTAATTACGAAGTGCAATATCGTTGGTCATGGTTGAGTGGTCAGTGGGACGTAAAAAGCCATTGAATATTGAAAGTGGTCGAAAGTGGGATCATAAAAGTCATTGAATATTGAAATGGTCGAGTGGAACTATAAAGCCATTGAATCTTGAAAGTGATTTGAGTGGACCTAAAAGCGTTCAATCTTGAAAGTGGTTGAGTGGGATCGTAAAGCTATTGAATATCAAAAGTGCCGAGTGGGGTCGTAAAGCCACTAAATCACAGGAAGTTACTCGGTGGGGCTGTGATTAACACCTATAAATAAGTTGTATCCTAAGGACCGTGATTCATATTTGGGAATTGAGTTGGAATAGTTGAAATGACCAAAAGTGGTCTTGTTGATACGTAATCAACTAGATCGATTGATTGTTGCTTGTGGATTGATTAATTGAATGGAAATGACTGTGAGTGGTCTTTTTGGTGTGTAATCGACTAGGTCAATCTGATCGATGCTTCGATCAGTGATATGATTGCTTTGATGCTTATTTGATCTGTGCTAATATGTAGGTGGAATCTGAGGCCAAGGTAAGTCCTTTGACTCATGTTGTGTATAGGCAGCCTTAAAGTATATTAGTTTACTAATCGAGTCTTAGGGGGTAGAACTTGCTGAGACATAGTCTCATCTCAATTGTGGGATAATATTTCAAGCCCCTAGATTTCCCGAAGACGAGCCAGCATTTGAAGCTAAGGATGAGTGAGAAGAAGGAGATGAAGAGTTTGAAGAAATTGAGCCTAGTGGTGAAAGATTTGAGGAGGATCGGGATGATGATCCCGAGCATGATCTCAGTTGTGAGACATGGTCTCATCCCGGTTGTGGGATAATATTTCAGGCCCCTACGTTCTCTTTGGATTGTTTTTCTAAGTATTGTATTCATGATGTTTTAATAATTGTACTAAAGATTAATTGTACAAGAGTAAGAGCAACACCTAAGTCTTAGTAATGTGATCTATTATGTGATTGGATAAATGTTTGCTAATTATGACTTTCTGAGCAAATTAGTAATGCAATCCAGCCCAACTTAATGCTATTAGTTTGAAGAGCAAACGTAGCTATAGGGATAAAATCAAATCACTATATACGATTCTGAGTTTTGAAACATCACATTGACTAGATTTTTATTTAGCTTCCACATATTACGGGTAACGTAGGAGACATCTCTATTTTTCCCCCGGGGAATCTTTCGAAGTAAGGTATTTTCCACAAAAGATTGTTAAGTTTTCTAAAACAACCTATTCAACCCCCATTGTAAGCCCCCCAACAAATAGTACAAATCTTAGAACCTTTAATTCAAGTAGTAACTTCAAGATATGGTATATTTTGTTAGTATAATCTATTCTTACCAATGAAAGAACATATATTTGTTTCACTCAATCTTCTATTATAAAATGATATCGAATACTGCATCCTTTTTTTTTTTTTTTTTTTTTTTTGTGTCAATTCCGTAATTAAATGAACCTAAAATGGCATCCTTTTTTTGTCAATTCCGTAAGTAAATGAACCTAAATGGTAATGAAGTAGGAAAACCTCCTTAAAAGTATAAAAGTAATAGCCAATTCTTTTTTAGATAATTTTGATGCGGTGATTTTCATAGATGACAACTCTATACCAGAGGAGGAGCCTCGAAATTCTGTATAAATCGGCCTCTTGCCAACACAATAAAATGTTGTCTTTGTTTCTTCTCATCCTAAAACAAATCAAGTATGCTGCAATCTGCTAATGGTGATTGAGGTAAGATTCCTTAAGCTTAATCTCATTTGACATTATTTATGCAATGATATAGTATGGATCGCTCATTCTTCTTGTTAAAACAGAGAAGATCGGACCGAGCCATCATCAGAGCAAACGGAGCGTTAGATCTTCTCATGCGATTTTAATCTAACTCTTGGTTCAAGACTCAGCAACCTCATTCCGGCTCCCACTTTCATACTTGCCATCCTTTTTAGGTCCTCCTTCCTCCCTTGTTAGGGATTATTTGTGATTGAGGTTTTTTCATCAGTTGAAGACTATAGTCAAGATAGACTAGTAGATTAGCCACAGAACTCTTCACGATTGACATTTTCTCTGTCATCATTTTGCTTACCTTGAGATCTCGAGTCCTGTTGTTAATTAATCAAAGTAGATTATTGAGTCAAACATCTCTAACTCTCTCTCTCTCTCTCTCTCTCTCTCTCTCTCTCTCTCTCTCTAAAGTTGCTTCTATTACTCGAGTGCAGGAACTATCATAAAGATCAGTAGTCCCATACTCAACACACTCAACCATGTCCACTTCCAAGGTACACCCCATGGTTATCTTCTTATTCCTCTCCCTCTTGCCCAATCTCATCCCCGCCAAAAACCCCAACAGCCAACTCCAAGTCACTCACTCCAGGTGCCGAGGCACTCCCTACTCGGACCTCTGTGTCTCCACTCTTGCCTCCTTCACGGGCCTTGCCTCCATGTCCTTCCTGGAGATCATATCCGGCATGCTTCACCAGTCCGCCTCCGAAGTAAGAGCCGCCTCAACGCATTGCACAGTCATGAAGAACCATTTCCTCGAGAAGCTCAGCATGCTCGAAAGGCAAGCCCTGGACATCTGCCTAGAGCTATTTCGTGACATCCTCGATGACTTTGACAATGCCGTCTCCTACCTTGAGAGCTCGAAAGTCACTATACGCCACTATTATGACCTTCAGTCCCTCCTTAGCGGAATGATGACCAACGTTTACACTTGCAACGACGAGTTCGATCCCCACACAGATAATCTGAATCTCGGGGATAGCATGAAGGATAGGCTCTCGAACATCTCGCACCACGTAAGCAATTCACTATTTCTCCTGACAAAGATGCGCGGCGTCAATAATCCTTCTGGACATGGTATTAGAGAGAGGTTCCCAGCGTGGATGTCTTTAGAAGATAGCCTATTGGTGCAAACAACGACGAATGCGACAAAGTTCGATCTTGTGGTGGCGAAGGATGGATCTGGTAACTTCACCTCCATCAACGATTCTGTGGCAGCTGCTCCGGACAATAGCAACACCAGGTATTGCACATTTAACTAGTTTTAGTAGTATTGTTTTTTCAAATTTCGATCTTAATGTGACCATTAGAGCTAATAGCTACTTTTAGTGGTGCTGTGTTCTTGAGGATTAGTTGACTAGTAAATACATTGCATTAACTTGAAATCGAAAGTAGAAGATAAGGTTTCATTTGAATGCCTGAAGATGTACAGCTGCATATGGCTTATAGCTATTTATTATTATTATTATTTATTTTCCACATTCACATCCTCTGCTAATGTGCATCGGATGTGTCTTGGGCTATCGCCAGTTATTCTATGTTCTTGGTTTTTTCTTAGTTTCTTTCTTCGTAAATTACAGCTTTTTTTCAATGGGAGCTGATGATTTTGTTCTTCAATTGATGGCCCTTCGATTTGTTTCTCTTGCAGCCTTGTACTCACTAACTCATCAATTTATTGTCGATTTGTTTGTCTTGCGGCCTTTTACTCACTAACTAAGTGATTTATTGATTCAAATCATTAATTCAACCCACACTCGGAAATATTTATTTATTTTTTCGCTAAACTTCTTTTCAAGATGTAAATTTCCTTAATTTTTACCCTGACTTATTCGTATTGATCAAGCTTACCGTTTATTTTCTTTTATTAAATAACACATACTCTTAAGTACTTTATCTTAGGTTAAAAAGAACTACATATAAACGTCATTGATGAGAGTTGTCTTTTGACAATCGTTATCAAATACTTAGGTCGAATTATAGTCAGCTTATATAGAGAACGATGTCCTAGTTCATTTAGATGTCAATACTTATTCTTTCATTGCATGAATAGCGTTCCATTTTTAATAAATGTGATTTAACTATAAAGCAAGGGACTTTTACAACATCGACAATCGATTACTTGTATTTGTCTATTTTGTCAAATTGCAAATACTATAAAACGGATTATTTTCCCACTTCTGATACAGCCAAGGGGTTTTCCGATTGCCGCTACTAATATAACTAATGACTTTGTTCATTGGAAATGAGAAGAGTGGAATGGAAATGAAACTTATTCTTCTTCACTACTTCGTTTTCATTAATGTAGGGAGAGGTGTACATAAATAAGAAGGAATGAATATGACTAAATAAAAAAGAAAATTCCACAAATGGAGGACTATTTGTGACAAGACAACAACTAAATCAAGATATATGAAATAGTAGTTCTCTTATTACGTTTTTCGCTTCCCTTTCACTAGCAACTTTGAAAACGAGATCTTTGATGTTATGGTAATATTGTTATTATGTTTTAAATTATAAAAACCTCCCCTTCCGTGTTCACCAATTTTCCTTTTTTGTACAGGTTTGTCATCTACATCAAAGAGGGGGACTATTTGGAGTATGTCACGGTGAGCAAAACAAAGACCAACCTCATGTTTGTAGGCGACGGGATCGAGAAGACATTGATCAAGGGCAACCGGAACTACGACGATGGGTGGACTGCTTACTGGTCAGCCACCGTTGGTGAGTTCTTGAAACTCAATTCCTAATCAAAGAGAAAATAAATATTTATTTCAGATCCAAAAACAAATTGCTCTACTTGCCAATCGGCCAACATTTGTTCTTTCGCAAGTGAATTTTTTAATTTGCTCGTTATTTGTATGTCTCTTGCGCTCACCATGTTTCTTGTTATTCATCGTACCATTAAGAAAGTTGTCAACACCACTTACATTCTTATCATATAGTAATAAGACCTAGGGGTGTTCTTTTTATTAATATACCATTTTTTGATACTAAGGTGTTTCTTGTACTTTGGTACATATACTTGTATATACACTGATTTTCATTTTTCCAAAACTGAAACAAAAAACCACTCTAAAACAAGATTATCTTGCTTAAATATTGAAAAGGGTAATTGGCTGACAGATCAATCTTAGAGTTCTGTTATGCCAGTTGCTCTCGATTATGTTAACCTAAAGGATACGTAATTAAATCAATAATAATTAATTAATGTTATTTCCTCTATCTGCAGCTATTGAGGGTGATGGATTTCTCGCTAAGGGGATTACCTTTGAGAATTTTGCGGGGCCCAAGAAGGGTGAGGCAGCGGCTTTTCGGAGCAGGTCGGACAAGTCAGCGTTCTTCCAGTGTAACTTCTCGAGCTACCAAGACACGATGTATGTGCACAGTCATCGCCAGTTCTATCGCGATTGCGATATTTATGGCACTATCGATTTCATATTTGGAGATGCGGCGGTGGTTTTCCAGAATTGCAACTTATATGCGCGCAAACCAAACGAGGGACAGGCGAATGTGTTCACTGCCCAGAGCAGAGAAGATCCGCTAGGGCAAACCGGGATGTCGTTCCTTGGCTGCAACTTTGCAGCCGCACCAGACCTTGCACCTGTACAGTCATCATTTAGGACATTTCTTGGCCGTCCGTGGAAGGAATTCTCGAGGACCGTGATCATGGAATCGTACATTAGCGACCTGGTTGACCCAGCTGGGTGGTCGGAGTTCCACGGCTCGGCTGGGTTGAGCACTCTCTTCTATGGGGAGTACCAGAATAGAGGCCCGGGTTCAAACACGAGTGACCGAGTGAAATGGCCCGGGTACAAAGTTATTACGAGCTCAACAGTGGCAAAACAGTTCACAGTCGAGTCTTTCATTCAAGGTAACCAGTGGCTCAATGACACCGGTTTTCCTTATTTTTCGGGTCTGGATTAGAGAGTATTTAAATGTTTAGATTTTTCAGAGTGCCGTAGTAACGTAAAGTTGGACAGAGAGACTAGCAGCTCTAGTTTCTCCTTTCTGTTGGATTTGAACTAATGACTCCAGCCTGTTGACAAGTGAATTTTTTCCGGCAACTTAAAGGTGCATTTTTTCGAAAAAAAATACATGGATGAATAAAAACATAAGGATAAGTGCAATAGAAGTTCTAAAATTTATCACCACCGCCTGCGATGGCCTAGCTGGATAAGAGCCCCCATGACATCTACCAAGGATGGAGGGGTTCAAATCCCATAGGACGCACGGGATCTTAAGCGCGACGTTGGGGTGGTGGGTCCTCCGCTAGCGTTGCTCTAGGGTTTACCCGCCGGCTGCCGGCTGCCGGTTGTACGAGGTTCCCTAGGTATAAAAAAAAAAAAAAGTTATAAAATTTGTTACGAAAATACAATTGAGTCCTAAAATTTGCAAAAAGTGCAATCGAGTCCTAAAACTTGTTAAAATTATTTGGTGGAAGGGTTACACATTGTCCCCATTGCTCAATAATTGCTCTTCATCGACTAAGCTATGTTTGAGAGGCTGTCGTTTCTTGTCTAGCGATGGTATTAGTTGGAGTTCGCTTAAATCCTTGTCCATTTATAATGTGAGCGATGATGTGCTTTCAAAGATTTTGATGGGTAGCCTTGTTCTCGAATACTTAATTTTATAATGCCGGGGAATAAAGGAATTCAATCAAGTTTTGAGAGAGTTGATTATGGGTTCTCCTGTCGTGGAATCCCCTTTGGAGATTTGGACTTACTCGTTTGCTTTCATTGCGTGTGAGAGTGGATTTGTTTAAAGAGATAATAAGAATTATTGAAGCGCCATCCTAGTAGAAGCCGAATTAGATTTTGACAGTCCGGTCAAATTAGATTGCTCTCTGCTTAAGGAAATGCTTTGCCAGCTGCAGAATGCCACTCAAATTCTTTTTGGTGCTTGGTGCCTTCGGGTGAGCATAATCTTTTTGCTTCCTAATGGACATTATTTTTTCCAAGTAGTTTTTCACTTGGGGTAGGGGACATTATTCTGCCAAAGCTAATGGATGCTCAGGTTTTATTTTAATGGAATTTTATATGAGAAAAGGTACTGGCTTGTGATGTACTTAAGAGGAGTTCCATCAATATTCCGGCATTCCAGTTATACTTTGCTAAAACAACAATGACCCGCGTCCTCTGGCCGTCTACCTCGCTGTTCGACAGCCACAACACCGCCTGGGAGCCGCCCGAAGCTTCATCTTGCTCGTCCGGCCGCTGCTCTGTTCGCTGTTGCAAGCTGCTGGTCATCGCTCGCTGTCCAGCTCGTTTGCGCATCGTCTTGCTCAGCTCGCGCCACCAGCTGCTGTCCCGAGGATCCCTGGACCATCAGCTATCGTCGGGCCACCGGAGCCACCGCCTATACCCACCTGACCTCCGCCTGCTCGCTGCTGCTCCTCCTTCGCCGTTCAGCTTCAACTGCCATCGGTTCCAATTGGTTTAGTCCAAGATCAGCAGCCTCCGACCAGCAAGCCTGTGAGACTTCGAGGAGCGTTTCGGGGCTCTTCTCGGCCTCCGTTGGTGTCACCGCTTCGAGGTTTATCAACCGCCTTGGCGTCGTGGTCATCGTGAACTCACCGGCATACAAAATTGGTGAGTTTATCCTCTAAACCTCATGTAGTAAGTTAATCATACTTAAGCGGTGTTTAGATTAGTCTAATTAGGTTTAGGTGGTTAGATTATATTATTTTAATATAAGTTAGATTAGTTGTATGATTAGTTTAATGGATGTTTAATTAGGGCTAATTGTATGTTTAAATTAGTGTAATCTAATTTAAGCCCTAATTATTTATTTTTAATTAATAAATTATTCCGAATTTTATAAATATTATTTTATTAAATTATATTATTATAATATATTATCTAATTATTTAATTTTCGGAATTAAATTTAATTATTTTATCATTTCGAAAATTTTGCGGGATGGCGGTCGCTACAATTTCGCGTTGATCGCAACGGTGCGGTTAGTTTGTGCCAATTGTATGTTTAATTGAGAAAGTTGTGTAAATTGATGATTTTGGTTAATTATTCCAAAAGTATGGAATTGAGTGAAATTGGAGAAGTTTTGGTATTTAACTTGAAAATACTCGGTTTTAGCTTATAGCACCGCAATTGGTTGGTAGGACCAGTTTGTATCAATTGATTGAATCATTGTTTATATGGGGATTTATCCCAAAGATGTTTGGTATCAATATTCGATTGGAATTTGATTGTGAAAGGTTGTGAATGGATCTAAAAAATCGTTGAAGTTCGACTGTGCCTTGTTAAACCGTGATTTGCCACTAGATAAAGTCGCACTTGATAAGGCCATAATTCGCCACCTATTAAAGGTCGCGTCCATTGGGCCGTAAATTGCCACCCAATAGGGGTCGCGCCTAATAAGGCCGTAATCTGCCACCTATTAAAGGTCGCGCCTATTAAGCTGTAATTTGCCATCTAAAGATAAGTCGTGTCCTTTCGACTGTGGTTTTTAGTGAATGATTTGATTGATTATTTAAATGTACTAACGTGCAGGAATGGACCAAGGCGAGGTAAGTCCTTAATCCTCTTTGTGTGGCTAGAGCACCATGGGGCTTATTTTCTTCTTAATCGAGTTTTAGAGGGTAGGACTCGTTGAGACATTGTCTCACCCCTTTGTGGGGTAATATTTTCAGGTCCCTAAATGGCGGATCCTTCGGAGCTTTTTGGTAGACCAGTGAGGGTCACTGAGAGGATTTTTGACTGTCGATCCCAGATCTCATCGGGTCTATGAGCTTGTGGTGACTACTGTCTGGGTCGATGAGAACCTTCCTGGTAGGATCCCTCATTGATTTAGAGCATGGTATCACTATAGGCCTGATGGATTCTTGGATGGCTCTCTCAGGTGTTTTGATATCCCCCTGGTACTATAGATGCCGCTCTAGGTGAGAGTGCCGTTGATCCTTCAGATGGGTTGGTGGAGGACCCAACGCCCCCGATGCCTGTGGAGACTGACGAGCTGGTGAATGGATATGATTAGCTGGTCTTAGGACAACTTAGTTTTTTAGGACCGATCTTCTATAGATCTTCTGTTATTAGCCTAGTCCTGTAATCGAACTGGTTTGTTGTGTTTAAAGTGTGTGGTTTGGTTTTGAAAATGCGATCCTGCTTTTCTATCCCAATTGAGTTTTGTTTGGGGATTATTTATCTGCTTCCGCATGTGTAAATAATTGAATGGGTCGGCGACGTGTCCTGGGAAGTCGCATTTCTAACGAGCGCAGATGTGCGCGTGCTCGAGGTTTCGGGCGTGACACCCACCACATCCACACTCGGCAGATCTCCACAATACGGCCCTGAAAAATGTTAACTCACAATGGGGTGAGATAAAATCTCAACGAGTTAAAATCCCTAAACCTCAATTAGGATGCAAATTCATCTCGGAGGCAGTATAAACATGCAACGGCATATAATCTTACCTTGTCTTGGCACACCCCTGCATATTAGTACGTCACATATGCCATTATAAATACAACAATCATAATCAATAATCAGAATACATAATTCGCGTTCACCAAGCATCCACACAGGTCCTGATTATAAGGTAAAACCCGTTTTGGCACGTCCCATACCATGCCTAACAGTTTTACCCCATAATCAAGCACAATGCGTCACACTCATTTACACGTGTTCCGATTATTATGATCCCTCGGGCCACGGCCAATACACGAGTTGGCAGTCTTCCGACATGACCGGGCATCGTCCCACCCCATTGAGCATGGCATCATCCAGAACCCCCACCTAAACGGCATTCCATAAAGGAGCATCAATTTGGCCTCAACCATGACTCGGCATCCAGACCCCTGCCGGGCATCCAATAAAAATCGGGCATAGTCCCCAAACTCCCGTTGGGTGACGGGTTAAATTATATGACCACACAAGCACGCCAACACTCAAGCCAATTTTTATCTTCTGTCAATTAGCCAAGTGTAAAAAGAGTTCGTGCTTAAATAGCAAATCTCGGAAAATCTTTACATTTAAAATTCTGGTAAAATAATCGCATGGAGTCACCTCTTTGAAATCAACCCATCAAACCTTACACACTTTCATTTTAAAACATCATTGCCCCTTTTATCATGTAAAATACGGTGTCCAAACACGGCACCTCAAAGTTTGCTATTTTCTTACCAATAAACCATATTTGAAAAATAGCATTTAAAATACATGATATGGGTAATCAAACATCATGGCATTACATGCTCAAATGATCAGAATTAAGTGTAAGCTCATCCGGTAAAACAAGCGCAAAATTCCACTTAACAACTAATCCGTCATTAATTATGCTAATTGAGATTAATTAAGCTACTTACGATTAATTAAACTAAACTCAAATAATTAATCTAACCATGATTAATTAATCTAATCATAATGATTTAAACTAATCACACTAAATTTAATCTAAACCATCATTAATCGCAATTAAAACTAAACTAAAATTTGTAAATACTAACCGTCATTAATATTAAACTAACCACCCCCTACACGTAATTAATACCCTAATCCACAATAAGGAAGTTAACTCATGGGTTTTCCAGCGACGGTGAGCTCGCAGCGACGGTGGCATGACGGCGACGCGACGGCATCGAGAACTTGACCCTCATAGCTCGAATGGTGGCGGTTCGGTGAAGTCGAGCTCACGGCCAAGGGCGCTCGGCTTGGGCGGACGGTGTGCAATGGTGAGGATGATGGTGGCATGGTGGTGGTGGAAATGGGGGGGTGGTGATGAACAAGGAAAGAAGAAAAGGGAGAAGATGATGACGTTAGAGAAAATGAAAGTAGAGAAATGGAGGGGAAGAAGATGGGGGTGCTGCGACAGAAAGGGAGAATGCGTGTGGGGGAGAAGAGAAAGAGAGAAGGAAGAGAGAAAGAAAAGAAGAAGGGAGGGGGTTGTCATGAGGAGGAAGGGGGGAAGAAGAGAAAGAAACAATAAAAAATGGAGGGGAAGTTGGGGGAAAATTGTGGCGGAAAGGGCTGGCGGGAGCAAGAAGGAAGAGGAGAAAAAGGGGGTGGAAATTTGAATGAGGGGTAAACGTGAGGGAGAAGAGAGAGAGAGAAAGAGAGGGAAGAAGGGAGAAGAAAGAGAGGGAAAGGAAATTTCGTGAGAATGAGAGGGGGGGGGGAGAGAGAGAAAAAAATAATATTCTTATTATTTTTTTTTTTTTCTCTTTTTTTTCTTTCCTTTCGGTCTCCGATTTTTCTTTCGACAATTTCTTATCTAAAATTTCGGACTCACCGATAGTTCAACGGATGATAAGACGACGTCCAATAATTAAATATGGAAACCCTTGAAAATTCGATACCTGAAATTGAATTAAATTTCATGGTTAAAATCAATCGAACGCGACTTTAGTACAACCTAATCTATCGGGTGGCTTTTAGGGGTTCTCACACGATTGACCCGTGGCCAATAATTTTCGATCCACATTTATGCATCTTCAAATCGTGGATGACCCTCGGTTGTTATGTAATCACGAGGATTTATTTACATACCCTGAATATAAGATCAATAGAAAATCGGTTTATCATCGTTCGACGTGAATACCGTAATCGTGAACCAATTACGTACTTTTGTTGAATTGATTCATATTGTTCACTAATTGATTTATACAACGTAGTATTGACCCTTTTCAATCCTTATGGTCAAGCGGTCTATTCTTGATTGAATTCTCTGATCTTTCGCATTTTAACCCTTTACAACCTCACCCAATAGATTAGTTAACTCGTGAATGATCGGTTTAGAGTAAAATAAAAATAAGTGCGTCGATGAAATAACCATTTCATGTATTTCGAAATAGGGCCAAATTTCAAGATATCACATAAGAGGTGGATGGGGCTCTGGCTCCGGCTTCGTCACTGTTAGCGTGATGTGGATATTGAAAGAGTTGGAAACATTAGATAAAACTCAATTTTTTAAAAAAATATGAATTGTAGTATATGTACTGTTAAAGAAAATGAGTTTCTTACTTTAAGTATATTTTTTTCATGTGTAATACTTCAACAAATCAATGCAAACGACGGACAGAGGGTAACGAGAGTTTTCTACATATAGTTTATAGTATAAGTTATGGTACCGTAATGTCGGTCAATACAGGGTCAATAAGAATTAGAATTAGTTTTGATTAGACTTTTTGGAGTCAGCATTGATCAAATAATGGGAGATATAAGAGTGCTTGATATGAGTCAATCTCCCTTATAAAAATTTTACAAAGGTTTTTCTTCTAGTCCCGCAACTTTTATCAAGCAAATTGTAATCCAATGCTTCAATTTTTTATGGATATAATAACCGTATTATTGAGAAGTAAACTTAAATAAGTTATATCCATTTAATCTATTCTATAATAAATTGAATTGAATTTTATCTTTACTATCTTCCATAAATTTGGCTATAGTTTTTTTTTTTTTTTTTTTTTTTTTTTTTTTGGGGTAAGGTAAGAATATATTGATAGACAAAGGACAAATGTACACAAATGGCACCAAAACTTACACTCTCAATGTGAGCAAAAGAGTGGAAGGGGGCCGCGCAAAAGCCTCAAGAGGCAAGGACAGAAAGAGCGCAACAAAAGACAAAACACAACCACCAGAAATAGCCACCAGACCTCAAAGGGCGCCTGGGAATCCGGGAGCCATAACACCCGCACTGGGGACGACCGAGCAAGATCAAAAAATAACACCCAAAGGGTTACGTGAAGATACTAGGGTCGAGATTCCACCCCCTCTGAAGACGCCGATTCTTTGGATTGTCAGGGACATCCTTGTAGGTAATTGCTTTATCTTTGACCATCTTGATCAAATGATTCTTCAAAGCGGGAATATCAAGAGATTCCCCACGAAAAATCATAGCATTTCTCTTCTTCCAAATTAGATAGCAAAGAGTTCCAAAGGAATAGCGGGAGAGACTATGAAAGAAGTCCTTACTCGCAAGGAATTTCATAGCCCAAGCAAGGTTTTCCGCCCAAGTGCCGTTCCTCCATGGCAAATTGCACCTAGTTGCCCAAAAGTAGATAATGGTATTTGAAATATTGCAATCAAAGTACAAATGGTTGGTCGAGTCTGGCTGAGTATTACAAAAAGTGAAAGCTGAGTAATCAATCCTTCCATATGAGAGGAGAAGTGATTGCGTTGGCAAGCGGTCTTTAGTAATAAGCCACAAAAGGAATTGAAACCGAGGGGCAACATCCTTATCCCACACAAAGGAAGTCCAAGGAGCTTTAGCTTTAGAAGTTCTGATGACGTTCCAAGCTGAAGCTACGGAGAAGGCCCCCGAGGAATCTTGACGCCACACAAAACGATCGCTATCAACCGAAAGAGGAGGAAGCGAGAAACCACAATCCTCTAACCGGGATTTACAGGATCTACCAACATGAGAATATAAAAAAGCCACAGTTGCCTTTGTAGGAACGTCAGGGTCCAACAAAAAAGATTGAGGAACTTGTAGATGAAGAGGGCCACAAGGCAACCAGCTATCGAACCACAATGATGTAGACCGGCCGTCGCCAACCTTCCATTCGAAGGATTGTCTAC
The DNA here is from genome assembly GCA_016097615.1 of Eucalyptus dawsonii. Taxonomy (NCBI): domain Eukaryota; kingdom Viridiplantae; phylum Streptophyta; class Magnoliopsida; order Myrtales; family Myrtaceae; genus Eucalyptus; species Eucalyptus dawsonii. The sequence continues at coordinate 43,723,155 of CM027875.1, forward strand.
AACAGCCCCGAAGATGAAGGATCTTCTTCCAACTCCAGGAACAAACCGAAGGCTGAGGGGCAACCCAGAAGTTATGCTTCTTTAAAAAGTTGGAGTGTATCCAATGGCACCACAGAGATTCCTTATCCGTAAAGAGGATCCAAATAAATTTCATCATTAAGGCTTTGTTACAGTCCTTGATAGACCGAATACTCAGGCCCCCTTCCTCCTTAGGCAAACAAAAATCCGCCCATGAGACTTTTGCACCTCCCTTATCCAAGGAGGTGCCTTTCCAAAGAAATCTACGAAGAATGCTTTCAATACCCAAGATAACCGAAGAGGGCAAAGTGAAGACACTAGCCCAAAAAGTCTGAATAGCATGAAGCACTGACCTTATGAGCTGAAGTCTCCCAGCAAAAGAGAGGAACCTGTGGGACCAGGAGCGGGCTCTCGCGGTAATGCGGTCAATTAACTGAGTACAGTCAGCCTTAGTCAACCTCTTTGAGATGATCGGCACTCCAAGATATCGAATCGGAAGTTTACCTTCCTGAAAGCCAAATTCTTGGAGGATTCTATTGCACAAAGCAGGATCGCCTCCCGAAAGAAAGATGCCACTCTTATTTTTGTTGGGGAGAAGACCACTCCATGAAGAGAAAATGTCGAGGCTTCTTTTAAGGATCACACCCGATTTCCAATGCTTGGCAAAAAAGGAACACATCGTCGCAAAAAACAGATGAGTGAGCTTGGGAGACTTACATCTCCAATAATATTTAAACTCTTTAGCCGAAGACCTTTGGTTCAAAATTCTGAGAAGATTTCCATGATCGGTGTCAATAGATAAGGTGACATTGGGTCGCCTACCTAAGGCCTCGCTCCACGGGAAGAAGCCATGAAGCTCCCCATTAATAGAGATAGAGAATCTGGGTGTGCGTACACAAGCCATAATCCGGCGAATAATCCACAGAGGAAACCGGAAGGCAGTAAGGGTAAGCTCTAGGAAATCCTAGTCCACGGTGTCATAGGCCTTGCGAAAATCCACTTTGACTGCACATCTTGGGAGGTATGGGTCTAAGTGGAAGCCTGCAAATAGCTCTTGAGCCAATAAGATATTATTCCTTATTCTTCTACCCTTCACAAATGCATTATGGGACGGACTAACAATATCCTGAAGTACAGGCGCAATTCTATTGGCCAAGATCTTGGTGATAAGTTTGTAGATAATGTTGCAGCAATCAATCGGTTTGAAGTCGTTAACTTCACAAGCATTCGGCACCTTGGGAATTAAAGTTAGGATAGTCGCATTGACTTCTTTAAGAAGACAACCTATTGAGAAGAAATCTTTCACAACCTCTGTAACTAAAGAGCCCACGATATCCCAGTTACTTTTAAAGAATTCTACTGTAAAACCATCTGGACCGGGGGCTTTTCCCTTTGCAAGTGAGAACAAAGTCTTCTTAATTTCCAAATCAGAAACAGGCGAAGCTAGGGAACATACCTGGCTATCGGATAACGGCTTTCGAATGAGAGAAGTAAGCTCTTGAAGATCTGGCTTTGCTAAGCCAACTCGAGGAGCAAGTAGATCCGAAAAGAAAGATAGAAAAACTTGGGGCACCAAATCAGGATCCGAGATCACCGTACCTGTAGAGTCCTTAACGGAGAGGATACGGTTATTGAGATGTCTAGCTTTAACGCAGTTGTGGAAGAATTTCGTGTTGCGATCTCTTTCCTTCAGCCATCTAATCCTTGATTTTTGCTTAAAAAACGATTCCTCTTGACCACGAAGGTCTATAAAAACACGGCCCTGCCCTCTTTCAAGATCAGCTAGTGGAACATTTTCAGGATCCAACTGAAGGAGATTCTGAGTAGAACGCAAGGCTTCCCTCGCTTGAAGAGTTCTTAGAGAAATATCCGAGAAAGCCTCTAGATTAAGATCCTTAAGGCGAGATTTCAACATTTTCAGCTTCGAGACTAGTTTATACATGGGATATCCCCACACTTGACTATCCCACACCTGCAAAACCGTAGAATGGAAGTCTGGGTGATCAACCCAGAAATCAAAGTACTTAAACGGCTTCCTCCTTGGACGCGGATCCACCACCCTGACAACCATAGGAGTATGGTCAGAAATTCCAGGATTAAGAAAAGACGCCTCCGAGTATGAAAAGTCCATTCTCCATTTAGAGTTGACAAGAACTCTGTCAATTTTCCGCATCTACCTATTCGCACCCGCCGAAGTTGACCAGGTAAATCGAAGGCCTGAGTACCTGAGATCCTCAAGTTCCGTTTGGTCCAGACAAAGCTTGAATTCATCAAAATAGGGGATCTAGGCATTAGAGCTACCAGCGCGATTAGAAGGGTCCTTGATTGCATTGAAATCTCCCGCTACTATCCAGGCATAGTCTTGAAAAAGACCGTCACAATGGATCAGATCAGACCAAAGAGGCCTCCGCCACACAAAGGAATGCTCGCCATAAATGGCAGAAACACAGCAAGTAAAATCAGAAGATAACCCCTTCACACACCCATGGATGGCTTGGTCATTTGAAGAGATCAACTCAAAACTGACGGTAGCTGGATCCCATCCAATCCAGACTCTACCACGAGGAGCAAAATCATAGTTCGCAATCCAATTCCAGCCTCTCAAAATATTGGAAGAAATGGAACCAAACAAAGGCTCTGGAACTTTAGTTTCAAAAAGCCCCATAAGGCAAAGCTTATTTGTAATAGCAAACTTCCTAATCTCCGCCCTTCTGATAGGGTTCATAATACCTCTAACATTCCAAAAACCAAAAAACATAGAAGCAAAAGGAGAGCATTATTTCCGCTTGGCGTTCCTACGCCTACCTTTAGTTGGTTTCGAGTCCTCCGTAGTCGAAGGTCCCGGTGGGTCAGGCAGCAAAAGGAGAAGCTGATCTTGGCACGAACCAACTCCAGAAGGTTCCAAAGGACCACTCAAAGGAGCGGGTCTAGGCGTGTGGCCACCGTCTTCATTAAATGAGTTGTTGGTATCATCTTCCTGGTCTCCAGGCGGCAATACGAATTCCGGTGCCAAGTCAGAAGCCTCAAGTGGCTTAGCAGGGACCTTAGGAGGCTTTTGGCCAGGCACAGCTTCCTTCAGGTTGCGAGTCTGCCCCTCCTCCGAGTATGGTATCAGCGAATCGTTCAAATTTTGCAAATTCTGCTCCTTCTCTTTTTCTTCAACCTGGTTCCCATGCTGCGCAAGATCGCTTTGGTGCGATGGGAGAGGTTCCTCCAGATCCACCACCAGCTGAACGAGAGGAAAGGAACCACCAGGGGAGCTCCTGTTCTGTCCAGCATCAATTGGAGATTCCGAAAGAGAGACCAAAGGCATTCCCGAAGACATTCCCCTTTGATCCTCAGACACCACCAAGGGTGGTCTGGTTTGCTGAGAGATGCCACTTGCGGGCTTGCTGAGAGGTTCAGACTCCTCTGAAGGACGACCAGCATGAGCGCACTCTACTCCAGGTCTACCCGGCCTAATAGCCGTTGCACAATTGTGGCCAAAAATGCCACATTTAGCACAGGAAGTGGGTCGCCACTCAAACTCCACTCCTATTTCACACTTCGTACCATTATGGGTTGTCTCAATCATTTTACACTCAGCTTGATCAGCAGTAATTTCAATGCAGACCTTAACAAAGGTAAGGCAATTCACCTGCTCTGTTCTCTTATCCACATAAAGGGGTTTGCCAAGCGCACTTGCAACCCTCCCGATGAAGTGGGAGGACCAGCACGAAAAGGGAATATTCGATAGTCTAACCCAAACCGGAAACGTACGGAGGGTCTCTCTTCTCAGCTCAAGACTAGGGGACCATTGCTGCAGGACAAGCGGTATTCTAGCAACCGTCATCCGACCACTTTCAAGCACACTTCGACAGAATTCCCTATCAGGAATGCGAAACATGAAAAGCCCTTTTCCATTTGACATGACTTCAACAAGGTTCGGCCCCCACACTTTCTTCATAGCTTCCTCAACTACCTTAAAAGGCATTCGGCGACCAATGAAGTAGCCCATTAAACATTCAAACATCTTGGGATCTGCAGCTTCCAGATCTTGATCAGTGATCTCAATCACAGGTTTATTGTTAACCATATTCGGTGGGGTATACACCAGATCGTAGCCCTTGGCCACGGTTCTTGCCACCGCAACCCACGATTTTCCTGATGGATTCTTAGAGGTGTCCCTGCCCTGAGGCTTAGCTGAGCGGGACCTTCCTCGCTGGACAGTGTTGGAGAAATCGCTCTAGAAGATTTTGAAGCTGACAAAACGTTTCCATCAGTCTAGTCTGGTTATTTGCGTCTGAAGACTTTCTGACCACCAGACTCAGTACTCAAGACTCAGAACTCAAGACTCAAGATTCAAGACTCAAGATTTAAGACTCAAAATTATTCTCATTGACAGTCTATCTGATCCAGTGTCGAAGAAAATCCAAATTTGAGGATTATGATTAAGGATTTCATCTTGATCTCTGGAGAAGATCTTTTGGCTGGATAATTATAACGGATTCTTTGATTCGTATCTAGATCAATTGAAGATCCGATTGATTGACGAAGTATTCTTGGAAGGTTCTATTCATGGAAACCAAGATCCTGATTGTATGGGCGAACAGGATTGATGGGCTATCGTCAGATTCCTTTAATAGCTCGGATGATCTTCTTGATTGATTCCGTCCAACGGGTAGATTGGAGGAATTCCTTTGGTAAGTGCCAACGGGTATGATGGCATAAAGGAGTATAAAAGGAAGACGTTCCGGTTGTTTTAGTAGTGTGATCGATAGAGAAATTCAGTGCGAAGCACCTTGATTATTAGTCGATACGGTCGGCGAAATTGTATACAGAGAGTGTCTATACTTGGTGATACCTTGAGTGAGTGTAGTAGTTCATCTACACCTAGAAGTCAAGGAAGATCAACGCTGTAACATCTCTTTGTTCATAGTGGAATTCAGCCGATTGGCTGTCAGTGCAGAAGAGTGGACGTAGGCTTGAATCAAGCCGAACCACTATAAACCGCGTGTTTAATTCTCTCTTTCATTCACTGAGTCTTACGATTGATTTTTATTTGTTGCAATTACTTAACTGTCTAAGTATTGTGCTTCTATCAAAGAAAAATCGATTATATAACTATTCACCCCCTCTAGGTTCTAGCACTAGCAATATCAATTGGTATCAGAGCTCGTGTTCTTACTTTATTTGAAGTGTTTTACTTCAGAGTAAAAGATCCATGGCTAGTATGCTGGCACCAGGGCTGATGGAAGGGCAAAGCAATACCAGACCTCCCTACTTTGATGGAAAGGATTACAACATCTGGAAGAACAAGATGAAAGCCTTTCTACGATCAAAGGATCCTCTGGAATGGGACGTTGTGGAAAAAGGGATCACTCCTACTGCTGCATCAGTTTCTGAAAGAGGAAAAGAAACAATTGAGACCAGTGGAATGACTCAGGAAGAAATCAATAAGAGACAAGCACTCGATGCAAAAGCAATTTACTCTTTATATTGTGCTTTGTCACCAACTGAATATAACAGAATATCTTCTTGTGTTACAGCAAAAGAAGTATGGGACAGATTACACATCACCTATGAAGGAACAGATCGAGTGAAGGAGACCAGAATCAACATTCTCCTCGGTCAATATGAATCCTTCAAAATGAAACCAGGAGAAACTATAACTGACATGTTTAGTCGTTTTACAGATATTGTCAATGGTCTTGAGAACCAAGGACAAAAAATTTCTGATCCCATGAAAGTGAACAAGCTACTACGTGGACTCTCTAAGGATTGGAATCATATCAAGACTTCAATAAGAGAGACGCAAAGAATTATGCCACTATCTGTCGATGAGCTGATTGGAACTCTTCAGTCTTATGAAGTGGAACGAATTAATGAAGACGAAGATCCAAGAGATAAGAAATCTATTGCCTTAAAATCAAATGATGATTCTGATGATGCAGATTCTGAAGATGATCTGGACGATGAGGAGCTTGCTCTTATGATAAGAAGATTCAGAAAACTGAATAGGAAAGGAAGAAGGTTCAACTCCAAGAAACAAAATTTTCAAGACAGCAATCCAAGTCTGTTGATGATGAGGAACCAAACAAGGATGTAGTTTGTTTCGAATGTAAGAAAAAGGAACACATAAGACCCAACTGTCCTCTTCTGAAGAAGAAGAAAGGAAAAATTGAAAAGTTTCGAAAAGCACTCAAAGCCGAAACTTGGAGTGATACTGAGTGTGAAGAAAGTGAGGATGAATATGCCAATCGTAATGCGATGGCACAATCGACTCACTCGCTGGTCTGGATCGGACTCGAGAAAGTGAATTTGAGGTAAGTGATTTTAAAATTCTGTCAAAGTCTCTAAATATATTGATGAACTGTGTTTTAGTCTTAAGACTTCTCTCAAAAGAGTTTCCGAACTAAAAAGGGAAAACTTAGCTTTAAAACAAAAAGAAAACGTTTTAGAAGAAAAAATCAAAAGTTTAGACTTGAATGTCTCCTCTCTTAAAGAAAAAGAAGAAAATCTTTTAAAAGAAAATACTTTTCTAAAATCTGACTTATCAAATATTTCAAGGAAATTTTCTATAGGATCGAAAAACTTGAAAAAGTTCTTTCGGTTCAAAGACCTTACTTCAATAAGTCCGGTTTAGGTATAACAGAAGAAACAATTCCCTTGATTGATTTTCCTAAAGTAAAAGAAAAAATTAAGAAAAGACCATCGAAAGAGGCTTACAAAAATCATTTCAAGAAAGTTTTTGTAAATTCTGTAGGTCGAAATGCTCTAAGATGTTCAAAATGTAACAGTAAGGATCACTTTGAAAAAGAGTGTCCTATGATTTGGAAGCCTGTTAAGAAAGCATGGCCTTATAATGATTATTCTACTAACACCAAAGGACCCAAGAAAATTTGGGTACCAAAGAAAGTTTGAGACTCTCTTTTGAATGCAGGTCTCCGTCAAGAAAAAGGTAAAATGGTATCTTGACAGCGGATGTTCAAGACACATGACGGGAGACTCAAATTGCTTCATAAAGCTTATTCAAGTGAATGGAGGAAAAGTTTCATTTGGAGGAAACAGCAAAGGAAATATTGTGGGATTTGGAACTGTTAAAATTGGAAATCTCACAATAAATAATGTTTCTCTAGTAGAAGGGTTCAATTACAATCTTCTCAGCATCAGTCAACTATGTGATACTGGATTCAAGATTTTCTTCCAAGAAGGAACATGTTCTGGAATCAGTAAAGACTCTACTCAGTCTTTCAAAGGTCGAAGACATGGAAACATCTACCTCCTAGACGTAAAACCAAATGATTCGCATTGCTTAATCTCAATTCAAGACGAAGCAAGCTTATAGCATAGAAAGTTCGGCCATGTCAACATGAAGCAATTGGCCAAAATCTCATAAAAACAACTTGTTCGAGGGCTACCAAAATTATCATATCAAAAGACCAATCCATGCACTCCATGCATTCTAGGAAAACAGGTAAGAAATTCATTCAAATCAATAAATCATATCTCTACTAATCATGTATTGCAGCTGTTGCATATGGATCTATTCGGACCAACCAGAACCCAGAGTATTGGAGGTAAAAAATATTGCCTAGTAATTGTAGATGATTACTCCCATTTTACTTGGGTATATTTTCTTGCAAATAAGACAGAAACATTCTCGTATTTTGAAAAATTTGCTAAAAAGATTCAAAATGAAATTGGATGTGTTATATCAAGTATAAGAACAGATCATGGAGGTGAATTTGAAAATCAAAATTTTACAAAATTTTGTGATGATTCTGGATTTAAACATGTATTCTCCTCTCCGTATACTCCTCAGCAAAATGGAGTTGTGGAAAGGAAGAATCGATCTCTTCAAGAAATGGCTAGAACTCTGTTAATTGAAAGTAAAATTTCTTCACGATTTTGGGCTGAAGCTGTTTCAACAGCATGCTATATAATCAATAGAGTCTTTCTAAGACCTATTCTGGAGAAAACCCCTTATGAATTACTCAAAGGAAATAAGCCTATTGTTTCATACTTTCATGTTTTCGGATGCAAATGTTTTATATTGAAAAATGCAAAAGATCAAGTTGGTAAGTTCGAAGAAAGATCAGATGAAGGCATCTTCCTTGGATATTCTACATCAAGCAAAGCCTACAGAGTCTATAATAAGAAGAGCCAGTCTGTGAAGGAGTCAATGAATGTCAAATTCCAAGACTCTACGCAAGATGAATCCAGTCAGACTCAGCATGAAGAGTCTGAACCTGCTCCAGATCCTCAAAAGTTTACAACTCAAGAAGCTTCTCAGACTCTGGAAGATCAGCATCAAGCTACTCATGAAGACTCAGATAAAGAAAGAGATCTTCAACCAGTCAAATCAACCAGCAACTGGAAGCATAAATCCAGTCATCCTAAAGATCTCATTATCGGAGAAATTAATGAAGGAATTCGCACCAGATCCAAAAGGCGTGAAGAGTCTAGTGCCGTAGCTCTTATTTCTGAAATTGAACCAAAAAGCATAGAAGAAGCTCTATCTAATGAAAGCTGGATTGAAGCCATGCAAGAAGAGCTCAGACAGTTCAACATTAATGACGTCTGGGATCTGACATCTAAACCAAAAGGTAAAACTGTTATCGGAACCAAATGGGTGTTCAGAAACAAGATGAATGAAAAAGGAAAAGTCATACGAAACAAAGCAAGACTCGTGGCAAAAGGATATACGCAAGAAGAAGGAATAGACTATGATGAGACTTACGCTCCTGTGGCAAGGTTAGAAGCTATTCGTCTATTACTTGCGTTTGCTTGCTATAAAAATTTTAGGTTATTCCAAATGGACGTCAAAAGCGCTTTCCTAAATGGATTTATCCATGAGGAAGTCTACATGGAACAACCTCCAGGGTTTGAAGACCCAAAGAAGCCAGACTCAGTCTTCAGACTGAAAAAGGCTCTGTATGGTTTAAAGCAGGCACCTCGAGCTTGGTACGACAGACTAAGTAAGTTCTTATTAAAGAATGGTTTTGCCAAAGGTAAAGTTGATACTACTTTATTTCTTAAAAAGGAAAACAAAAGCTTTATACTTGTTCAAATATATGTGGATGATATCATATTTGGATCCCCTAATGAAAGTCTGTGCAAGAAATTTTCAAAGTCTATGCAGGATGAATTTGAAATGAGTATGATGGGAGAATTAACATTCTTTCTTGGTCTTCAAGTAAAGCAATTGAAGGAAGGAACTTTCATTTATCAAGAAAAGTATGCTAATGATCTTGTCAAAAGGTTTGGATTGGAAAATTGCAAAAAGACTGATATACCAATGTCAAGTTCGTTGAAAATAGACAAAGATGAAGAAGGGAAGAAAGTTGATCAAAAGCTGTATAGAAGCATCATCGGTTCACTTCTTTATCTTACTGCCTCTAGACCTGACATTTTGTTGAGTGTTTGCATCTGTGCTAGGTTTCAATCAGATCCTAGAGAATCTCATCTCAAGGCTGCAAAACGTGTTATTAAATACGTTGCCTCGTCTTCAAGCATTGGTCTATGGTATCCTAAGGAGGGAGACTTCAATCTTCTGGGATATTCAGATGCTGATCTGGCCGGTTGCAGAGTCGATAGAAAGAGTACTTCGAGAACACTTGCGGTTGGAAACGGGACGGTGTCTTGGTTTTCAAGGAAAGAGAGCACTGTAGCTCTCTCTACAACAGAAGCAGAGTATGTAGCTCTTGGAAGCTGCTGTTCACAAATTCTATGGATAAAACAACAGCTACAAGACTTTGGGATTGAAGACTCATGCACAGAAATCAGATGTGACAACACCAGCGCAATCAATCTCACCAAAAATCCAATCCTTCATTCAAGAGCAAAGCATATAGAGATTCGACATCATTTTATTATAGATCATATTCAAAATGGAGAAATTTCAATTCAATTTGTTGATTCGAAAAGTCAACTAGCGGATATATTCACAAAGCCTTTGGAGAAAAATCAATTCGATTTTATCCGTACCAGACTCAACATTTTGAAGCTTGAAGAAGTTAAAGTCTGAAGAATCTACATCAATCAGACTCTATCCTTCAGACGCTATCCTTCAGACTCTGAATTCTCAGACTCAGACCTTCATTGTATAGACTGTAAGTTATTCTTTTAATCTCGAAAAGGTACGATCTTTCGTTCAGTTATAATTGATTGATACCATCTTTACTTTCCGTAAAAAATTGGAATCATGCCTTTTCAAAAAGGGATAATCTCTTTTAAAATGACAGTTATTATTTTTTAAAGAAAGACGACTGTTCACTTTTCTTCGTAAGGATTGCTCTTGCCTTTTCAAAACTGAGTTATATATATACACAGTTTTCTCGTTTTACTCGATTCTCAAAACCCTAAAAGGCATTCTTCTCTCAACCCTGTTTTCTACTTCGTATTTATTCTCGAGAAAGTTGTCATTTTTCCTTGGGAAAACGAGTGAAGGAATCTTCCATTGACAAGAAAAGATGTCTTCTTCGAGAAAGTCATCAAGGATAGCAAACAGGGGTCCACAGAGAATGAAGGAGGGACCTACGCACTTCGATCTCACCGAGGAAGATGATTTGTCGAGACAGCAACAGAGTCCTGTTCCTTCTCCACCTCATCACTCTCCATCTACCCCACAAGGTGCGGGTCATCATCAGGAGGAAGTCATTCTAGAGGACGTCGAACCAGTGAGAGCACAAAAACCCTCATTTATTTACATGCTCTATCGTGCGTTGAAGATTTCTGGTTCTCCTCTGAATTATATAGATGCTTTTCTTAGAAAAAAGAATTATGGGAATGAGTACAGATTTTTGAAGCGAATGGAGGAATTGGGAATTGCTCCCAAAGGTAAGGCTGAAGAGTCACTTGCGAACATACCAAGTGACCCTCGTGTTTCAGGACCGATTCCCAATGAGGGGAACGAAGATGATAAAATGTTTAGTGATTTTCAACCGAGAATGGGAATTACTGCAAAGGTGAAGGGAAAGAAGTTGGAGTTGTTTCGATCGAATGAACAGGAGAAGCTGTTCTTCAGTCTGTTGAAACGAGGGGTGATAAACCCCAGGAGTGTTGATTTTGATTTCCTGGATGCAATTAATGTGAACTTAAGGGAAAAGTTCGAATTGCTTCAACTTGAGCAGTTTTGCACCGATACTACTGATGGTTATGCACACTTGACTGCTTATTTCTATTCGAATCTAAGTTTTCTTGATGCGAATAGAATATCATTCAGTGTTCGAGATCAGGATTATGTGATTGATGTGGACATGCTGGCGGATATAATTGGTGTTGAACGAGGACGTTATCAACCAATCAAAGTCTCGATTGCTCGTGCTACTCTGGATCTTGTCAAAAATAGAGATACAGAGGCGAAGATTACCTACTCGAAGATGAGTGCCATCAATATTGTGCTGCACAAAATTGTGATCAATTGCATCAGGCCAAAGTCTACATCAAAGACTGATGTATCCAATTCGGAAGCCAAATTGATGTATGCAATCAACTCAGGGAAGAAGTTCTCTCTGCCTCATACTATTCTCTTCCATATGTACCGAGCAATGTCGAAGAATAAGGGACAATTGCCTTACCCAAATCTTGTGACAAAGATCTTCAGACACATGAATATCGAACTGCCACACACTCTCTGTGTAAGACCGTGCGATAAAATGGTGGTAGGTTTGAATATGTTGACGAAGATGCGTTTGAAAGAACTTAGCAAGGAAATGGCAAAGTTCAAGGTGAAAACTCCTCTCTCTTCCGCGTCAAAGAGAAAAGGAAAGGAGCCCATTGGTGCTCCATCCAAAAAGAGAAGAACTCTCATCTTGGAGGATGAAGAAGACGATGAAGATCTTTCTATTCCTGCACTAGTAAGGACTAGACGTTCTGTATCTCGATCAACGGAACTTCAGTCGAAGCAAAGAGAAGAAGAAGAGCAGCAAGAAAAGGAGAAAGAAGATGAAGAAGAAGAAGAACAGAAAGAAAAAGAGATAGAAGCTGAAGAAGAAGAAGAACAGAGAGAAGAAGGAGAAGAAGAAAAAGGAAAGTCTGCTGCTGAATCTGGAGAGAAGGAAACGGAAGAGCATGATCATCACTCCTCCCATCTTGATGTCTTAGAGACAGGGGGAGTTGGCGAGCAAGATTTTGATGTCTTAGAGACAGGGGGAGTTGGGGAGCAAGAAAAATCCTCACCTCATGCTGCTCCAGAAGAGTTTCAGGCTTCTCCATTGCCTGAAGATCAACATGATACATCATCAAATCTGCAAGGTCATACAGAAGCGCCATCGTCTGCATTCACTCCATCTGAGAAAGTAAATGCTAGTATGCAGACAGACAATTCCGCAGATTTTCATCGTATTCTTGATATTCTTCTGGAAATGCGGGACCAAATCTATGCTCTGGACTATGAAATTCAAGCCATCAAGAATGCTGGACAAGCATCTTCAGTTACCCTGGAAGACAGAATAAAAGACCTCGCTCTGCAGATTCAAGCCAATGCCAAAGGAGAAGAGGTAGCAAAATTAAGAGAAGACTTGAAGAGGCTCAAAGGCATAGTACAGTCCATGGGAGACTTCCAGATCATGCGCATTCCCAAGCAGACATGACTCTTTTCTCACCTTTTTACTGATGATAAAAAGGGAGAGAAGAAATTTGAACCAACCATCTTTTTCAAATCTTGATTTTAAATTTTTTTTTTTGTGGCTGTGAGTTTTTAAGTTTTAGAGTATGACTTGTGTGAACTTGAGTATGGACTGAATTTGGCTGTGGATTGTGATATTTGACTGTTGACATTTATATCGAGTGTTGTTATATGGTATTACTCATGAAAGTCTAACCAATTTTCTGTGGACGCAGAGTCTGGTTGTTTTATTAATCTTTATGAGATAGCCATATTGCTTGAGAAATGTTTTTGCAGGTCAAGGTTGTTCAAATCTACAGGAAAGTTTTGTCATCATCAAAAAGGGGGAGATTGTTGGAGAAATCGCTCTAGAAGATTTTGAAGCTGACAAAACGTTTCCATCAGTCTAGTCTGGTTATTTGCGTCTGAAGACTTTCTGACCACCAGACTCAGTACTCAAGACTCAGAACTCAAGACTCAAGATTCAAGACTCAAGACTTAAGACTCAAAATTATTCTCATTGACAGTCTATCTGATCCAGTGTCGAAGGAAATCCAAATCTGAGGATTATGATTAAGGATTTCATCTTGATCTCTGGAGAAGATCTTTTGGCTGGATAATTATAATGGATTCTTTGATTCGTATCTAGATCAATTGAAGATCCGATTGATTGACGAAGTATTCTTGGAAGGTTCTATTCATGGAAACCAAGATCCTGATTGTATGGGCGAACATGATTGATGGGCTATCGTCAGATTCCTTTAATAGCTCGGATGATCTTCTTGATTGATTCCGTCCAACCAGTAGATTGGAGGAATTCCTTTGGTAAGTGCCAACGGGTATGATGGCATAAAGGAGTATAAAAGGAAGACGTTCCGGTTGTTTTAGTAGTGTGATCGATAGAGAAATTCCAGAGTCTAAAGCACCTTGATTATTAGTCGATACAGTCTGAGCGAAATTGTATACAGAGAGTGTCTATACTTGGTGATACCTTGAGTGAGTGTGGTAGTTCATCTACACCCAGAAGTCAAGGAAGATCAACGCTGTAACATCTCTTTGTTTATAGTGGAATCCAGCCGATTGGCTGTCAGTGCAGAAGAGTGGACGTAGGCTTGAATCAAGCCGAACCACTATAAACCGTGTGTTTAATTCTCTCTTTCATTCACTGAGTCTTACGATTGATTTTTATTTGTTGCAATTACTTAACTGTCTAAGTATTGTGCTTCTATCAAAGAAAAATCGATTATATACCTATTCACCCCCCTCTAGGTTCTAGCACTAGCAATATCAGACAGGTCGCGCCCCACCATTTGCGCGAGGATCTCGCGCTTCGTTTGGACCAGCCATGGTGTCCGAACTCGATTTCCCTCCCATAACAGACAACAACGAAGGTTCCTCAGTCAGAATGGGAGGCCCACCATGGGAACTCGTCCCTTTCTCCTCATTTCGAGCCCTCATCGACTCCGAATCCATCTCTACTAACGAATCACAGCAACAAGCAGGCGGGCGGAACCCTAGCCATAGGAAGCCATGCGAAGCGAGGAGAGGAGACGTACCAGGAGACGATGCCGAAGGGTTGAAAGAGAGGCAAGAGGCGCCCCTTTCCCCCAAAAAATTGGCCCAAACGAACGGCCAAAACGCCTGGAAACAGAAGCTCGAATTGCAGAAGGAACAGTGTCGAGTCGCCCAAGAAGGGAGAAGCGTGAACAGTACCCGAGAAACCAAATGTCCTTTTGGCTATAGTTCCGTGCTATGCCATGAAAAAAAAAAAAACACTTTAATGAATTGATTCAGTTAAAGGATGTTGTGTTCATCTTTCTATTTTCTCTATTTCTCCACTCTCCCACTATTTCGATTAATTTCATTTTATCTTCATCAACAAATGATGCACTCTCCCACTCACTCACTCACTCACTCCCCCCCTCTCCCCAAAAAAAAGAAAAAAGAAAAAAAGAAATCTTAATGAAGAATATAAGAATCCATAACAAAATGGCACTGATCCAAATGTTCTATTAATTGTTTTAGTTGTGAAATTGGATATGTATAACGTTAAATAAGAATGGTCGAATAAAATTACGTCGTAGTTAAATTTGGATGGAGTAAATCAATTAAATTTGAATGATCGCCACTCTCCCGCTATCTTTATCACTTCCCTTTTCTCTTCATCAACTACTGATACATACCCGTACTTTGTCCACTCTCACTATCTAATCTAAACTATCTTTTATATTCATATTGTGAGTGAAGACAATAAGAATGCGTAACCATATGGCATTGGTTAGGAAAATCTTTCTCGAGCTATTTTAAATTCCTCAAATGGCTAAAATATTGAATGAATATGACGTTAAATAAGAATGACTGAATTAAAGTATTATTTTATTCCGTAATGGAGTTTCGATGGAGTAATTGAAAAATGTTTCCACGGTAGAAATGGAGAAAGGCAAGAAAATTGAGTTTAGAAGGATTATTTGGTTGGTTAGAGCATAGAGATACTTTTGGTAATAGAGAAAAAGCTATTTGATCGGGCAAAGGAGGGGGTTATTTTCAACAATTAGAAAATGTTGGAAACAATTTCTTATTGTAAATAACCCTGCACTTTTCTAAAGACAGATTGATTCAAGGTTCTTAATGACAACAAATTTTCAGTAAGATAATTAACGGGAGGATGGCAATTCAACGTTTTGAAGTAATTCAGGGACCCAATCAAATTTGTTCAAAAATTAGGAGCGACATTGCACATTAAACATAGACTAAGGTATCTAATTACAATGATAAAAAATTCAAGGATGATAATTATACATGAGAAAAGATTTAGGCACTTTTAGTAATATTATCCTCTTAGGTTGCATTTGATAGTTTGTATTTGAGTTTGGATAGGATAGCAAATTATCCCACTCGATGTTTGATGATGTTCTCTTGATCAGGTAAACGCATATGCATTCAGATAAAATGTTACATTAGGACTTTCGACATTGGGGATGGGATAAACTCACACTGGATGAAAAGATTAAGGTTGTATTTAGTCTTCTAGATTTCTAACTAGGATAGAGCTAAGCAAGATATGATATGAAATCTATAAATTTTGCTATATCCTATCTATTGTTTGGTGAATTATAATAATAAAGTCAAATATATTCACATTATATTATGCATATTATTTGGTATAAATGGCATATCAATTTAAATGAACCTCTGTCAGATAAAACCCCAAGCCACCTAATGCATAAGTGTACCGGTTTGAGGATTTTTATAATGAAAAATTAATGTTGGCTAAATTTATCATAGATATACTATTTTGGATTTTTGATGGTATTAACTCAAAAATTAAAAATCTTTACCAAAAAAAAAAATTCTTTACCAAAAAAAACTCAAAAATTAAAAAACAACTTAACAATTCCTATTATCTTCCAAGAGACTCGTGGAGACACCATTGGGTATTGCTTCGCCAGAAGCAGGACTGATTGTCGTCACTATCTTCTATCTTCCAACCACACCGTCATCATTGGCTGGTGATCATGTTTGTACGAGTGAGGGTGAGAAGGGGTGTAAAGATTATCACCGTGCTAGGTTTGCATAGATCACCCTTTTCACCGTCTCTTGTCGCATATGTCGTATGTCCTTCACATCAAGCTTGAACTTTCATGCATGACTCATAAGCGGGCTTTCACCTGCTCGTCTGCGAAGAATGGCCAGCACACCATCAGCTTCCTAGCGACCACACTCCCGACCGCCGAGTTTCACCTACAGCGCATCAAGAAGCCAACAACCACACCATGGTGCAGAACCTCCTCCTATGGGCCCACCCCACAATGCACCCATTCTCTGCTGTCGCGTCCCTCAGCTCCTCCAGGTTGGAGGAGCCACTTTTTTCGGTGGTGTAGTCCAGCCGCATGACCCACAAGAAGTTCCTTTTGCTGTTCACAAGGCCATACTAGAGTTCCGTGAACTCGTGTCTATCGAGAGTCATCGACTCTTTGTCGATTGAAAGCTGGTCATACTCCCAAAGTCGACTTCCCAGAGTCGTGGTGTTGACACCTAAATTTTGGCAACCCGCTTAGTCATTTATTGCATTAAAAAATTAAAGGTTAATTTTATCCTTGAAAAAATAGTCAATTGCGTAACATATAGTTTTAGGTGCATTTACGTTTTAATTTGCATTTACATTGGGTCGGTGACAAATTTGTTTGATTTTGTGGTTTTGAACTTTAAGCTGACAAGTCGGACTAAGCCCACGAAGAGAGCAATTTAGCCTAAGCCCATATTTGAAAAAATCCTATTGTAATTTTTGAAAAAATCAATAGAGAATATTCATTTTTTGCAAAGGAAATCTAGAAGAGGTGTGGAAAATAAAAAAGTGATATTGCGTTCGGAAAAAGGAATTTTCATGGATATGAATTTGGAAAGAAATTAAAACCCTAACTCATGGCCTATAAATAGATTAGATGCGTAGGGTTTAAAGGAGGCCACACAATTGAGACACGGCCACGAAAAGAGGGAGAACTCACGTTCTCCACGGTGAGAGTCGGCAAATCAGAATTTTGGAGCGCACATCGAGAATACACGAACGAAAGAGTGAACCGCAGAGACGGTCAAGGCTCTCTTGATCGAAGCCAGTCGCAGCTTCGCATTGTCTCCTAGCCCCTCGCCATGCACCACCGATGGCCGGGACGTGTCTTTGCTGCTGCTTCCCGTTGCTCGTTTGTCCCATCATCACAACCTGTCGGCCAAGGTCAAGAATACCAAGTCAAGGAAACCCATCACGTGATCTTGCAGAGGATAAAAGACAACAAAGAGGGAGGTGGCTCTTGGAGATCTGCCAATCGAGGACTCGCCTGTCACCTCTCTTCATCACCAGCTGTTCAATCTGAGTCTTCGCAATAGCTGGTCAGCATCTCTATCCTTGGATGCGAACTTGCTCGACCGTGACTATCCTTGGCGTGTCGCCTTTGCTGCCCGTGATGACTCGTTGCTGCTTTGATCTGTGCCACGCCCAACGACGAGTTGCTGTCCAATCGAGCCGTAAAGCCACCGTTCCCATTCGCATCCGAACCAAGTCGATCCCGAAGTTCTTATTTTTGCAGGTTCATTGACCGTAAGCCCACGGTCATCCTTTACCGAGAGATCCCACCATCACCCACAACGCACCATCATCAATCTGATGTCAACTGGGTGAGACTCGGTGAGAATTGCGAAACGTGGAGAACAAGTGCTAAAGAAAAGAAAACAAATCCTTCGGAAAATCGTGCACGATCCACGCTGGGACAAACGCCATAGGCGGCCTTCTCTACAGCTCAAGAAATTTCTGTTTTGCAGTTTTCCTTAAAACCCCACCGAGCTCACTCCTTTCCGTGATAACTCTTACGTGAAGCGTCGTCCCCATTCGCCGTCAAAAAAACCGGTCGCAATCTCGGTCCAATTGCACTTGGTCTAAATTTGGAAAAGTTATTGGTGCAATATCGAGAGCTAGGTAAGATTTTTTATTGATTCGATTTTCTTATATTTTATTGTCCGATCCATGGGATCGCGATTTATTTTGAATATTTGTTCGTTATTGCCATATCCAAAAATATTTCGAATTCTCATGAATTCGGGGATTAATCCTTAATTTCATAACGTGCATATGATTGACAGTCCGATTTTCACGCTCGAAATCCGACTTGCAATTGCACGGAAAATCGCCAATCCAATCTCACGCTTGAGATATGATTCGTGATTTTATTTAAAAATTGGCCAATCCGATCTCATGCGCAAGATATGATTCGTCAATTTAGTTCCCAAAATTAAATGGACGTGGATGATGTCTTGCTTGATTTGGTGCCGTGTTGTTCTTGATGCTTTATTTGTTTGCTCCCATAAAAGAAAAAAATATTTGAGTTAGATTAGATGCATGTTAGGATGTTACTTGTTTTTGATTATTTTGCATGTCTAGAATGGGAAATTTATTTATTTCGAATTTTTGAAAAAATGAAAAATACAAAAAAATTAGGATGTTAGATTTCTGCTCCACTAGTCTAAATTGCATGTTTAATTATTTGGCAATTATTAATTTCGAAATTTAAAAAAAAAGAAGAAGGAAAAACACAAAAAAAAAGTCATTATGCATATGTCATGTAAAATTAGGGCATCTTTTGCACGTCATAGCATATTAGGGTAAAATTGCATTTAGTTTAATTTTAGATGATGTTTTTCTTAATTTACTATAGGTTTAGGTATTTTATCAAATAGATTGTATTTTAGGATTATTTAGGTTAAGACAATGTTTTAGTTTAAATTAGGATTTGGCTCAACCTAATTCCTAATATAAATTAAATAAGATCTTAATCTAATTAGGTAATTTTCACATTTCACCTAATTTCGAATTTCATGAAAAATACAAAAAATGCCATAGGTTGAATTAGTTTTATTTTCTAGGATAGATTGCATTCTTTTAGGAAAAAGAAAGAAAAGAAAGAAAGAAAAATGTCACATGCACATCATTAGGATTAGATTCATTGAAATGCATGTCATGTGGTAGTTGTTGCTAGGTCCATTCAATTAGAAATTACATGTCATTAGAGTTAGGTTATTTAGTTAATATTGCATCGCATATTGCATAATTTTCATTAAATAAGTGAAAACAAAAAGAGAAATTGCGTGTTAATTAGAAACCATATCCAAGGTTGTTGATGTGGATTTTGAATTAACATTGCAGATGTTTTCATTGCTATGAGGTAAGTCCTGCATTTTCTATTTGATTTCTTAGGTGTTAAATTGGTGGTTTGTGTACCCGCATGATCACTTTACATGTTAGGAAAATAGACTTAAAATCAATCCAACTTGCTTGCAAAAACATTTTTTCATAATAAAAGAAATGGTACCGAAAGAGTCTAGCGTAACCAAGTTCTCGTACCCAAATCTCTGGTTCGTAGGAGTAAAGTAAATCTCCCATTACTTTACTTGGGTTTCTAATCGACCCACCAAAAATAGATTAGTGGCGACTCCTAATTGAAAATTAATTGCATGTTAAAAATTTGAACTTAAGTCGCAAATTGGTATGGGCTTGGGAGAGCTCGAGTTAAGTCTAGGCTTGACAATCCATTAGCCAAAACCTTATGTGGTTCACACCCGAAAAAATTTGGTCTCGACACGTGGTCAGGAGGGTTTGAGCCTCATATAGGATGAGCTAGTTGGAGATTGAATTTTCAAAGATTTTCAAATGAGAAGGACGTGCATTCTCCACTCAGCTCCGGGGGATATAGCATAGTTGGTAGAGCTCCACTCTTGCAAATAGGTGTTGTGATTTTCAATCCTATCTTAAGTTGTGGATTTTCAAAAAAATTCAAAGATTTCAAATCCTATCTTAAATTGCACCACATATGTGATATTTTTACGATCACGAGATATTTGAAAGATTTCAAATTTCTCATTATTTTATTCTATTTCAATTGAAATTTGGATGATCAAATGCAGCATTAAAAAAAGAAAAAGAAAAGAAATCTTGTTACCAGTGGATAGTCTATAGGTGTCGTGGTACAATAACGGCTCATCACCACTTCCTTGTTATCTTTTTTCTGCCCTTCGTCTTGTTTTGATAAAGATCTACTTTATTCGAAGTGTCATTTTTGTTTACTTAAATATTGCGTAGGAAAAGAGCAGACGCTTTGCACTAGGGAAGAAATTTAAGAAAAATAGATATGTCAGGAAAAAATTGATTTGAAGTTTCGTCTGTTTAGGAAAATAAACCCGAACCATTTTGCAAGGTAAGAAGGATTTAACTCATCAAACACATGATGAACGTCTGAGTTTATTTTTTTTTTCGGTCGGTGCCTGAATTTAAATTTAAAAAGTATTATTTACATAAGAAATTATGGTTCCACTATTAAAAGTCAATTTACTTTCAAATTACAATTTCATAAATAATTTACCATGGCGTGGCTATCACTCAATTAAATAATACGTATGGGTCCTTTTATGGATTCTGTCCGTAAAAACTTGAAAAAGGAACTATCTTTTAGATTAGGCGTGTGCTGTAGAAAGATTTAAATCTTAAAACATCAAACCAAGTGGGAGCTGTATCTTGCCGATAAAAATATTCATTCAAGAAATTTAAAAGAAGCAATAAATGAAGCAAAAATTCCAAGAGAAACTTGACATGCAAAAAGCTTATGCGAATCTTAAAGAGAAGATACCACAGCTGAGTCGGAACTGGAGCGAAAGAAGAATAAGCATCTAAAAGGAAATAGAACCCCCAAAAGTCGTCTTTCCTCACATAAGGAAGGACCTGCCTCCGTGCTTTTGAGGAACAAATTCATCAAAAAAGTTGAACACCAAGCAAATTGATCATTGGATTTGCGACGAAGAAATGGCGAATTGGCAAGAGCTGCCACAAGAGATCCTAAAACTCATCGGTGTTCACTAGCCATATAAGACTTTTTACCTTTCGGAGGGGTGTGCACCTCATGGCAGTCCGCTGTACGTCAAAAGCCTACTGCCACCAAAGAGGAGTACCAATGCAAGGGGAAAAAGTGCCAAAAAAATCATAAACCTTTTGTCTTTGTGCTGATTTAATCCTAAACCTTTTTTTGGTGCCGATTTAGTCCTAAACCTTTTTACGTTATACCAATTCAATTATTTCCGAACAATTTTGGCTGGATTTTGCTAACTGAATGCTGGCCGACTGACGTGGCCTGATCGGCGACGTTGACACCTTTTAATAATATTTTTATATTTTTGAATTTTTTTTTTTTTTCTTTTTTTTTTTTTTCCTTATTTTCTTCCCTCTTCTTCCTCTAGCTGATCGCCGAACCTTGGCGACCGGCCAAAGGCAATGGCCGGTGAGGTCGAGGTCGACCTCACCGGCCACCTCACTAGTGGCCGCGAGGGCGGCCTCACGCTGGGCGGTGAGGCTCACCCTTGCCAGATCTAGCAAGGGTCGAGGCTCGACCTCGCCAAATCTGGCGAGGGTGAGCCTCGCCCACCCGGCGCGAGGCCACCCTCAGGGCTTGGACGATGAGGGTCGAGCCTCGCCCGACATATCGCCGTCGCGGGGGAAACTAGACAAAAATCCGGGGCAGGAGCCGCGCGACCGAGGACACCCTCGAGCTCCCGTAAAACCTAGAGACGACGACGACAAGTGGAGGGAGGAAATTTCTAGGGCGAGATTGAGATTGGGGAATGGAGCGGGGAGAGCTGGCCTCATGCTGAGCTGGCGGGGCTTGCCCTCACCAGCCCTCGAGGCCTAGGCAGTGAGGTCGACCTCGGCCTCATTGGCTGGAGGAAGAAGAGGGAAGAAAAAGAAAAAAGTAAAAACAAAAGTAAAAAGGAAAAAAAATAAAAAAGAGAAAAAAAAATTCAAAAATATTAAAATATTATTAAAATTTGTCCACGTCGGTCGGCGGGCGTCCAGTTAGCAAGATCCGGTCAAAATTGGTCGGAAATGACTGAATTGGTACAACGTAAAAATGTTTAAGAATAAATCGGTATAAAGACAAAGTGTTTATGACTTTTTTGGCATTTTTCCCCAATGCGAGGTGGAAGGCCCTATGAATCGTGACTTATGGTTACAATATACTCCAGCCCCTCTACGGGGAGAATTTACCCAAGGCGGTTGCCAGGATCTCATGCCGAGACCTTGTCTGAACTAGGATGGATGCTCGTGTCAGATGGGAGCGATGAGTACTGTCACACCCCAAAACCATAAAGAATGGGAATGACATGGCCGTCCTTCTTTACAAAGAACGCAGCCTCAAATACAACCAATAAACTGATATTAACTTATATATATCTCAAAACATATATATATATATATATATATATATATATATATATATATATATATATATATATATATATAATTGGTTTAACATCGAGTTTCTATAATCCACCAAAAGAAAAAGAGATATATGTTTAAAACTCAGACGATCCAACTACTAGTAAGTATTATTTGCACCACTTCCTTGAACCATACCAAAAACAAAATAGAACTCCCCAAAAGCTCCCACCGACTATGCACTCGCTCTATTCGCCACTAGCTGAGGAACCTGAAAAGATTAAAGGAGGAATGGGATGAGCAACCACAGCTCAGTGAGTAGTACATATCTTCTAAGCAGATCGAACAACCACTATGCATGTATACAAAACGATACCAAATTCCATAATGCCGATTCAATATATAAAATACAAATAGAATCATATAAAAGTTATTTCTCATCATCAAAGCTTTATACTAATATGGAAAACTCATTTAAATCGCCATCAAAAGTTTAGTATCAATGGTCGAATACATTGAATAATCTCCATCAAAAACACATATCAATGGTCTATCCATTGATCAATCTTTGCTCAATAACTAACCATGGTCACGACACAACGCCTTGTGACAAGGCGACCAAGATTCCCCCCTGGTAAGGTCTCCACCTATAAAGCCGGTGGCTAGGCCCAGAAGGATATCCTAAGCCTGGTATGCATACCCCAAAAACCCATCACTGGATTCACAGTCATATTGAGCATAAATAACCATTCTCCAATACCAGAAATCCAATCCAAAAATCAATATCTCAACCAAACAAATAACATTTTGAAACATAGCCCATCATCCATTTCATATCCGTTTCTCAAATCATCATAAATCTTTCCATAAATCAGTCGCAAAGCAATTTCATATATGTTTCTCCACAAACCTTGTATAATATGTTTTTCAAAGATTCACAATCAACCAAAGGGTAGCAATTGCTCGATCTGACTTTTATGCAATAAAAATGCTCTTCTCAATTCAATATATATACATATATATACTTCAAGACATGATTTTATAAAACCAAAGAAGATATAATACCACTCACCTCGTCGTCGACGACCAAGCGCGAACGATACTCGTATCGTCGAATTCAAGGTCCTATCAATTAACCGAGAAAAATGTTAAAATCTAATAAAATTCTGTCTCTACTTCGAAACGACTACATTACACCTTAACTCTAACAAAAGGACTTCTACGCGCTAACAAATCGCATAACCAAAGCGATTGTTCAAGCCATTCGCAACACAAAATTTAAATGCAAAACTTGATTGCGCCTTAACTTTCTCTTCCGAACTCCGATCCGAACGTACTTATATTCAATAGAGAGCCCTTGAAACATATCACAAGAATCTCAACTTGACCGTCCCAAAATTAAGCCGAAAAATGACAAAATACGGGCCCAAAGCTGCTGGACGCGTACTGTTCATTGTGCGCGGGAAACTTTGAAATTTTGTTTCGGACAAACCATAAGCTCAAATCACGATCCGTAAAATCCACGGCTCCACAACACCTAAATTATCATTCTTGCAAAAATACGTGGCTCAACGACTCCAAAATTAGACTTCGCCGCTCAGTTTTCCAAAAATTTCGAATTTAAATCCTAAATCCAAAAATTACTTCAATCGGACAAACGATGGCTTGATCTCTTACCGGGTGCTGTGTTATGGAGTCGAGTCGGCTTAGCGAGGCATCCGAGACGTGCACGTGCCAAGATTTCTTTCCTTTCTTCGCCCTTTCTCTTCTTCTTCTTCTTCTTCTTCTTTTCTTTCTTTTCTTTTTGGTAGAGGACCCCTCAGCTTCTATTTAGCCGAGCCCTCTCCCTTCTCCTTTTTGTTTTACTGACTTTTCGGTTTCTTTTTCAGTTTCTTCTTTTGGGGCCCACTAACATAATATTACATTATTGCATAATATTACAAGTACCATATCTTCAATCCACCTTCAAGCGTTAGCATCCGACCTACAGACGTGAAAAACAGACCGCCCGAACAGGACCAAACTGGTTAGTTGGGTTTGGTTTTCAGAAATGCTTGTCTGGTTTCCAATTCCTTGTCATTTTCCCGATTCCAAAGGAAAACTGGAGCTACTGTGTATTTTTTTTTCCTTAAAAAACAAAAGTGAACAGCCTTTTTTCTTCATAACATATAACATTAAGTAGTGGGAAACAAAGAAAGTGACCGATTCCACTGAACTAACCGGACCGGTGGTCACGTTCAGTTCCGAATTTCACCTTGGAACCACACCGAACTGGAACTAAATCAGGAACTGGTCACCCGTAATTGAGCGCCCCGCTTTGGAGAAGCTTCACCACGAGTCACACCTCACCGTGGAACTGGACGGGCTGGAGAGGCTCCAGTGCGGCCCCCATGTGAACGGGATGATGGCATTGTCCTCGAGCCCTTGTATGTCCAGGAGCTCACGGTCATGATCTCTTCTACCAAATCACCAGGTTTTGCCTCTCCCAGATCAGGAGAAGATGCGTGGACGGTAGTGAGTTGGGTCAAATTTGCGTCGGTTCATCGTCCTTCGACTGATTTATTGCGATGGGCTATTTGTGGCCTTGGATGCGCATGGTCAAATAATGACTCTTCACGAGCGAAAGCATCGCATGGAATTGCGACTAGTTCTAGGGCTGAATTATGTTGAAGGTCTTGGCAGCTTGGACGTTATGGGGTGAAGAGCATGGACCTGTGAAGAAGATCCGAGTTTTCGAATTGATTTGGAGAAGGGAACTCAGAAGAGGTTAAGAGCTTGGGGAACGTGTCTCTCTTCTTGAAAGTTCAACGCGGAGTCTTGCCTTCCCGAGATCAAGCCATACCATGTCTATTTCATAGATTACAAAGATGAGAAGAAGAAGAAGAGTCAAAGCATGGAGGACGGAAAAGTTAGGGACACACGTTGATGCAACCAGCAGTCACATCTATGAAACCGAGTGGTCCCAACCTATTTCTTGAATTTAGGATCCCTTTATTTCGCGAAAAATGAGCTATTTCCTGTAAAGTTATTTTTCAGAAAAATAATAATATTTTATGATGTTCGGCTAAAACCTGAAAATGTTAAAGTGAAAAAACATATATTGTTAGCCCAACATTTAAATCCCACTGTCAAATCGAGTAGACACTCTTGAAACAGCAAAAAATTGCAGCAAATAAAAAAAATGCCAGAAGTATGAAATCCAGCACAGTTCCATCCATGAGAAACTGATTTTATACAGCACATTCTATTAAACACTATGACAGAAGATTGTCTACATGCGCAAGCCCTTCAGAAAACCAAATAGAAACTTCATGAACCTGATTCA
Source organism: Eucalyptus dawsonii (assembly GCA_016097615.1). NCBI lineage: Eukaryota > Viridiplantae > Streptophyta > Magnoliopsida > Myrtales > Myrtaceae > Eucalyptus > Eucalyptus dawsonii. Next base: position 43,748,835 of record CM027875.1, read on the forward strand.
CCAAGACTATCCCTCGCCCTTTATAAAGAGTATCACAAGCAGTGAAAGGTCTTGGATCATCTCACAAGCCTGCAACAGCAAACGGGATTCAATCCACGATTGATTGCTCCAACAAAATACGTCATTCCTGACATTTAATCAAAAAACAAAAGGAAAAAACTCCACAAGAAAAACAGGAAGGCGGACACGAGCAAATGGGTCCAGCAGTGAAGAGGAAGCAGGGCACATCGAGGAGATCGAGCATTGTTGGGCGAGGGGACGCTCCACCACTGCTAATCGTCGGCCTCGAAGGAGGAGGAGGACAAGATCAGAAACTCAGGGCTTCGTGAGGGCGGAGATCCAGCACCGCCAAATGAGGGGATGCTCCGCCATTGCTGATCGTCGGTGTCGAAGGAGGAGGAGGAGGACAAGATCAGAAACCCATGGCTTCACGAGGGTGGAGATCCAGCACCGCCGGATGAGGGGATGCTCCGCCAATGCTGATTGTCGGTGTTGAAGGAGGAGGAGGACGAGATCAAGGTTTCATGAGAAAGAGGGCAGAAATGGCAGCTTTTGGAGTAAATGAGTAAGGAAAGAAGATTGCATGAGAGCCCGTGCGTAAGGCCGGGAAATCATTTTCCACAATCTCATAATGAGATTTTCTGTTGACCGGAAAACATTTTCTTTGACCATTTTTTTCCGCCATCTGAATATCGGAAATTCCGAAAAATATTTTACTGGAAGTTGTTTTCCGCTAAATGAACAGACCCTTAATATTTTAGTTTTTATATTTTCCTCAATATGAAGATTTTCATGTCCAACCCAGGTCCAGTATTAAAAACTCAGCCATACATCAATCATTGGGAATCAACATGCAGCATGCCATTGACCTGCCCCAGTTCACATCCAGTCAGACCAGTGCATTATGCACCAGATCCGGTCGATTACATTTACAATGATATTCTTCTCATGACATGATTCTGTATAGAAAAAACTTCTCAAAGTTAAGGTATAGGTATATACAGCCTGCAATAAACAGAATATAAGGCCTAAATTTATATGAGGGAAATTCCAGTCTCATTAGTGAGACCATAAATAGGAGGCCCAAAACAAAATGATTTTACTCACTTGAAGGCACTGACCAGCAACAATTATTTTAGTAGATTCCGATTCTTGCAAAGCATTTCCACGAGCATTTCGCAACACACTCCATACAGACCACCCTAATCAAAAATCATTTTGAAATCTAACTCGGCTTTGATTTGAATCATATGATCCTCAAGAGCAAGAATATTATTTTTAGAAATTGGATCACTACTTAATTATTCATATCTCCTTTAGTATTTACACCAAACATATTAAAATGAGAATAAGGAGACAAAAACTATAAATGAGTTATATTAAATTCATATGGCTCCGATTTAAGTGGTAAAGAAGGTTGTAATTTACAATAGTGGGGATATAGATATAATAGAACAAAGAGTGTACATACGAAAGAAAAGAGTGGTCTATATATTAAGCTCTTATAAGTTAAGAAAGTGATTGCTTCCTCCGCATCACAGGTGCCATTTTCTTTTTTGTCGGAGTGCACATATGAATTCCCTACCATGTGATAATTATGATTTAACTGTTGAAAGTCAGTTTATCTTTAAATATAATTTCACGCGTCATTTTCTTTTTTACACATCATTTATTATGTGACAATTACGATAATTTCATGCATTGCTTTCGGGGAAAAAGAGTTTCTTATTGAAATGTTACATAAAGTTTTTTAAAGTATTAAATATTTTAGGAATTATGATTTGAGTGTTACAAGTGAGTTTACTTTTAAATCACAATTTCATGCGTCGTTTACTATGAAACAATTATCATTTACTTAAACATTTTAAGTATGAGCTCCTTATGGGGTTTTATTCATAAAAACTCAAAGATGAACTATCTCGTAGATATGATATATTCTATAGAAAGATTTGAATCTTATAACATCAAATAAGAGGAAGCTTTATCTTGCCAACCATGACAAAGGAATATCCATTCAAGAAAAGAAAAATAATCGAGCCATAAGTTTTGTGAAGCAATTTGTTGAAAGAGGAAGTCGGCTTGGGGTAATCTTACCCAAAAAAGGAAACCGAATTCCCAATAGTGATCTTTCCTTACATGAGCATGGACTCGCCTCATGTTTTGAGGAATGAATAAATCGAAGAAGTTGCACACCAGGCGACTTGGTCATTCAATCTATGACTAAGTAATGGTGAATTGGGAAGAACTCCCACGAGAGATCCTGGAACTCATCGCTCGAAGGCTAGTCATAGAAGACTTTTTAGCTTTTCGAGGGGTGTGCACATCATGGCGGTCCGCTGCCGCCAAAGAGACGTACAACACCAAGTCGAAAGCCCCGTGGCTCATGAATTATGTGGACAACCAAAGAGCCGGGTTCTGCAGCCCCCCTACAGGGAGAATTTACCCGATGCGGGTGCCAGGATCTCATGTCCGGACCTTGTCTGCACCAGGATGGATCCTCGCGTCACGGGGGGACAGGGAATACCATATCTTCAATCCGCTTTCGCGCGTCAGCATCGAACTCCCTGCCTTGAAGAAGCTTCGCCGCAAGTCACGTCTCAGTGTGCAACTCAATGGGCCGAAGAGGCTCCGATGCCGCCATCCCAGAATCAACAGGATCGCGTTGTCCTCAGGCCCTTCTTCATCCAGGAGCTACATAGTCATGATCCATATTAATGAGAGTCTTGGACCACTAGGGTTTGCCTTCCACAGATCAGAAGAAGATGCATGGATGGCAGTGAGTCCAGCGATGCATCTGCGTCGGTCCACCGTCCTTCAACTGATATTTTACGATGGTCTATTTGTGGCCTTGGATGCGGCTAAAGCAAATAATGACCTTTAACGAGAGAAAGCGTCGCATGGAATCGCGACTAATTCTAGGGCAGAACATTTTCGAAGGTCATCCGTATCTCGTTGAATGTTCAGGCTCATTGATGGCGGCATGGACGATATGGGGCGAAGGGTATGGACCCGTGAAAAGGATCCGAGTTTTCAAAGTTGATTTGGAGAAGGGAACTGAGGAAGAGGTCAAGAGCTTGGGGAACGCATCTCTCTTCTTGAATGGCAACTCTTCGTTCTCGGTGGAGTTCAACGCCGAGTCTTTCCTCCTCGGGATCAAGCCAAACCACGTCTATTTCATGGATAACGTAGATGAGAAGAAGAAGAGTTACAGCATGGACAACGGTGAGGTTGGGACATACTTCGATGCAACTAGCTGTCACGATTACGCAGCCACATGGTTACAACCTGATTTTACTACTTTCTTATGATGAATTTTATTTTTCTCTTCCTGAATGCGAAGATTTTGAGGAATCGACTGGAGTAGGCCCATCGTCGCTATTAAATTTTTTCATGGCTAACTTTGCTGTAATTGCTTTAACATATGAATTGTAAGAAATTAGTGCCACTTTGTACTTGCAATTATTCGGGAGAAGAACTGCCTAAGTGCCACAACTTTCATATGACATTTATTTGAGTATCATAACTTTTTTTTTCACTCACTTAAGCACCCCATTGGAGTAAAATTGATCATTTAAGTGTCATTTCTGACATATCATACTATGTGGATTTTTTTTTTAAAAAATTGAATTTTGAATTTTGTTTTTATGTTCCTTTTTCCCTTTTTCTTAAGGGCCAATGGGATCACTAGTGACCCTCGCTAGCCATGAAATCATTGTAACTTTCCTACGGCACTCATTTGAGTGTTATAACCTTTTTTTCGCTCACTTAAATGTCACATTGGAGTAAAATTGATTATCATTTCTAATATATCATCCTATGTGAATTTTTAAATTTTTTTGAATAATTTATTTTGTTTATATTTTCCTTTTTCCTATTCTTTTAAGGGCCGATGGGGTCATCAATGAACCTCTCTAGCTGTGAAACCATCGTCCAATCTGCGCAAGGGCCAAGCTGCTAGCTAGACGGCAAAGGCCCTCGCCCCGACAGCTTCGGCGGGCACTGCCTAGGGCCTTCTGTTAGAGGGTGAGGGTTTCACCTCTAATAAAAGGGGAAAAAGGAAGAATAAAATTTAATTTAAAATAATAATGAAAAATTTTAAAAATAAAAATATTCAAAAATTATCCACCCCATCATTGACAAAGCCGCATGGGCATCCTCGTCAAATTTTTTGCTGAGGCAAATGTCAATGGCACTCATGTAATCGATTTTTCAAATTTGTGATATTCAATAGCAAAAAAAGAAATTATTGCACTCAAATAAGCACCGTATGAAAGTTATGGCATTTGCGCTGTTCTTACCCCTATTCTAACTTGGAATTCTAAGAGACAACAAAGCGTACTATGCCTCCGCAACTTCAGGTACATCAGAGTGCATCACTGATTTTGGTTTTTTATTTTTTAAGCAAGAAAAACGATTATAATTCAATAAATAAGTAGGCCTCATCAAAATTAAAATGGGAAATTTGTTAGGTAATCATCTATGGATATCAAATTTTAATTCTTGATATTATGTAATGTCCTCTTTACTTATTTAGGGCAAGATAATATAAGGGTATTTTGGTCATCTGAATATTAGTTATATGTAGCAAAGATACATGAAGAGAACCATATATGAAGAGAAGTAAGCATCTTCATCTAATTTTTCCAATTAATTCTAGAAGAAAATGTCAAAAATTCTTTGAACATAGATAATTGGACATCACGGAATGATAGTGAGAATTTTTTTAATATCTAATTCGATGTTTGGTTGATTTAAATTGCCATTAGTAATTTAGAGGGAAAACTACTAGAAGGACCTAACTACGTTTGAAAATCATTGGTTGATATAATTTTGGTTACGCTTTCTCGTCTCATACCTTAATCCATAAATTACTATCATTAATGCAAATATTATTTGCTTTTAAGCTTGGAGTTAAAATTTAACATCATATATTGAAACTAAAAATAGATGATGAAGTTCCAATCTAATTCCAATTATTTAGACTGAACAATTGAACTGACTAGATTGGCATTAACAATATTACACTTCTGCCCCTTATTGAGCCAAGACAACTAGAGCTGAGTGATTCTAGGTTCTGTATAGGTTTTACCTAGAATCTAGAACCTACCTGTTAAAATAGATTCCTTATTTTTAATTTTATATCGTCATAGATTCCAAGGTCAATTCCGGGTTTTGCCGGATTCTACTTGTATTATTAATTTCATATTGCAATGAATCATCACATTTAATAATCACCACTTACTACTACAATCCACTAACCTCAACTTATACTTAGACACACGAAGAATATGAAACATCAATGACGTAGAAGTCTTAGTTATAAATTGGAAGCTCAAACTAGTGATATCTGAATACGGCAAGATTGCATAAAAACATAAATTAAGAAAAACACATAAACTTATTTAGATTTCAAGTTCTAAGTTCAACCTACCTATGACCTAAAACCTACATGTAGAAGTAGGTTATTCGATTTTTGGAACCTATAACCTACCTTGCATGTCTTGGAACTTGGATTTGAACAAGTTCCCACTAGTTTAGTTTTTCAATTTCAAGTGTATCAATTTAGGATTTTTCACGGTATTAATCCTTTAGTAAATAGAAACTAGTCTCTACTGAATTATTACTCTTATAACAACTTATCTATTTTTCATCTCTCCCATCTCAAAAGCTTACTTTTTCTAGTAAATTTTTTGATTTTTAATTTTGTAAGTCTAAAATATATATGAAGTCTCCATATTTACTATATAAAGAAACTGTCTTTTTCTTATTTCTATCAGTGAGACACTTTAACAAGGAACACATTAGCTGTTATAGGAGTGTTTAGAAAAAAAATTAAAAACATTGACATGAAGAATTTATGCACAATAAGACATCTTGATGTTGTTTGTAAACACTCCACAAATAATATTAATTTTTGTCGATTCAAAACAATGAAATTTCGATGGCATTTTTTTTTTTTTAAAAAATCTTATTTTATGCAAAGATTTAGTATAATTAGATTCAATCTTTTGAAGTTTCTTGAATGAGAAGGTAACTATAGTTTTGTCTTGGAAATGCTTTAAAGAGGTTTTTTTTTTTTTTTTTTTTTGTAGTCTCATATGATCATCCCATAGTACGTATAAGTATATAAAAGACAACTAATAAGAAAAGATTTGATGGTGATATGCACATCAATAATGTAAAAGTTTATAAACATGTGACTATGTTAAAAAGTTATCTATGTTGAAAATTTGTTTGACAATGTGGAAAATAACTAGGTTTCTTTGAAATTTCTCTTTTCGATAAAACTAATTTTTACAGAAGTAACTACATGGGACGTCCACAATAAATAAGAACAAAACTTGTGATATTCTTAGTTATGCTAACTAGATCCTACATAAGAATAGAAAAACTAACAAATGAAGGAAAGTAAATAAATGGGGGGTTGCCACTTGAAATTGCAATTTATAATTAAGGATAACTTTGTCCTTTTAATGATAATGAGGTAAATTTAACTATATAAGGGGTGGAAATAGCGTCATCCAAAAAATATCTTCGTTCTTTTTCTAGTATTCAATGCTGAAAAATTTGTTGACCATGGAAATATATTTCACGTTGATAAGGAAAATGACTTTCAAATTTCTAAAATGGAAATCAATTTCTGCACTTTTCCATAACACGCCAATGTTTACCACCGTCTATCTTCTCTGTAAACAATAAACATGCACTATCACCACTGTACCACTGCCATCTCCAGCCACCATGCGTCATTGAACCACCAGACTAAACATAATGTCATCACCATCTTCTTCATCAACCACAACCACCGTTGATAAAAAATAGAACGAACAAATTGCCACTGCCGCAGAATTTTCCTTCTCTGTGGCCAGTCTCCCATTGTTCGAGTGCCATAATCATCTTCTACAGCCCTCCATTCATGACACCACAGCCACCGACCACGATGCCATGGGCTATGCACCTTCACCACCACCTGAAACTAATCTTTTTACCGCCTCAGGCATAGCCAGAAACAACCATCAAGCAATCCCTTGGCCATCGTTCGTCAGGTTGTGACTGGATTTCTGGTATTAGGCTTCACTGTGTACAACATAAAAAGGAACGAAGAAAGGGACAAAAAGAGAAGGACAAAAGAAAGAGGAAAAGGGGAAACTGCAAGGTGGACCACGAGAAGTGAAAAAATACTTAGACCAAAACTGGGCTTCAAAGCCCACCATCGGCATAAGTTTGGACTCATTGGGAAGGAAAAATGAGAATCCATGGGTAAAACGCCAATTTTTTTCCGTACCAAATTGTGAAAAAGGATGCTTTCCAACGCATTTTTAGGCAAGCCTAAAAAAATACTACTATCTCCAGGGAAAAAACGACTTTTCTTTACATGCACGTATCTACTCTGCTAGTATCTTGGCTCAATAAAGGATATGATGCACGGGGCTATTTAAGCGCATAGCCAATATAGCATCAAAATGTCATTTCTAAACTTTAAGTTGATACAACTAAAAAGACAAAATGACACTAGAAGTTTCAAAAATCTCGATAGCACTCACTTTAGTGAAACCCTAATTCGGTTTGCTCAACTAAAGTTTGCTCGAGAATTTGGATTCCCATCATTTCTGGTGCCATACAACATCAATCGTGACTGCATCGCCGACTTCACCTCCGGAAGAATACTGGAGATTGCTCTGGACTGCTTTATTCTTTGGCCAAGGAGATTTGAGGAGAGTAAACCTTGTCCGAAACTTATCCATTGGTCCTGACCTGTCCGTAGACGATCGTGAAGGGTCCAATCACTGACTTGTATGCTCGTTGCAGTCCCCGAGTAGCAGGTAAGCCAGGTAATGTCATTTCCTTTTTTCTACCCTGTTTTGGAGAGGTATAAGACCGAGGTGGGTTTGTATAACTCGTGTGAATTACTGAAGATTTGAATTGTTATTTGATGATTCATGATGACAAGGTTTGTTAAATCTATTGATTTTAGACGAGAAAAAATTTTGATTTCTTTACTAGATTCAATTCTTTCCATGCGCACAAACTGTTTGGCGAAATGCCTCTGGATTACAAATATGAAGAACCGCTAGTTATCATTGAAACTAGAGATGCGTCTATGTATGATGGACGCTAAAAATCTTGTTTTCAGTATTGGTTAAAGCAGATTGTGTCTACCGAATTTTATCTTTGAGATTTGTTGCTCTAACTTCACGGTTCTTTGTTGCCTATATGTTCTGGCAACGGTTTGCAATAGCGAGCGAACGATGCTGACGGCGAGTTGTTTGGGAGTCAAGCACCAAGCCACGGTGGACATCCCAGCCCTATTTTGACAAGCCAATGCCACGTCAGTTTTGGATCGGATGGGTGGACTGTATTAATTGACATCATTTTGCATTAACCCAGCCACGTTGGATTGAGTGACTTCATTTTGCATGTCCACGTGGACTGGATTATTAAAATAAAAATGCAAACTCATTTTTACAATTTTAATTATAAAATCCACATAATTGCTTTAGTTGGAAGTTCTTGTAGAAAAGCACCTAAGTGATTGTTTTTTTTTTTTTTTTTGTGTCTAAATTGACATTTATGAACCGACAAAAAAATTTCGCACTAAAGTAAGCATAATGCGAAACTTTTAGCACATTTGCAATCCTTTTGCCCAATTAGAAAGGTCTCAAAGTTTTATCTGTTACTTGATATATTTTTTGAAATTTTAATATTTGACTAGGTGTTTAAACTATTTCAAAATGTTCAACAACATCCTTGCAATCAAGAAAGAATGTTCAACCTTAATTTATGAAAACACAAATAAGTACAATACATATGTTTACATATACATAATCCAATAATCCTCAATTATATTACATATCATATTTTATGTAACCCTAGAGACATTTTATGGGTCAAGATCACATTTCTAGAAATGGCTTTCATGAGTGGATAAGCAACCATTTTGTTGGTTGAAATATATTGTATGACCACTTCCTTTTATGCTATTATATCTCTAATGAAGTTATTCGTTGTGTCAATGTACTTCGTACTACCATGATATTTAGGGTCTTTCACATAGGCAATAGTTACTTAACTATTATAAAAAAATTGTCACTAGTCTTGGAATGTTAGTGACAATGGCTACATTTTTCAGGAAACATTTTAATCATGTTACTTGTTACATTGTAGCAAAGCATGCAATAAATAATGTTTCCATCATAGATAGAGTTGTGCATGTATGTTTCATTAAAGAAAAACACATATTTAGATGTCGATTTGCCCTCATCTAAGTCTCCTCCTTCATTAGCATTTGAGTAGCTTAATAAGCGTAAATCATTTCCTTGAAAATAAAGTTAATAGTCCATGGCGCCTTTCAAGTATCTTAGAATCCTTTTAACTGCTTCTAGTGTGCTTGACCAAGATACTAGTATTGACTCACTATGTGACATCCCAAATTTCACCAACCATCATTAGTATAATTGGATCATTAGAAATTTGGATTAATTTAGGTCGGGCTAGAAAGTGAACCCGATGGACCGTGAGGAATGAGTGGGCTTGAGGAGCAAGTGGGCCGCATGAATATTTTAGAACTAGACTTGTAAACTTGAATGGAAGAGCTGAGCTTGGACTTGGCTTGAAGCGGGCCAAGGTTTGGAATTATCAGATTTGTAGATTTAGTTTACTAGACCGGATCATTGTAGGTTGAGCTGTTGGGCCAGGAATGGATAATTAGGCCCGAGTGATTTTATTTTCGGTTAAGATTCATAGATTATAGTTAAGATGATTTGATTAGTGATTATTTACAACTTTAGCATTTCTTGTGATGAATTCTTTATAGACTAACATTGACTAGTCGATATGTTATATATGTCATGACTTTGTATAGTTATAAAAGGAATGAAAACATTAGAAACAAATGAACTGACTAACGATATTGGTTAACTGTTAATGGATGGCGAACGACAGATGGCAAGAATTCTCATGCATGAAAGCCATGACCTCACTCTCTCGTTTCTCCTTGTACTTGACACCCACGGTTTTCTTTTCTCTAGAAACCGAAACCATCAATTCAAGAAGACACAATCATTAGCAAGATCTCATCATTAGTCTAGCCTAGGGATTAGCTTGTAGCCTATTTCCCCTCATAAATTTCGAAACCCTCTCTCTCTCCTCAAAAACTGAAACCCACCTTCATCTTCTTCTTCATTTCTCTAGATTGGGTGGCGAAACCAGAAGCAAAACAGCAACCTTCTTCCTCTTGCATGTGAAATTTTGGTGTTGATCTTGAAGCATCTTTGTGTTGTTTAGTAGCTGAAGTAAGGTAAGGAAAGATATAACTCTAAATTAGAAGTTATCCATTATTCGTCAAGAAAGCTTGTGGATCTAACCATACAGTGAAGGATTTAACCGAACGATGGATAACTTGTGGATCTAACCGAACAATTGATAACTTCTAATTTAGAGTTATATCTTTGTGTTGATTTATAGTTGTTGTTTTGTGATTAATCTAAGCTTAGTAAGCATTAGATTGAAGGTAGAAGCCATTGCATGTTACCTTTGAGTCTTCCATGTTTCAAAATCCAAGTGTGAGTATGCTGTCTTTGCCGAGTGAAGTGATGAAATGGTTGCCGAGTGGATGGATGTGGTGTATATTGTGATGAGTGAACTCACGGATGCAATTATACTTCGAGCCGAGCTATGGATGGGCTATTTGTTAAAGAAAAGCTTGCTAAAAGTGCTTTTAGTTGCTATGATTAAGTATTTAAGTGTTGTAGAAGAGATTTGTGGGAAAATAAGTGGTTTGGTTGGGCTAGGAGTGAAGGAATCGTAATACCTATTCTATTCTAGGAGAATACGGTTAGGGAGTCTTTTGTTTTGTGTTATTTTCTTTATGTATGTTGATGAAATAAGAAAGGAACCATTCTACATGATAAAAAAATCCATTAGATTGAATTAAAAACCTAGCCATAACCATATGAATATAAAAAATAGAGATACAAGTGAATTTAGTAAAACCAGTAAACTGTTTTTGTAAGAAACGGTTTGACCTTTGTCGATTATATTAATTTTATGTAATTATCTAGTTATAATTTGACTTCAAATCCTTATTGAAAGTTGTAGAGAACACCCTTAGGAATAACATGTCAAGATTTGAGATTTAATGGATAAAAATTGGATGGTGAAACGGTTTTCTATGTAAATATAAAATCTGGACGTCGGTACATGGTGCTAGTAAAGATTATGGCGATTGTTACTCTTAATACAGTGAGAATTAGACTTAATTTTCTTCACGGAAAATGTCAATCTATGTCTCAAATATAACATACTAAAATTTGGTAGTATTTTGACAAGAATTGGTATACATTATGTAAATCGAAACTGTTTATTTAGCTAGTAAACTGTCTGGACCCGAGAACATATACTAGATGTTGTGTCTTTTATATTAGACTTGTATGACACACATAGAGTCTAGTAACCTCCTAATAGATGTTAGTTGTGTAAGAGTAAGTCTCACATCTTATTTGAGATATAAGTGCATATAGTATCATGCGTGTGCAATGAGTGCGGTGCATAGTGCTTGATTATGGGGTAAATATCTGTTCGGCATGGTATGGGACATGTCATAATGGATTTTATCTTATAATTTGGACACGCACATGTGCTAGGTTCATGAGAGTTAGATATATAGTTAGATACTTTGGAGTCTTTTCTTTTGCATTCGATAAATGCATTAATTAAAGATGTGGTGGTGTGAAACGTGTGCTTAAGTGAGCGAATGAATCCATCGGTACGGAGATACCGGTGATGCCCCTCAGAAGTTGGGATGCCCATGCTGTGTGGTCTTGGATGCCTCGGTAGAGAGATACTGGGATGCCTCGGAGTGAGATGCCCTTGTGTGTGATTAAGGATGCCTCAGTTGTGTAATATTGAGATGCCCTTGTGTGTGATCAAGGATGCCTCAGTTGTGTGATACTGAGATGCCTCGGAGTGAGATGCCCCATGTTGAGTGGTCTTGGGAGGACCTCGGTTGAGTGATGCCGGGATGCCTTGGAGTGAGATGCCCATAATAGAAATATTGTGGAAGTTCGGATAAGGTAACTTCCGGAAGTGACTCGATCAGGTCGGTAGAGTTCCGGTTAGTAACTAATCGAGGGTGGATCATATGCACACTAAATATAATTCTACTTGGCGAGTGAGTTCATTCATTATTGTTGCATTGCATCTTGATATGAGATTGAGCTCGAGAAAGGTAAGCATAGAAATGGATGCACATAAGGTGATTACATACATGATGTGTCAATATCCAATTGTTTATGCTTGTGACAATCCTACCTTAGTATCTTAAATTGTTTGGTCATGATTCCCTTGTAATATTGATGGATGTGGATTGTTTAAGTTAGAGTTTTATCATTCTTTACTAGGCAAAGTTGTTGTTCATACCTTACATTTTCAGATTGATAGCATGGATGTGCCGCCGTAGCTCGATACGGGGCGGTGGTACGCCTCGATGTTTCTCTTCATGACGTGTATGATTCCAACACTAACATGACTTTCTCCAAGTATGAGGCTACTTTATGGATGGATGATGGTAAAGCTAACTTGAAACCAATGAAGTTCATTGCATGGTTTATCAACCATGAAGGGGAGATATTCGGCCCTTTACCCTTTGGTGTAGGAGGACCGAGAGCTGGGACAAATGGCGCCTAGATGCCAATGGTCGTGTAGAAGCTGGAAAATTGTCTTTTTTTTTTTTTTTTTGGTTTTTTTGTTAGACGCAGGCTTGTGTGGGAACTCGTGGATTAGACATCCTCACCCTTTATCCCTGGCTTTTGTTACGCCTTACTTTTGTTATGTATATATTGTATATATAGGTGATGAACATGGAAAGAGTCCAGGTTGATAACTTTTGTAGGCCCTGATGATGATAAGAAGAAATGAAACTTCTCGTGATCTTGTCTATGTGCATGAATGAATTGGCCAATATTAATAATTGGTAAAGTGCTTGCAGGATGACTTCATAGTATAAACTTTAGATTTTAAATAATCCATGTTATACATGCTAACCTTCAATGGTGAACCCTATAAATGGAATTTACAAGTTTGACAAGATTATAATAATAATTGTAAATTCTGCTTGTGCTTAGTACGTGACGCACGTGACGCCCTAGGACGTCACACACTAAACCTACAGCATGACATATGTCGAGTCAAGTATACATCATACTATACATCAAACTTCTAATTGTAGTAGTGTAAGGAATAATTTCCATTTCTTTATTTTCTTTTGGAGTCTTATGACACATCTTAAAACCCAGGCCTCCACCTCACATGACGGGGGTATAAATAGGATTAAAATGCTGTGTGTTGAAACATTCAAGAATCTTCATTATATAAAATTTATAACAGAGCAAGGAATTTCCTTGATCCATCTCTTTTAATCTTAACTCTCAATATATGAGCAACTTTTCTCATATCCTTAATTTCAAAATTAGAGAACAATCATACTTTCTTAGTGATAATCAAATGCTTATCATTCCCAACTAACAAAATATCATCCGTATAAAGTGATAAAATCACAAATTTATCTTTGAATCGTTTAATATACATACAATGATCTTCTTCAATCATCGTAAACCCAAATATATATATATGGCTTAATGAAAATGAAAATACCACTAGTTAGATCATTGCTTAAAGCCATCTATTGATTGACTAAGCTTGAAAACTTTGTGCTCTAAACCTTCAGCTATGAAACCTCTTAGTTGTTTCATATAAATTTCCTCATCTAGTTTTTCATTGAGAAATGATGTTTGTACATCCATTTAATGTAATTTTATGTCCAAATTTGCGACAATAGCTAGGATAATGCATATGGACGTAAATCTTACAATTGGTCAAAAGAAAATATGGTTTTAGACATAAGCATTGCTTGCATGAACACTTCGCCATATTTTTTTAACGGTTCTCTACCAAAACTATGTATCGTTGTATTTCACAGATTACATAGATGAGAAGAGGATATATATCATCATTTTGGATTTTATGCTTGTTTAAAATTCAAATATGATGAAGTGTTTGCGCTAGTTTAAGATTCACCACTTGGACATATGTCTACGCTAGAAAATATGGTCATCAATAAGAATCATAAATCACGTGAAGATCTTGAGGAAGTTAATGCACTCAAATTACTTGTAGTGGCCTAACGAATTCAAAACTATCACAAAGCTTCTCAGCATGCTACGGTTGTATTCAAATATCTAGAAGAAGGGCTCGCGAGACAGCACAATAAAGGAGATAAGAGTAACAAAAAAATATTTGTGTGTCAACCATTAGAATGCAGGATTGGAATAAGAACATGATAAGCCACGATATCAACTTAATCTGAATCTAGTAATGTCTCATATATGATTTTTAATATTTGAAGCAATTTTTGGGATTGTATTTTGTTTCGAAATTGTTCTAACATAATATCAATCTATTTTGGGACCTGTTTTCCTAAAGAAGTGGTTAGCTATCTTCTTTACTTATTGAGAGCATATCCTTTTATGTAAACATCCAGCTAGCTTTAGCTAACGTTTATAAATTTTATTTTTGATATCCTATGATGACACCCGAATTTTTGTCAACATTTCAAATATCCATTTATTTTGCAAAAATATAAAATTTATAAAAATGTAAAAAGAAAAAATATATATTAAAAAATCGAAAAAATGAATGAAATGAAATGAAAAAGTCGGGTCCAGTGGGCCGGCTTGTTCAGCCCATCCTTCCAATCAATTTTAGGCCCTTTCAAAAGTTAAGCTTAGCTGCCCATTCATTTCTTCCTTACGGCCCACTTTTCCCCCTCTACGTTAAGCCCATCTCTTTTAATGTTTTTATGGTCCATTAAAGTTTAAAATAACAAAGAGAGACAAGAGCCCAAAGTCATTTCTTCCTCTTTGCTTCCACGAACCAACGCTCACGACGACGAAAAGGAAAAAGGCGCGGATGAGGAGAGGACCGTGACGAGCAAAGCATGAACGCGTGCCCGGAGGAACAACAAGCCGTGACGCAAGCAAATCCAAGCCTTCTAGAAGGCTATGGCGTGAGGGATGAGCACGGCTAACCGGAAATGATACGCAAAGGGGCATGGGCTGCGTGCATGAGGGGCCGAGGCGAGAGGAGGCTTCGCAAAAACCAGAAGACCAAGTTGCGGAGAGGAGCAAGATGGCGAGAGGAGAAGGCGAAGGCTGGTGTTCGCTGAAGGCAAGAGAGATAGCGTTCACTGAAGGTAGAAGCAGAGGGATCGTCGGAGCTTGGCTTCAACCTTGGTTGAGGCGCCGCCGGCCACCGCTTTCCTCTGCAGCAGGTTGCGGTATTCCGTTGAGTTCGCTGCTTCGCCGGAGGATGGAAAGGGGCACCGGTTCTCCTTTAAAGACTCGTCGGCGATCGCACCAGAGCAAGAAACGTCCCTAAACCAGGTGGGCTCCCGCTTGGCTTTATTACTTTCTGTAAATTTTTAGTAAATTCGTAAAAACATTACAAAATTTGAAAAAAAAAAATCAGAAAATCCATAAGAATCTAGGAAAATCATTAAAGTTTAAGAAAATTCAGAAAAATCATTAAAAAAAAAACTCGAAAATTTTCAAAAATATAAAAATTGGAAAACCCTTTAAAGAACTAAAGCCCTAAAATTGGATAAGCCTTCAGGGCTTTACAATATAAATTCTTGTTTCGCGTTGTCTTGTTTTTTTTTTTTTTTTTTTCTTTTAAAGGAATAATTTTAGGATGCTTATATACTTTCTATTATAATTATAATTTACTGCACTTTGCAATATTTAGATGTTACTTCCTTGTTTTATAATAGTTTGGACAAACCTGAGATCTTTCTGGATAGGCTAGTCACATGATTAGGTTAGGTATCAAAAGAGTGTTAACCTTAAGGCTAACGTGATCGAGTCCCCGAGTCCAAAATCTCTAATTGCATAAATAGTAAGATATCTTCCCGTTAGACCGAAAAAAGCTAGTGATGACTCCCTAGTCAAAACTTGCATAGGCTTAATTGATTAAAAATTTGAAAGTCTAATGTCGTGCGAGATATGAACTCGGAAGAATTCAAGTCAATGGATAACCGCTGGCCTAAAACCACGAAACTTAACAAACTTTCCCTTCCTCACGAGAGGGGTATCGTGACATCCTAGAAATTAGGAAAAAAGCATAGTTGTGGGAAATTTAAGTCTATTGAAAAACAAAGCTAAAAGATGAGAGCGTTTGAAACATTATATAGCTCAGCGAAATCTTAAAAATTTTAATAATTGGGTATGCTAATTCTCATTTAAGCATAAAAGAACATTGTATTTCATGGGTTGAAGAGAGATTGAAGTCGCAAGCTATTGGGATGGTTCAGTAAAAGGAAGTAGATTGCTCGTTCTATTATCTTCCTTCTTCAAAAGGCTAATAAAGAAAGTTTACCGCAATAAGATGATATTGGCAACTGTTGGATGTGATGTATCGGATCCAAGTATTGATAGACATGACTTGGAATTGAAATGGTTGCGATGATATCCATTACTGGGGCAATCGATGATGTGGTATATATATGCTTGTATTTATTATCAACCACTGTAGTGTGGACATTATGCTTGATGTTAAATTTAATCAAGAGATAAAATGATTATATTAAATATTGAGTCAAATTTTAGGTACTATATGTGTCATTTTTCCTATTAGCAATAGTGTTGTAATTTTGTTGTCTTTACAATCTTTACCGTTCAAGATGCTATTTCAAAGATGGACGGAAATTTCTTCCAATATATTTATGTCATTACCCACAATAGAAATTCATAATTGACCATGAATGTTGCAACTCTCCCGACAGGTAGGGAACACAGATTAAGAGGTAATGTCAAGTTGAGCGCTAGAGATCCTCGACATGAGTTCTCCTAAACCTTTACCTCACCTAACGTTAAATGATTTATTTTTATTGATTAACCTATAAAAATTGTGTAATGTGAAGGAGTTGCCGGTAGCTCATCACAATCGGCTAAGATCTAAGTGAGATATGGAATGTATCTCACTTCTTACAAAATGAAACATCTAAGTAAAAGTACTTTATTATACTAATTATTCAACTAATACCCTTTCATTACCTAAACTTAATATCACTTGTCAACTAAAGTGACCACACAATTTTTTTATCAAATTATAAATCCTAAAATTCTCATCCACCAAGTGTCAATCAATATTTTTGTAGTTCATTACGATCCTAAATCGTAACCTAATCAACAAATTAAACAAACAAATCACAACAATAAAGTAATATGAAAAACATCACTACCAATTTACCAAGAGTGGTAAGAGAAGACAAGTAAAAATAAAGTGCCTAAAGTAACTAGATATAAGTCGGGCAAAGAATATACATTTCCTCATTTTAAGCCCTAAGACAACAACCTCTATGAGCCAAATTCATATTGTATGTATTTTTCCTAAAAAAACAAATCTATGTAAAATTAAACTTAACCAAATGTACCCATTAAAATCCCCAACCTATATTTATACTAACTAAAGAAGACTAAGCTAAATCAAATACTAATTCTAACCATTTTCCAATTTTTTATGTTTGATTTTATCTTTATTTTTATTTTTCTTATTATTTTACTTATTAGGTCCCAACTCAATTTATAAGATCACAGTTTCTTTTTATTTATCTATTAGTTTTATTTTTTTATTATTTTAATTTCATTTTATGTTATTTTAATACCTTCTCGTTCCCAAAAAGCAGTCTATACGGTCTACGTTTGCACTTTCATTTTTCATTTTTTAATGTTTTTATTTTGTATTTTTTTGTAACATTTCTATTTTTTATTATTTTTACTTTCTTATTTCTGGTAGAGGAGGATTCGGAGCTAGGCCCTTGGGCCTGGTCCGAATAAAGGCTAGGCTTGGACTTCGCAAGTCTGGGTCACTGGACAGTAATTGAGCTTTTCATGACAACCTCTTTAATATGGACTTAAACTAAAACCATCAAAGTCTAATTCTCTATCCAAAACCACCTAAATTAAACCAAGCCCAAGCTTCCTAAAAGCCAACTGAAGCATATTTTTCTAATTTTCTTTTTATTTCGTTTTTTTCCTTTTTTATAATTTTCTTTTAAGCCCTTCTTCCTCCTCATTTCTTCCTTTATACCAAAACGCACAAGCTTTTCATCACTCATTGCGTAATCTAAGTCAGATGTACGCACAGACCAACATGAAACTTCCGTAAACGGCTGAGGCAACCACCACCTAGCTAAAGAATTAATTACATAATTACTAACGTTTTTTAACCGCCACAAAACCTCCACAGTCACTCGTTTGCTGCCCGAACACATACCGTCACAACAATCCAGAATCCCTGAACTCAAAACACATTGAGAAAAAATGTTTTGCTCTTTCTAGAATATAATATCAGAAATGAGGATGGAAAGAAATAACGTAATTTGAGGAGCGACCGAATACAATTTTAAAATTGAGAGGGTGCAAATCTTTTATTGACTTTTTACTCAATTAGAGATAGAGTTAAAATTAAATAAATAAATAATGAGAGACATGAAAATATCTCTTCCTCAACTGCAAAGTATGCTAAATAAAATACGCGCCTTCATTCAAATTTGCTTATGATATAAATTCTAAGATGAGGTGTCCAAACATATAATAATAAACTCATCACTTATTTATTATTCTTTGATTATTTATTTTTACGACTATTCTCATGAAAGGTTGCGTCCTTTGAAAATAATTCCTCTTCACCACTTAGAGTTTTTTTGTTGGTCGAATTATCATTATTGTGGCAAAATTGTCCAAAAAAGTCCTTAACTTGTTGTACATAATCTAATTTAGTCCTAAACATTTTAATTGTGTCAATCTAGTTTTAAATATTTTGACGGTTTGTCAATTTAGTTTTAAACCTAATAAATTAATGGAGGAAAGGATTTTTGAATCTTGGCATTCACCAATTAGGATAGGATTTATGTCGCAGTCCATTCGATTTTTGATTACGATGTATTCGGGGAAATCATTGGTTTCATGACAATATCATTGATATTCTTGCCTTTCTTTCTATACTTAAAATTGATGGTAAAAGAGATGAGGCACATCAAATTTACAAGTAAGTGCTTTCTCTTGGGATTTATTACTAACGTCAATGTGATTTTTTCCTAAAATATGGAAAACCAAAGAAAGATTCCAAGTTCCTTTCTTCTTACATGATCTTCACAATATCAATGAGATTGCTTCTCTTCAACATCTGAAACAAAAATTGGAATTTGTATCGACTAAATTCACACCAAAAGAAGAAATTTCTCATTCTTAAAAAAAAAAAAAAAAAAAAGAAAAAAAAGAAGAGAGAGAGAAGCAAAATATATGGATATTTAATAGAATAGTGTGTCTAATACACTTTGCCATTTCTTTCTCCCTCAATTTCAAAGCTCTAGTGAGCTTGATAAAATAATAAAAGGAAGTACAAAAAGAACAAAAAAGCTGTAATGAGCCTTCACAATATCGTCTTGGACATTTAGGGTCTGTTTGTTTGAAGGAAAACTATTTTCAGGAAATTATTTTCTGACTTTCCATTGTTTGGATGATGGAATACTAATCGATCTATAGAACATATCTTTCATAGGTTGAAAAAAATAAGTTTAGATCTGAGGGAAACAACTTTCCCTTCTACCAAGAAGGAAATTCTTTCTCTAAACTAGCAAATAAAGGAAAACTAACCGTTTTTCTTAGAAACAATTTTCATGTAAAATATTTTTTTCTTTATTATGAAGATTTCAGTTAAATAAACGCACCCTCCAATAAAGAGAAACAGAAGAAGATCTAAGGGGTAGTTCTTTTATTAATGCATGCTACAGTGAGTCTGCTGGAAGCCAAAGAAAATGTTGAATTATTTTATCAGGAAAATAACGGGACGAGGAAGTGCAATTGCAATGTTGCTAGAGTGAAGAGGTGAGACAGAAAAAAAGCCGAGGCAAGTTTAAAGATTGACCGGATTTCTCATGTCAAGGGCGTTATGGTCACATAACAATTAAATGGGTGTTTTTGGTCAGAGAAGGGGTGGAAATAGCCCCACTCCTCAAGAAATCATCACGCCATTAGACAAGCTATTAGCATATGATGTTTCTCAAATGGGTAGGACAATCGGGGTTACATTAAGCACCCCGTCATTTTTCCTTCAAGGACCGAGTCCGTAGACCCTTCGATGAATGAGTACAGGTCTTGGAACAGAAGACGAAAATTTGTATTATCGATCTAGGATAAATTTGTAGTCGCAGTGTTCATCAATTACATAAGGAGAGGAGAATGATTAAACTTCAGAAGGAGTAAAATTATCCGGCAGTAGTAGAACAGATCGTATATTTAACTTTAGGAGAGAAAAATTAGTATCAATATCGCTACTGTTAAATAGCATCATAGAACTATTACATAAGATGACCTGTTCCACCGTTTCACTTTAGTTCGTTAAAACTGTAGTGATTTGCTTAGGAAGTGTTTGGTCTTATCTTTTAAATGCAATTAGTGCCTTGCTTGTTTAATTCTCGTATTTAATTACATATGTGAATGTTTAAGATGCAGTGTTAAATTTTAGTGCTTGTTTTTTCGGTGGGTAGATCAGAAGGTTGATTAGATACTAGGGGATTGATGCTGATACCCTTCTGCGTTGTGCATACAAGCGGGGGCTATTAATCATTAATTCCACTCTTTGGACCGTTAGTCGATTTAGGAGGAGGCTTGGGAAAATCGAATTGCATGAGACCAAAGGCCGATCCCAAGGCCATTCTATGATTGATTGGATGAGTTTGGCCGATTGCCTTGTTTGTTGAATCTATGACTAGAATGCAGATCGACACCATTAATGGTGATCGATGGCGGCACCCACTGAAGAGTTGGCCAATTGAAGACAATGGCGTGGTCGACCGATCTCCGTGGCTGTGTTAATCTTTTTGTAAGAAGCTTTAGTTTAGATTTCTTAGTCTGGTCAATTAGTAAACTTAGGCTCTAGTTAGCTTGGGCTATAATTGATAGGATCAATTTAGACTTAGCTTCACTTTTAAAAGAAATGGTCAAGGTAGCTTAATATAGTCCCACTCTTAATGAAAATGATTAGTATTAGAATCATATTTGGTAGGTTCTAGTCTCTAGCTTCAAGCTTCCGAGGAATTATGTCTCGAGACACATAATGAGGTCATGTGTATTCTTTGCCTGACTCCTATCAGGTTCTTACTTTCAGCCACATTACTTGCTTTCAAAACTTGAGTGTTTATTTATCACACTGTCTTTCAATAAATTGGATATTTATCACTTCCCTAGAATAGATCAAGATTAGTTTAGACTTCAATGTAAATTGACCCCACAAAAACATTTGCATGATCATTTAGCAATTTTGATGCCTTTAAGACCATAATTGGTAATCAAGACCATGTGACCACTTGGATTAAACAACTTTCCAAGTTAGAGGTATCAAAAGGGTGCTAATAAAAATATTAGCGTAATCAAGTCTTTGATGCTAAAAATCTCTTATTGCGTAGGAATCGAAACAATGGTCTCACATCTCGATTGGTTTTTAGCTAATCCTAAAAGACTAGTGGTGACTCCTAGAATATTAAGCTGTTAAGAACTTAAATACTAAAATCCAATGTAGCATAAGTTATAAGCTTTGGAGAGTCCGTGAGAGTTGTTGGTTGGCCTTTAGGCAATGCCCTTAAAACTTATGACTCTTCCTAGTTGAAAAGGGTAGGTTGTGACATTGGCATGGAGTATGTTTAACTCTATCCAGGTCAACTTATTTTTTTTTTTTATTACATTTGAAAATTATCAATTGCCTAATATGAGTAGATATTAAAGGTAAATAGTGTTAGAGAAATATGTCCAAGTGATTTTAATGATGCTCAAACCATCCTTAGTATAATGTTTACTGTGACATGTGCAGATATTTTTAATAAAGGACTGTATAATATCCATGATGTGATCCAGTGGATAAAAATTTTAATGTGTCTTGATATGGTTTTCCGTAAACAATACCAACAAATTTAAAAGATTAGCTTGTGACAATATCTATGTCGATGCTACTAATATTGGGTTATTGGTACTTTGAAATGTTTGTTGGTTTGGTAAAATAGCCATTGTGGCTATGGATTCGCACAACAGCAAAATCCAAATGGAAATAGTAATCGAGAAGTTAGGTGATCTGACGGGTTTATCAGAGACTGCTACCCATGCTATTTTTTGATAGCCCACAAATGTTCATGAAAAGTACTGTATGGACAGTTCTATTTTTGGATAGTAGCTCAATAGTAGCTTTGACAACTCTTTACTTCTCCAATCCTGCTCCAACAGATAGATTGAAGATGGTTATAAAATATAAGATCTCTAAAGCTGAATGTTAGAGAGAGAGAGAGCAACATAACAAGATCAAAAAATTTGCTTCTACTTGTGTTCTAAGCGATACGTTCTCTTTGGATTGTTTTTCTAAGTATTGTATACATGATGTTTTAATAATTGTACTAAAGATTAAGTGTACAAGAGTAAGAGCAACAACTAAGTCCTAGTAATGTGATCTATTATGTGATTGGATAAATGTTTGCTAATTATGACTTTCTGAGCAAATTAGTAATGCAATCCAGCCTGACTTAATGCTATTAGTTTGAAGAGCAAACGTAGGTATAGGGATAAAATCAAATCACTAAATACGATTTCGAGTTTTGAAACATCACATTGACTAGATCTTTATTTAGTGTAAGTTATTTTCCACAAAAGATTGTTAAGTTTTCTAAAACAACCTATTCAACCCCTATTGTAAGCCCCCCAACAAATAGTGCAAATCTTAGAACCTTTAATTCAAGTAGTAACTTCAAGATATGGTATATTTTGTTAGTATAATCTATTCTTACCAATGAAAGAACATATATTTCTTTCACTCAACCTTCTATTATAAAATGATATCGAATAATGCATCCTTTTTTCTTGTCAATTCCGTAATTAAATGAACCTAAAATGGCATCCTTTTTTTTTTTTTTTTTGTCAATTCCGTAAGTAAATGAACCTAAATGGTAATGAAGTAGGAAAACCTCCTTAGAAGTATAAAAGTAATAGCCAATTCTTTTTAGATAATTTTGATGCGGTGATTTTCATAGATGACAACTCTATACCAAAGGAGGCGCCTCGAAATTCTGTATAAATCGGCCTCTTGCCAACACAATAAATTGTTGTCTT
This sequence comes from Eucalyptus dawsonii, assembly GCA_016097615.1. NCBI lineage: Eukaryota > Viridiplantae > Streptophyta > Magnoliopsida > Myrtales > Myrtaceae > Eucalyptus > Eucalyptus dawsonii. The sequence continues at coordinate 43,772,039 of CM027875.1, forward strand.
TGTTTCTTCTCATCCTAAAACAAATCAAGTATGCTGCAATCTGCGAATGGTGATTGAGGTAAGATTCCTTAAGCTTAATCTTATTTGACATTATTTATGCAATGATGTAGTATGGATCGCTCATTCTTCTTGTTGTATCAGAGAAGATCGGACCGAGCCATCATCAGAGCAAACAGAGCGTTAGATCTTCTCATGCGATTTTAATCTAACTCTCGGTTCAAGACTCAGCAACCTCATTCCGGCTCCCGCTTTCATACTTGCCATCCTTTTAAGGTCACTCCTTCCTCCCTTGTTAAGGATTATTTGTGATTGAGGTTTTGTTCATCAGTTGAAGACAATAGTCAAGATAGACTAGTAGATTGGCATTTTCTCTGTCATCATTTTGCTTACCTTGAGATCTCGAGTCCTGTTGTTAATTAATCAAAGTAGATAATTGAGTCAAACATCTCTAACTCTCTCTCTCTCTCTCTCTCTCTCTCTCTCTCTCTCTCTCTCTCTCTCCCTCTCCCTCTCCCTCTCTCTCTCTCTCTCTCTAAAGTTGCTTCTATTACTCGAGTGCAGGAACTATCATAAAGATCAATACTCCCATACTCAAACACACTCAACCATGTCCACTTCCAAGGTACACCCCATGGTTATCTTCTTATTCCTCTCCCTCTTGCCCAACCTCATCCCCGCCAAAAACCCCAACAGCCAACTCCAAGTCACTCACTCCAGGTGCCGAGGCACTCCCTACTCGGACCTCTGTGTCTCCACTCTTGCCTCCTTCACGGGCCTTGTCTCCATGTCCTTCCCGGAGATCCTATCCTGCATGCTTCACCAGTCCGCCTCCGAAGTGAGAGCCGCCTCAACGCATTGCACAGTCATGAAGAACCATTTCCTTGGGAAGCTCAGCATGCTCGAAAGACAAGCCCTGGACATCTGCCTTGAGCTATTTCGTGACATCCTCGATGACTTTGACAATGCCGTCTCCTACCTTGAAAGCTCGAAAGTCACTATACGCCACTATTATGACCTTCAGTCCCTCCTTAGCGGAATGATGACCAACGTTTACACTTGCACCGACGAGTTCGATCCCCACACAGATAATCTGAATCTCGGGGACAGCATGAAGGATAGGCTCTCGAACATCTTGCGCCACGTAAGCAATTCACTATTTCTCCTGGCAAAGATTCGCGGCGTCAATAATCCTTCTGGACATGGTATTAGAGAGAGGTTCCCAGCGTGGATGTCTTTAGAAGATAGCCTATTGGTGCAAACACCGACGAATGCGACAAAGTTCGATCTTGTGGTGGCGAAGGATGGATCTGGTAACTTCACCTCCATCAACGATGCTGTGGCAGCTGCTCCGGACAATAGCAACACCAGGTATTTTTATAATTTTTGCATATTTTACTAGTTTTAGTAGTATTTTTTTTTTTTCACTTTTCTATCTTAATGTGACCGTTAGGGCTAATAGCTATTTTTAGTGGTGCTGTGTTCCTGAGAATTAGTTGAATAGTAAATACATTGCATTAACTTGAAATCGAAAGTAGAAGATAAGGTTTCATTTGAATGCCTGAAGATGTACAGCTGCATATGGCTTATAGCTATTTTTTATTATTATTTATTTTCCACATTCACATCCTCTGCTAATGTGCATCGGATGGGTCTTGGGCTATCGCCAGTTATTCTATGTTCTTGGTTTTTTCTTAGTTTCTTTCTTCGTAGATTACAGCTTTTTTTCAATGGGAGCTGATGATTTTGTTCTTCAATGAATGGCCCTTCAATTTGTTTCTCTTGCAGCCTTGTACTCACTAATTCATTGATTTATTGTCGATTTGTTCGTCTTGCGGCCTTTTACTCACTAACTAATTGATTCATTGTTTCAAATCGTTAATTCAACCCACACTCGGAAATATTTATTTATTTGCTAAACTTCTTTTCAAGATGTAAATTTCCTTAACTTTTACCCTGACTTATTCGTATTCATCAAGCTTACAGTTTATTTTCTTTTATTAAATAACACATACTCTTAAGTACTTTCCGATACAAGAGATCGGCCCCGAAGCAAGGTATGGTGGGTGCCAGCAACTTTCACTTGTTAGGAGTAGGGGCTGAAAAGAGCTCTTTGGATAGCTTGGCTTTGCTGGGCTTTGATGCTTACAACTTAGAGAAAGGGGAAGGTTTGAGAAAGGAGCTTTTTAGCCCTTTTGCTATCTTAGGTTAAAAAGAACTACATATAAACGCCATTGATGAGAGTTGTCTTTTGACAATCGTTATCAAATACTTAGGTTGAATTATAGTCAGCTTATTTAGAGAACGATGTCCTAGTTCATGTAGATGTCAATACTTATTCTTTCATTGCATGAATAGCCTTCCGTTTTTTAATAAGTGTGATTTAACTATAAAGCAAGGTACTTTTACAACATCAACAATCAATTACTTGTATTTGTCTATTTTTTCAAATTGCAAATACTATAAAACGGATTACTTTCCCACTTCTGATACAGCCAAGGGGTTTTCCGATTGCCGCTACTAATATACTAATGACTTTGTTCATTGGAAATGAGAAGAGTGGAATGGAAATGAAACTTATTCTTCTTCACTACTTCGTTTTCATTAATGTAGGGAGAGGTGTATATAAATAAGAAGGAATGAATATGACTAAATAAAAAAGAAAATTCCACAAATGGAGGACTATTTGCGACAAGACAACAACTAAATCAAGATATATGAAATAGTAGTTCTCTCAATACGTTTTTCACTTCCCTTTCACTGGCAACTTTGAAAACGAGATCTTTGATGTTATGGTAATATTATTATTATGTTTTAAATTATAAAAAAACTCCCCTTCTGTGTTCACCAATTTTCCTTTTTTGTACAGGTTTGTCATCTACATCAAAGAGGGGGACTATTTGGAGTATGTCACGGTGAACAAAACAAAGACCAACCTCATGTTTGTAGGCGACGGGATCGAGAAGACATTGATCAAGGGCAACCGGAACTACGACGATGGGTGGACTGCTTACTGGTCAGCCACCGTTGGTGAGTTCTTGAAACTCAATTCCTATTCAAATAGAAAATAAATATTTATTTCAGATCCAGAAGCAAATCGCTCTACTTGCCAATCGAACACCATTTGTTCTTTCGCAAGTGAATTTATGAATTTGCTCGTTATTTGTATGTCTCTTGCGCTCACTATGTTTCTTGTTATTCATTGTACCATTAAGAAAGTTATCAACACCACTTACATTCTTATCATATAGTAATAAGACCTAGGGGTGTTCTTTTTATTAATATACCATTTTTTGATACTAAGGTGTTTTTTGTACTTTGGTACATATACTTGTATATACACTGATTTTCATTTTTCCAAAACTGAAACAAAAAACCACTCTAAAATAAGATTATCTTGCTTAAATATTGAAAAGGGTGATTGGCTGACAGATGAATCTTAGAATTCTGTTATGCCAGTTGCTTTCAATTATGTTAACCTAAAGGATACGTAATAAATTAATAATAAATAATGTTATTTCCTCTATCTGCAGCTATTGAGGGTGATGGATTTCTCGCTAAGGGGATTACCTTTGAGAATTTTGCGGGGCCCAAGAAGGGTCAGGCAGCAGCTTTTCGGAGCAGGTCGGACAAGTCAGCGTTCTTCCAGTGTAACTTCTCGAGCTACCAAGACACGATGTATGTGCACAGTCATCGCCAATTCTATCGCGATTGCGATATATATGGCACTATCGATTTTATATTTGGAGATGCGGCGGTGGTTTTCCAGAATTGCAACTTGTATGCGCGCAAACCAAACGAGGGACAGGCGAATGTGTTCACTGCCCAGAGCAGAGAAGATCCGCTAGGGAAAACCGGGATGTCGTTCCTTGGCTGCAACTTTGCAGCCGCGCCAGACCTTGCACCTGTACAGTCATCATTTAAGACATTTCTTGGCCGTCCGTGGAAGGAATTCTCGAGGACGGTGATCATGGAGTCGTACATTAGCGACCTGGTTGACCCAGCTGGGTGGTCGGAGTTCCACGGCTCGGCTGGGTTGAGCACTCTCTTCTATGGGGAGTACCAGAATAGAGGCCCGGGTTCAAACACGAGTGACCGAGTGAAATGGCCCGGGTACAAAGTTATTACGAGCTCAACAGTGGCAAAACAGTTCACAGTCGAGTCTTTCATTCAAGGTAACCAGTGGCTCAATGACACTGGTTTTCCTTATTTTTCGGGTCTGGATTAGGGAGTATTTAAATTTTTAGATTTTTCAGAGTGCCTTAGTAACGTAAAGTTCTACTTTGGTTGTGCATGCCGCTCTACTTTCTGCGTTTTTAATTATTGAGTTGGACAGAGAGACTAGCAGCTCTAGTTTCTCCTTTCTGATGGATTTGAACTAATGACTCCAGGCTGTTGACAAGTGAATTTTTTCCGGCAACTTAAAGGTGCATTTTTTCGAAAAGAAAAATACATGGACGAACAAGAAACATAAGGGATAAGTACAATAGAAGTCATAAAACTTGTCATGAAAATACAATTAAATTCTAAAATTTGCAAAAAGTGCAATTAAGTCCTAAAACTTATCAAATTGTTTTAATCAAGTCATAAAATTAACATCATCAAACTTCCTAACGAAAAATGTTGATGTGACACAGATATGACTTTTTTTAGTCAATTCTCTCTCCTATGTGGCGAATAGTTTAAAAACTTTTTCCACGCATGCAAAACGACGTCACATCCTCCTTTTTTCTTCACTATCGTGTTCCCCCCCACTCTCTTTCCTTCTGCTATTCTTGACTGTCCCCTTCCCAGGCGTCTCTTTTCCTTCTTCATTGTTCGAATCACATGTCTTCTTCTTCTTCTTCTTCCCAAAATTGTCTGAACTCAAAGCCCAAACTCATGTCATCATCTCGTTTCCTTTGAATGAAATTGACGCTCGATCTCCCTCTGAACCGTAAGGCCCAAATCAAATTTGACGATCTGCAATTCTCTTGTGATTTGGATCCTGTCACGCCCCAATCCTCAGGCACGCACACATCCGTCTCACTTGGTCGATTTTATAATGCGATATCCCAGGACAATGTATCGCCGACCCTTTCATTTTTAAGCACATGCGGAAGCAGTTAAAATCTCCAGACAATAAAACGATGGGATAGAAAAGCAGGGCCATATTTTTCATATTGAAATTTATAACCAAACTTTTATACAAACCACAAACCCCTTCATAACTATTCACATCAAAACAGAGATCTCAAAAGAAGACAAGATCTCAATCCATCCAGACCGTACTCACGGCTCCTCTCGGGACTATCTTCTTCTTCCAAAAATCCTTCTCTTCAGATCTCACCTCCGAGTTCTCTTCTCGAATTCCTCCTCCTCAGCTCTTCAGCGGGGTCCTAAAATGGTTTTCCCCAAACTGGGATGAGACTACGTCTCAGCGAGTTCTACCCCACTAAGCCCGATTAGTAAACCATTATACTAAAGGCTGCCTAAACACGCACAGGGCAGAGGACTTACCTTGGCCTTTGATCCCACCTGCAAGTCAGTACAGTTCACAATAGACAACCATTCACTTCAAACAAATCGAACAAGTCGATTACATGTCATACAATTCAATCCCCACTGTGGGATATTTAAAAGCTAGGCCACGTGCATTCTCCAGGACAACCTTCCAAGTCTCCGAGCCACGTGCCTCAAACCTCGGGCCCACGTGCATTCTCTAAGGCGACCTTTTCGCCAAGGTGGTACATCAAGCCACCGAGCCACGTGTCCTTTTCACGATGCCCGGGACCACGTGCATTCTCTAAGGTACTCGCTTACCAAAGTGACGCATCAGATCACCGAGCCACGTGCCCTTTTAGATGCCATTCCGAATACTGGACCCACGTGCATTCTCTAAGGTACTCGATTACCAAAGTGATGCATCATATCACTGAGCCACGTGTCATTTTTACGATGCCCGGGCCCACGTGCATTTTCTTAGGTGCTATCTCACCAAAGTAATGCATCAATTCACCGAGCCCACGTGACCTTTTAGATGCCAAACTCTGTCACCGAGCCACGTGCATTCTCCAGGACGACATACCGAGTCTCCAAGCCACGTGCATTCTCTCAGGCGACCTTTTCGCCAAGGTGACATATTCAACCACTGAACTCATGTGCATTCTCCAGGTGACATTCCAATTCACCGAGCCACGTGCCTCTTTCAAGTGGTTACCAATCTACTTCCAATACCGACAACTAATGCCAACGATTTCTCAATCAAATAATTAAATCAACTCCACAAAGCATTATAAATACTGAATAACATACTTGGCCATTTACCAATCAACAATTCAATCTCAATCAATTCCAATCAATTTAGGGTAAATCCCTAAAATATCACAATTTATTTAATTCCATACAACGTGGAGCTCAAATAAATAAACAGACTGTGCCATGACGATCAGCACGAGATTTCGGTCGTCGGCCATCAAAATCTTAATTTCCGAAAAATAAATAAATAAATAATTAATTAATTAATTTCTAAAATTAATTATTAATTACTAAAAATTCAATTTAGCTCAAATTACAACCCGATTAAATAAACGAACTTCGCCACGGTCATCAGCATAATTTTCCGGTTCAAAAGCCATCTTAGTTGAATTTTCGGAAAATAAATAATTATTTAATTTAATTCCGAAAATTAATATTTAAATACTAAAAAAATCCACTTAGGCCTGAAAAGCCTAATTGGAGCCCACCAAGGGTTGGGAAAATCCTGAGACACTTCCAATAATTAGTAGACCATGTCTACTTACTAATTACACATTCAATTTATTTAATTCGCATCATAATTGGCTAATAATTGCTAATTTAATCTAATCTAACAACCTAAACATAACTATTTAAATCTAAACCAACATTAAGCATAATTAGCCACTAATCCTGGATTAGTGAGATTACTCACCAAATTGCGCGCAAATCGGATCAATCCGACGGCGGCGACGCGAGGAACGATTGTTCCCAAAGCACGGCTCGGGTTCGGGGCCGGTAAACAGCCCAAAAGCGGGCCCGAAGATGCTGAAACCCACTCTGTGGGTCTTGCTGGTCGGGGCTGAACGGAGCCGCTCCGGCGGCTAGGGTGGCGAGGGGAAGCCGGCGGAGGGCGAGGGGGTCGCGGGGGTGGTCCGGCGGGGCTAGGCGGTGGCCGGAGGTGGCCGGAGATGGGCTGGTTGATGCGGAACAGGGGCGAACAGCAGCTGGATCGCGCGGCCTGAGCGTGCACGAACGGCGGGACGGCGGCGGGCGCACGGGTGCGGCGCGGCGCGGGCGGCGGGACGAGCGGCGAGCGGTTCTCGGCGAGCTGCTATCTCCGAGCTCCTGGTTCACACGCGAAGAAAAGAAGGAGAAGAAGGGAACCGGTTTTGTCGTGAGGAGGAAGAAAGAAGAGAGATGAGAGAGAAGAGAGAGAGAGAGAGGATGAGGATTGACTAGTCAAAGTGAGGAGAGAGGAGAGAGAAGTCGGTGGGGGGAGGGGGAAGGTGGTCCGCACGAATGGGGGAGGGAAAAAAGGGGAGAGGAGAGAGAGAGAAAAGAGAACAAAGAAAGAAAAGAAAAGAGAGGGAGAGAGAGGAAAAAGAAGAGACAGGAAGAGAAAGGGAAAATAAAATACACATTTACTTATTTCATTTTTCCTTTTCTCTTTTCATTTTCCTTTCTATTTTCCTTTTGGTCTTCAAATTTTTCTTCCAATAATTTCTTTATTGAAATTTCGGACTCGTCAATAAATTAACGAGCGATGAAATAGGATCCTAAAAATAAGAATTATGACGCGCTTAAAATTCGATTTCCGAAATCGAGTTCAATTTCGTGGTTAAAAATCGATCAGACGTGATTTTAGCTCAATCCAACCAATTAGGTATCTTTTAGGGATTTTACGGCCGATACATCCCTTAACGGCTTCACCCAATAGGTTAGTTAACTCGTGACTGATCAGCTTAGAGAAAAAGGCCATAGGCACGCCGACGAAATGCCCATTTCATTTTATCGAAACGGGATCGAATTTCAGGATGTCACAGGTCTCCTCCCAAGTTAAAGTTTGATGCCCATCGTCATTTGGAGTTCATAGAGCTCGAGTTCGATGCTCATTGTGAGTTTATGCGAAGACTTGTCTTATGGGAGTCTTGGCGTCTTAGTGGCGGAGCAAGCAGCATCAAGGACAACGACAAGGACAACGATGGCGACTCCTCCTCATGCAAGTCTTGCTCTCTACATTATAGTATTTTGTTGTTTTCCATTCTCCAATACTAGTGACAAATTAGAACATTGATGCAATGTAAAGTAAGTTATGGTTGTCTGTTCATCCAGTGCATATGAAAAGAGAGATGTTTTTTGGAGATTGAAAACATCTCCTAAATCTCTCAAGTAAACACATTGCATTATGCAGAAGTTACTACTTGAGAGATCCATGAGATGTTTTTCTTTACGTTTTGCAAAAGAAGCACATGCCTTAGCAAAGAGAATAAGTAATAACAATTGGTGCACAAAGCTCTAGTATCTTGCATTTCCACAAGAATGAAAAGGTAGTATAAATTTATCATTTAAAGTATTCTTTTTCATGAGCATTCAAGAAGTTCATTTCTTTATGGTCCATCCCAAGCAGCTGTATAAGATCCTTTTCTTTATGGTCCTTTCTTGCTTTCTTCTTTTGAGGGGCCAATGAGAAAGGGATGGCTCCATAAATATGGATTGTCACATTGACCCCTAGCTCATATAAGAGTCTCAAATCAGATTATGATTCTACTCATAGTCGGATTAGTACTCTTTATCTATCATGATTTGAGAACTAGTGGGAACTTGATAAGTTTCTATTTCATTCTATATAGGACATTGTTTCTGGTAAACATAGAATATATGTGTACATCTAGTACCTATATATGTATCTATTCTCTATTTATATTTATTGCTTCACTTGACAATATGTTTCACCTAACAATCTATTTAAAGAGATTGGTAATATACTTATATCAAGATGTTATGAAGGAATCATAATAGAGCTAATATACTTCTATCAAGTTCCTATAATACAAAGCCTAGAAGAATGGGGGTGCCAACATCTGAATCAAGTGCCATAACTCCTAATGAGGTCAACTCGAAGCCAACATATTATTGCGGTCTTCAATCGCCAATTCTTATAGCAAAGATAAGGAAAAACACAAGAATAAGGTTCTATGGATGTGCTAAGTTTGATAGTCAAAGTTACTACAATTTCTTCATGTGGGTTGATCCAAAGATACCAGATCATGTGAGGGACATAATAGTTGATCTCCTTCAAAGAAATCAAGCTTTGTGTGAATCAAGCCAATCGAGGCGTGACGAAGTCGATGTGAGCTCATTGCTAGCTGAAATGAAGACTCAAAAAGCAAAAAAATAGACATTTAAAGGAGGAGCTCGCACGAGTAAAGAAAGAAAAGATGCTATATCAATCGGCATTCATTCTATGCATGTGTTATATTGTTGTATTGGTTATATGTAATGTGAAAGTTGGTGGGAATTTTCTAAGTCTTGCATAGTACCTTGTTTCTAAGTTTGTAAGTTTAAACACTAGTTGTGGATAATTGAGATGGGAATAAAATATAATGTGAGTTTGTAGTTTGTAAGACCGGTTGCTTGCCATGTGAGAAATTACTTTCGCATTGAAAAATATTGCTTGACTTGTGTGCTTGTCAATAGCATTAAATGGGCTATTGCCACCATAATAAATTTGTAACTTCGAAAAAAGGTGATAACTCTCTTATTATGCAATCGCGATTGTTGATTGGTGATTTATTCATGATTTTAATAATGAGCTTACCTCAACCATTTATAAATGGAATGTGTCAAAAACCAAGTGAAATCAAAGCAGTCGGCTACAATACCTAAGTTACCTAATCAAATCTTCCATGAATCATCCAACGCAGACCATAGAGACCACGCAGAGCAAAACCCCATCATCTAAAATGAAAATTTAGCAATAAAAGGTGGTGGTATTGGTTATCATTAATGCCCCCGAGGGACCCAAGAAAAAAAGGTATGAGAAATAAGATGACAAAAGTATTGGAAAAATGAAAATTCTTTATGACCAATTTTAGTAATCACCTATTAACAATCCTGAAGAGCAACCACTTTCGTGCATTATCCAAACCAAAACCAAGCATCCCACATAACTCGTTGAAACGCGATTCATTGACAAAGCAACATGCTTACATTTTCAGTGCACAAAAGGTTTTGTTCAACAAAATGCGTGCACTTTTAGTGCACAAAAGGTTCTATGCACAAAAGCTACATGTCTCATATAAAAAACCAACTAATAATTGACATTTATTCACCTAACAACACAAATTTCAGCAAACATATCAATCCAATATGATGGTCTCCGATGGTCCAATAGGTTCAACTTTCACTTATTCATAATTATGGCGCTTTTCCTTATATATGGTCTCGCAACGATAGGCTTTAGAGGAGTTGTTATAGCCTAAGATGATTGAGCCTAGAAACTGGCCTTAAGTTGCAATAGTGGCTTCGGCTTCACCGTAATGTGTTTTCGAGGAGCTATTGCTTCATGATATGACTGAGGTTGGAAACTAGCCTCAAATTGTGCTAATGGCTTTGGCTTCACCCTAACATGTTTTTGAGAAGTTAATGTTGCATGAGATGATTGAGGTTAGGAACTTGCCTGGGGTTGTAATGGTGCATTTCGCTTTATACCGAGATGTTTCTGAGCTATTGTAGCCTAAGATGACTGAGTTTGGGAATTGGCCTCAAGTTGCGATAGTGCCTTTGGTTTCATTGTTTTCGAGAAGCTAATGTTGCATGAGATGATTAAGGTTGAGAACTTGCCTAGGGTTGTGATGTTACCTTTTGTTTTATACAAAGATACTTCTGAGTTATTGTAGCTTGAGATGACTGAGCCTAGGAACTAGCCTTAGGTTGCAATAGTGCCTTTAGCTTCATTGCAACGTGCTTTTGAGGAGCTACTACTGTGTGAGATGACTAAGGTACTTCTTTTCTCCACATGTAGGCAAGGAAACAGGGGGAGTTCCTGAGAAAAAAGGTACTTCTTCTCCTCTTTTTGCAAGTGATAATGTCAGTTGATCTCCTACTGATCCAGAAGAAGTCCATGCTTCTCATTTTCCTGAAGTTGATATTGGAGAATCAACTCCAAGTCTTGGAGGCAGATCAGTTGATGTTCCTTCATCACTCAACACTTCACGAACTAAACATGCTAAGGCTAGTGTGCAAACAATCGTGCTTCAAATCGAGAAACATCAATTTTTGAAGCAGCCTTTGGTCTGATGCAGTTTATGACAATTTTGTGCAACATGACATTTGAGGCTGTCATTCTAGAATAAGTGATGCTTCCTTTAGGGAGTCTATCCCTAACAAGGAATCTTGTTGCTTATGGGTTGGAAACCACTCATTTCCACACCAATAACGTCAGCCAAAGTGTCAACATCCACCAGATATTCTTTGTCACTCACAACGAATTTGAAGCAATTCTAGTTAAGAAAAGAAAGATTTGAATAGAAAAGGGCTGTCAACTCCGGATAAGCAACAATTGTGTCGGAGCAAAAGTCTTCAATTTGAAGGAAAGCCAATTTTTCCCTCAAATTCACGTTGATCGAATCTAAAAAGTCAAAGTCGACCGATCGAGGGTTCATAACCCCTCCTTTCAGCATTAGGAGATAAACCTTTTTTTGATCCTTGGATGAAAAAGCTTCTTTCCTACACCAAGCATTTTAGAAGCAATTCTCATCCTTGGCTGAAAATTCGAGAACATCATTTCATCATTGTCTTTGCTTTCAAGCTAATTGAAGGTGCTAAAATGAGGATCGACAGGAAAGTTACAGAAAGCCTCATCTGCTACTCCTTTCTTTGCTATTCTTAAACGCTCCATTGTTCTCAGAAACAACGTTTCATTCTTGTAACCGTGCTCTCTTAGATAATCAGTAATGAGGGACATTGACAAATCACTCATTTTTAAACGACCATAAAATTTGAACCTCCTGGGAAGTCAAAGTGCGGAGAGGAACAGCACTTGGTTCAACTTCCTCTTGCAATAGCTCACGAGGAGGATTCTGCGAAGTGTTCTTTAGGTTGTGTTGTGGAGATGCCTGAGGAGAGTTCTCTTCTGTAAGATCAAAATGTGTCTGTCCTTTAGGCAAACTTCGTGGCCCTTTGTGTGCGATTCAGGATGATTTCCTTTGGAATGACATCCTCGCAGGCTAGGAGGATTTCTTAGACAAGTTCGGGTGAAAAAAATGGAAACTTGCAGAACAAACTTGAGAATAGAGTCAAGAGAGTAGAAACGAGAGAGTAGAGTATGTATTTTTAGGATTTGGAGCGAAATGCTCAAAAGAAATACAAAGGGTATATAAAGAATATGAAACGTCGAAAAGAAAAGAGGTAATCGAACCGTGATAAGGAAAAAAGAAACTGCCTTTTTGAAATAAACTAAAAATAAAAACCGCCAAAATTTCAAGAATTTAAAAAATATAACTTCTAAAAATAAAATAGGTAAGTAACGATTCGAATAAAGTCATACCTTTACACAATTTTCATACTAAAATTAAAATACATGGATTCGAGTCAGTTTCTTACTAATGTAGTGTTTGGAAATTTTGAGTCTGACCAACTCTAGACTTTACTCCAGAGGAAAAATAATATTCAATTTGGTGTGAATAGACTCAAATATATTTTTCACTAGAGGCTTTGTGAAGATGTCTGCCAGCTGATTCTTTGAATCAATGAATGAATCAAAATCTCCCCATTTTGGACATGATCTCTTATAAAGTGATATTGAATTTCTATGTGTTTACCCTTGAATGAAGAATTTGATTCTTAGTGAGGTTTATTACACTAGTGTTGTCACATTTGATCTCAATACACGATTCTTCAATTCCAAAGTTTCTTAGCTGTTGTCTTATCCACATAATTTGAGAACAACAACTCTTAAGGGCCACATATTATACTTTTGCTATTGATAGAGTTACAGTACCCGCTTCCTTGAGAACTAAGATACCAGCATATTTCCTAGCAGTTGACAGGGTCTGGAAGTGCTCTTTCAATCCACTTTACAACTTGCTAAGTCAGCGTCTAAATATCCAAGAAAAGTAAAGTCTCATTATTTTGGATACCACAGACCTAGCTTTGGAGAAGTTGCCACATATTTAATGATGCGTTTTGCAGCACTTAAATGAGATTCTTTAGGATCATACTGAAATTTAGCATAGATGCAAACACTAAACAAAATGTCGAGTCTAGATGCAATAATGTAAAGAAGATAACCAATAATGCTTCTGTAAAGCTTTTGATCTACTTTCTTCCCTTTTTTCATCTTTGTCCAGCTTTGAGGAACTTGACATAGGTATCTCCGTCTTTTTGCAATTCTTTAACCCAAATTTCTTGATCAGATCTTTGGCATATTTCTCTTGGTAAATGAATATACATTTCTTCGACTGTTTAACTTGTAATCGCATAAAGAAAGTTAACTCATTCACCATGCTCATCTCGAATTTATCCTGCATAGAATTTGAAAAATTCTTGCAGAGATTTTCATTAAGCAAACCAAAGATAATATAATATACATAAATCTGTATAGTAAAAAATCTTTTCCTTCTCTCTTTATGAACAAGGTAGTATCTACTTTTTCTTTTTCAAAACCATTCTGTATTAAGAACTTACTCAATCTTTCAACCAGGCTCGAGGTGCTTGCTTAAGTCCATACAAGGCATTTTTCAGTCTATAGACTAAGTCTGGCTTTCTTGGATCTTCAAATCTTGGTGGTTGTTCCACGTTGATTTCTTCTTAAATGAATCCATTAATGAATGCACTTTTGACGTCCATCTAGAATAACCTGAAATTTTTATAACAAGCCAAAGTAAGTAATAATCTAATTGCTTCTAATCTTGCTATTGGTATATAGGTCTCATCATACTATATCCATTATTCTTGTATATATCCTTTGGCTACAAGTCTTACTTTGTTCCTAACGACTTTTTCTTTCTCGTTCATCTTGTTCCTGAAGACCCATTTTGTCCCGACTATAGATTAACCTTTAGGTTTTGGAATCAGCTCCCAAACATCGTTGATGTTGAATTGTCTAAGCTCTTCTTGCATAGTTTCTATCCAGCTTTCATCGGACATGGCTTCATCCACACTTTTTGGTTTAATTCCAAAAACAAGTGCTTGAGCACTGGACTCTTCTCACATTTTGAATCTAGTTTGAATTCCTTCATCAATGTTGCCAATAATGAGTTCTTTGGGATGACTTGTCTTATTTTTCCAGTTGTTGCTTGGTTGGAAAGTCCGTTGATCCTCTCCTTCGATTGAAACTTCTCGATTTGTTTGTTGCTATTCTCTAGAAGTCTGAATCTCTTTGGGAGAAGTAGACTTTGTAAAGTCTGAAATAGGTTCAGACTCTTCAAGTGAGTCTGCTCATAATCTAGAAACTTGACATTCATAAATTCTTCTACAGATTGAGTCCTTTTGTTAAAGACCCTGTAAGCATTGCTTGAAGTAGAATAGCCAAGGAAAATTCATTTGTCATATTTTTCTTCAAACTTCCTAGTTCAATCATTTGTATTCTTTAAAACAAAACATTTACAGCCAAAGATATGGAAGTTAGAAGCATTTGGCTTCTTTCCTTTATACACTTCATATGGAATTTTCTCCAAGATACGCCTCAAGAACACTATGTTGATAATATAGCAAGTTGTAGAAACTGCTTCTGCCCTAAAATCGAGATGATATGTTGCTCTCAATTAAGAGGGTTCTGGCTATCTCTTGTAAAGATCTGTTTTTCCTTTCCACAACCCCATTTTGTTTTGAAGTGTATGAAGAAGAGAAAGCAAGTTGGAAACTAGATTCATCACAGAACTTCGCAAAGTCCTGATTCTCAAACTCACCTCCATGGTCAGTTCCTATGCTTGAAATAGCATAACCTTTTTCATTTTGAACATTCTTTGCAAAAGAATTAGAATTTTCTTTCAAATTAACAAAACTTTTATTCAAACTTTCAAACTTTCAAACTTTTCTTTCCAAGAAATTTCCTATTGCCTAAACCTATAATTCTCCATTTTTAATTCGGAAATTCTTTTAAGAGAGGTTTTGAGACTAAGATAATGTTTTTCTATGTACTTCAAGACTTTAACATGAATTTTTATATTACTAATGTCAAGTTCTTTGTTTGAGTCTGAATCATAGTTTTTTTTTTTTTTTTATTCTGAGTCTGAGTCGGAATGAGACATCAAACAAATGTTGGCGTATTCTTCTTCACTTTCCTCACACTCAGTGTCACTCCAGGTTTTAGCTTTGAGAGACTTCTTGTACTTCTCAATTCTTCCTTTCTTTTTCTTTAACAAAGGACAGCTAGGTCTAATATGCGAATTTTTCTTGCATTCGAAGCATATTAAATCTTTGCTGGTTTCATTGTCTTTAATAGGTCTCTTCTGGAAATTTTGCGTGCTCTGTTTCCTTCAGTTGAATTTTCTTCCCTTTCTATTTAACTTTTTGAACTTTTTATCATAAGCACTAGCTCCTCATCATCCATATCATGATTTGAATCTATATCATCAAAATCATTGTTAGATTTTAAAGCAATTGACTTCTTACCTCTTGAATCTTCTTCATCATTGATTTGCTTCATTTCATATAATTGAAGTGTGCCTACTAGTTCTTCTATTGAAAGAGGCATAATCATTTGGGTTTTTCTAATTGACGTCTTCACGTGATTTCAGTCTTGGGAGAGTCCACGCAACAATTTATTGACCTTCATTGGTTCTGAGATTGGTTATCCTTGATATGCTAATCCATTCACAATTTTAGTGAAACGACTGAACATATTAGTGATGGATTCTCTAGGCTTCATCTTGAAAGCTTCATACTGTCTGAGTAGAATATTGATTTTCGTTTCATTTACTCAATTAGTTCCTTCATAGGTAATATGCAATCTGTCCCAAACTTCTTTCGCTGTTTCACAAGAAGAAATTCGGTTATACTTAGTAGGAGATAGAGTGTAGTACAAATAGTAGATAGCTTTAGCATCAAGAGTTTGTCTCTTGGTTAATTCTGCTTGTGTTATTTTGCCAGCATCTACAACTTCTTTTCCTCTTTCTGAGGTTAATGTAGCTTTGGGATTGATCTATTTTTTTTTACCAATCTCACTCCAGGGGATCTTTCGATTTCAGAAATGCCTTCATCTTATTTTTTCACACATTGTACTCATTTCCATCGAAGTAAGAAGGTCTGGTATTACTCTGAGCTTCGACCAATCCTGGAGCCAAAATACTAGCCATAGATCTTTAGCTTAGAAGTAAAAACACTTCAATAAAATAAGCACATAGGCTCTGATACCAATTATAAGTGCTAGTATGAACAATTAGAGAGGGTGAATAAGTGTGAAGACAATTTTTAACAAGGAACAATAGAAATATTTCGCTTTTAAAATTGAATTTGAAAAACAATAGACTTTGAGCAAGTTCAAACTTTAGCAAATAAATAGAATTACGAATAGAATAAAGGAGTTCAGGGAAGAGAATAAGAACACATAAATTATAGTGGTTCGGCTTAGATCAAGCCTATGTCCACTCTTCACGCTGACAGTCTTTTGGCTGGATTTCACTAAGAAACAAAAGAGATTTTACGGCTTTACGTTCTTGATTTCATAATGAAGAGTCTCTACTAATCTCTCACAAAGTCTCACAATGAGTCTCTCTTTTGAATACAACTTTGAGCTCAGTATATCGAATGACAAGAAAATGGTAAGTTTCAAACTTTGAAATTTTTCTTTCACACTCTATCGAACAACTAGAGAGTCCGCCTTAAATATTCCTTTATGCCTTCTCAACCGTTGGCACTTTCCAAATGAATTCTTTCAATCTACCCGTTGGACAGAATTAATAAAAGAGATCTTGAGCCATTTGATGATTGTGATGAAAGCCCATCAATCATGTTTGCCCATACAATCAAGATCTTGGTTTTCATAAGTAGATTCTTTCCATATTTACTTGCAATTCAAAAATATTTGATTTATCTAAATTTATTTCAATAAAGATAATCAATCTTGTTGGTGATATATCCATCTAGAAAGCTATCCATAAGCGATACGAATTGAATTCTTGAAGAAATAAATAAAATCTCGCATCAAGATAAGTCTTCATTCTTTAGTAACGTTCAATCTGGAATTTGTCAATGTGGGCAAACTTTGACACAAAATCTGGTCATTTTCAGACTTTGACATAGAAGTTTGAAAAATACTTAGAATAGACTTTGAATAAGTTTTGTCAACTTCAAAACATCCAATGAGTTTTTTCTAATAATGTCCACCACATTGCAAGTAAAACAAGTTATTTTCTTACTCTCTTTAGTCATTCTATTACCTCTTACAAGTTCAATCGGTTGCTTTCTTCTACTCCTTTTTGGCCTACCAGGCATGTTCTTCATTGGTGGGGTTGAGGAGCTTCTTTATTGGTTTTCTTCCAAAATTTTTGTCCTCTTATTGTAGGCATCATGAATTGATAAATACTTAAATACTTAATCTTGTTGAAGCACTTAGCTAGATAATCACTCGGGTCATTTCTCTTATGGTGTATTGCATAAATGGCATTGCAACATGAAATTCTACTAAGTTCCTAAGCTCTACAATAACAAGTCTTAAATTCAAGTCAACAACATATTTGTCACCACTTTCTGTAATCTCATATCCTCCATCTCCATTCCGTATCAAATGGCAATACCTACTAACAGTTGTATTATCATGTAACTTATGTATAATCTTTGGACCATAATTTCTAGTCCACCTAGCACATCCATTCCTTTGAGTATGCATTTTATTCATAACCATGATTTTAATATCCTCTGGCATACTCACGATATCCTTGCACCTAGCTTGCACGTACATTCCATTGAAAGCTTCACTGAGATTCTAATCAACAATATCACATTTAATGTTGGTGTCAAAGAAGGCTTTGCACCAATGTTTGGCTCAATACGAAATAAATCATCATGACCTTGCTGAGTCATTTCCTTCAACCTCTATCAATGCACCTCGAAATTTGACATATTATTACTCTTGACACATCTTCAAAATTATCTCATCAACTATTTTCTTTTGCATATTTTACTTTAGTTGGAATATATGTGCCTTGCACACATCTTAAACTCTACATTTGGCAAAAGTTCAGCTACAGAAGAGACGAGACCCTGACAAATACCCATATATATGTAAACAAAAACAAAAGCAAAACATGAATACTAATAAGCATTGTAATGTCATAATCAATTTACAAATGAATCATAAAAAAGCATTGCATACCCTTTGTTGGTCATTTATCAAAGCCCATCCATCACCATTACACATATTGAGGTCTAACTTAACAATTCGATAAACCAAGTTCATGTGTTCTTATTCTCGATTCTTACCACTGCCCATGTCACTGGATACATTTGATTGTTAGCATCCCTTCCTACGGCACTCAACAACTCACCTTGATCAAACCTCTCAAAGAATATCCATTTAATCCAATGATCTTCCTACATCCAGCCAAAAAACCTTTCTTGCAAGCATCAAAGTAAAGTAAGCCCTATCAAATAATGGTAGAGAATTTGGCAATGGCCTTTTAACTTTTAATTTAAAATTGCTCGAAGGGCTTGCAGTGTAAAGCTCTCATAAGTAGTCGTACATCTGTGCTTATTCCTTCCTGTAATTGCCTTGTAGTTCCTTTAATACTTTTAGTTTTGTTCTCCTATACTGACTCAAAGTGACATTTACTCCAAATTGTTTTCTAACTAAATTTTTTTTAACTTAGATGCTTTGATTTTAGGCATTGTATAAATGAGAATCATAAAGTGCTTAGCTAAATAAGTACCAGACACTCTCTTATTCTCAAAAGTGATATTGCATATATGCTGATTTACATACATTTGTAAACAAAATGACCTAATTTTGCTATTGAGAGCACCATAGATAATCTAATTGCAGTTTTTTTGGGCACACTTGACTCTTACAAAACTTTTTGTGTTCTTAGTGTATTTAATTGCTCTTTGCTCAGCCACAAAATACTTCAAAATTGCATTTTTGAACTCAATTGTATTCTCAAATGTCATGCCAATAATAAGTACTGGATTTATATCACTTTGCTCATATGATGGGAACCTACTTCTCTTCCTTGAAATAACATCAACCTCTTCGTCACCCTCATCATTTAAATTTGATTGAAGATTGTCTTCCTCATCTGAATTAGCATACTCTGTTTCGTATTCAAAATCATCTAACGATTGAGCCTTATCCACAATCGGTGGTTGGGAAGTACTAGTTGTCTCACTATAAGCGCAAATTTTGAGCCTATGTCTTGCTGAAAATTATTTTAATTTTCTCATTGTATCAACCAATTCAAAATCATCATCGTCACTCGAGTGTTCCATGTCCACCAAATTATGTGTATCATCACCTTCTTCCTCATCTAGATCCCTATTGGCAACTTCCACCCGATTCCCATCATCATCAATATTCCTAATCACAGTTTCAAATATATTACCAGCCACATTATCAAATTTTTCTATATTCACATTATACATACCTCTAGTTTCCATCTCAACACTCCCCATCTTAGCTCTTGTCTGTTCATCATCAACATGCTCAACATATAACTCAATATTTTCATAACACAGATGATGATAAAATAGATTTATCACATCTGAGTTATCCAATAAATGCTTAAGAGTTATTTCATATACAAGAGTCACACTTCCAAGAACTCTGTAAAAGAGTTTCTCTATTTTACACATACCAAAGCCTCAATAGCTTCAATTATACTAAATAGTGAACTCTTACTTAAACTTATTTAAGCAACATAAGCCCTTCCACCTATGTATTCCAATGGTGGGCCAACTTGAAATTTACCTCCATAGCAAATAGTGACATAAACTTTGTTCTGACTATTGGACCTATGAGGGAATAGAAACAAAGAGCAAAGCACTTTTAATCATTAAATTATTGAAGCAATGTTCAAGTTCTAACTTGAAGATATTTTTATAAAAGAGTAACAATCAATACAGAAACAACAAATTAGCACAATGCGCTTTACAACCATAATGCAACTACATGATCAATAGTGAGAACGAGGGACCTATTGTCACCTTTTGGTAGGTAATGTTATAATTTGTAGTAATGTTTTAATTTATCGCAAGAATTGGAAAATGCAAAACAACCATAATGCAGAGAGTAAAACGCCGCTATAATGTAGAGAGTAAAACGCCTTTGCAAAAAAAAGAAAAAATTGTAATATTACCATGACATACCCAAATGCTATAATGTAGAGAGCAATACCTGTGTGAGGAGTTGTCGTCCCTGTTGCCATCTCCGCTGTTGTCCCTGATGCTGCTCACTCTACCATTGAGACGCCGAGACTCCCACAAGACAAGTATTCGCACGAACTCACAATCGTCAAAGAAGAGAACACAAAGTTGATGGGGGTCAAACTTGAGCTCATTGTGTCACGCCCCGATCCTCGAGCGAGTGCCAATCTCTCGGTGGTCGATTAAAATTGCGACTTTCCAAGACGAGTCGCGGACCCCTTTCATTTTATTGCATATGCGAAAGCGAATAAATAAATCCCTTAATAGTAATCATCTCGGGATAGAAAAGCATGACAATGGATTCACAAACAAAACATGCTTTTATATACACATTGAGTCATGTACAAAAGTCTACAACCAAAAGTCTATAAAAGACGGTTCTCCAAAAAGAAGCTGTCCTAACTGACTTACTCCTCAAGTCCCCTCAGCTCGACTCCAGCTCCACCACTCTACGGCCTTGAGAAGAAATGAGCCAATGACAGGGTGAGATATAAATCTCAGCAAGTTCACGCTCTAAACACCTAGAGGCGTTTTAACCACACAATCATATAACCACAAAAACTTACATTTGCCTTAGTTCATTCTTGCATGTTAGAACAATACATATATTACATATATGTAGTAACAACACTCGACCCAAAGGAGCATCTCAAATCACATCTCCGTCAATCGCCACATCTCAATCAATCATGCATTTCAATTGATCATGGTCACAAAAGTATGACCTATCATACGTTTTGATTGACTGCGGCTACATGAGCATGATTTAATAGTCACATATGGACCTATCTGTCACATAGCAAATCTAACCGTTACATAGTGGATTTATTGGTCACATAACGGATCTATTCGTCACATAGCAGATTTATCCGTCACACAGCTAGGTGTCATCTTGTCCCATCGAGCATGATAACGTCTACCTTAAAACGGCTTTCCACATAAAAGCATCGTTCACCCAACACATAGCGGATGATGAATTCTCTTAACCAGCACACAATTATCCTATCCCGGCCAAGGGCATTGTGCTTCGCACTTAAATTCCTTAATTAAAATAATGTCTTAGCCTATTTTCTTCGTGTTAAAAATACCTGATAAAATAAATCGTGTGTGGATACACGATCGGCTTAAGCCAAAAATATAATATCATTCCTTTGGACAATCCCACTATTTAATATAGTCCATAAACACATTTTTGGCATTATAAACCAACGCTTGGTATTTTCTAATTAATTACTGAATTTACACAATTTTGAGATAAATACCCAAAATTACAATCACCACTCAATTTGCACAAAATAATATTCAATTAAATAAACCAAGCACACCATTGCAATCAACACGAAATTCTAGTCACCAGTTATCCCGGTATAATTTTCGGAAAATAATAAATGATTAAATAAATACCAAAATAATTAAATAAATACAAATAAATGCCAAAAATAGAGACTTAGGCTGGAAAAGCCTAATTAAATATTGAAATAGGCCCAAAAATTTCTGAACCAATCTAGATAAATATTACAGCTCATCTAGTCCCTAACTAAGCTGTTCTAACCACCTAACATGCAAAAATCGAATATTTAAATCGATAATATATTCTAACTAACCACATAAATCATACTTAGCCTAAGTGGAGTTTAGTAAGTAAACCCACTGGTTTTGTTGGCTGGAGAGTCCACGGCAATGGCGGCCGAAACTCGAGCTGATGGCGGGGCCAACGAGAGCTCTGAAGGGCCCAAAAAGGCCATAAAGCCCACAGCGGGGCTGCTTGGTTTTGTTTTTGGACTGAGCTAGCTTCAATGGCTTGCGGTTGGGCTTGGCTCAGAACTGGGCTGAGCTACGGCTGAAGGTGGAACAGTGAGCTGTTGGCTATCTTGGACGGTGTTGCGGCATGGAGGCGTTTGGTGTTCTGATGGTGGGGCTGCTGGGAATTCACGCTGTGATGGAAGGGTTGAAATCGTGGGCTGTGATGGAACAAAAAGATGGAAGGGAAGTAGGCTAGTGGAGATGGGCTGGGCTAAGCGGTGTTGATTTGATGGAAAGGAGAAGACGCAGACGTTGCTGGCAATTGTAGGGGTGCTTTGGTGGAGATGGGGAAGCTGGAGTCTTCGTGAGGTTTGCTAGCGTTGAAGACCACTGGTAGCAAAATGGGAGGTTTGACTTGGTGGGGTTGGTTCTTCGCGGATGTGGCAGTAGATGGAAGATCAATGGAGATGGGGTGGTGGTTTTGGTTGAGGGACAGAGGATGGTGGACTGCAGAATTCAATTGAAGGAGCTGCCGTCTTCAAAGGAAATGAAAATGAAGCAGAAGTCAGACTTTCGTGGGGGAGGGAATGCTCGCACGAAGGAGGGGGATTAGATGAGGCGTGCGTGAGAAGCTGCCGATGGGGGGAGGGGAGCAAAGTCAACAAAAATAAATATTTTCTTCAATGCTTGGTCCCCAAATATCCATGTGTTCATCCCTTTTGTCTCCCATAATACTTTCTTGCATAAATCTCCACAAATAATCTAATTTGGTGCCAAATGTTGCAGCCCCCTCTCAAGCATACGAATTTCACAATTTGGACTTCAATTTCAATCCAATTTGATCCTCACAAATCTCCATGCTAATATATTTGGTCCCCACTTACTTTCTTGCATGTAATTTCTCCCAAATAATAATTCTTGGACAGCAAAAATGACTATTTCCCTCACACATCCGAATTTACTTTCATTTTCCAATTTATCCAAAATCTGATTTCTAAACAAATCTCTCCCATTTGATGGCTAAATTTGCTGCGGAGGAAGCCTACACAATTTCAACACTTGTCCTCACAAGCTAGTCCCTTTTTGAAGGCCAAAAATCCACTTGCTTTGGCCCCTCTGAATTTCCTTTCGTTTTCAAATCGTTCGAATTGATTTTTTTGTAAAAATCCCGGGCTCACCAAAAATTCTTCAAAAAATGAGTTGACGGTCCTAAAATAAATTGTGACATAACAAAACTTTCAATTTCTAAAATAAGACTCAAATTCGCAGTTAATTTCAATCTAACGTGATTTTAGCGTAACCTAACTTATCGGGAAGCTTTCAAAAAAAAATTGTGCAATTGATCTATGATCGATTATTTTCAAGCCACAATGTACATCTTCGACACATTGGCGACTCTCGATTATTATGAAAATCTTGAGATTTCAAATACGGGCATAGGGTACCAAAATGACAGAAAAATCGGTCTAGTGCCGATTGACGAGAATTGTGCAATTAGGTGGAATCACCCGCACTTTGATTACCTATCTCAATCGAATCAACTTATTTCCGGTCTTTGATTGATTTCGACAGTGCTGTAATGACCCTTGCAGACTAACACGGTCAAGTAGTCAGTTTCCGGTCGAATTCTCAAGTCTATTGTGTTTAAATTCTTTAACGGCTTCACTTGATAGGGTAGTTATCCCATGAGTAGCCAACTCAGAGAAAAGAACTATAGGCGCGTTGATAAGAAACCCAACTTATTCAATCAAAAATAGAGCCTGAAAATTAGGATGTCACGCTCTGAACTCCAAATTATGAAGAAATGAGGATGCCAACTATCGTCATTTTGCATAATGCAGAGATTAAAGAACCTTTGCAAAACAAAAGAAATCGCAGCATTACAATGAGATACCCAAATGCTATAATGCAGAGAGTGATACCTGCTTGAGGAGGAGTTGCCGTCACCGTCGTTGACCCTGTCATCGTCCTCGACACCACTCGCTTCACCATTGAGATGTCAAGACTCCCGCAAGAGAGGTCTTCACATGAACTCGCAATTATCAAAGAGAAGAACACGAACTCACAACGAGCGTCGAACTTTAACTTGGGAAGGGACCCAAATCGCAAGAGAACTCCAGATTGTCAAATTTGATTTGGGGCTTAAGGTTCGGATGAATTTGATTTGGGGCTTAGGGTTCAAACGAATTTGATTGGGAGCTTATGGTTAAGAGGGAGATCGAGCGTCAATTTCATTCAAAGGGAACGAGATGATGACACGAGTTTAGGCTTTGAGTTCAGACAATTTTGGGAAGAAGGAGAAGAAGACTTGTGATTTGAACAATGAAGAAGGAAAAGAAATGCTTGGAAGGGGACAATCGGGAATAGTGGAAGGAAAGAGAGTGAGGGGGGGGGGGGTGAACACGATGGTGAAGAAGAAATGAGGATGCTGTGGCGTCGTTTTGCATGCGTGGAATTTTTTTTTTTAAAACTATTCATCACGTAGGAGAGAGAAACAGCTAAACAAAGCCACATCCGTGCCACGTCAGCATTTTCCGTTAGGAAATTTGACGGTGTTAATTTTAGGACTCGATTGAAATAATTTGACAAATTTTAGGATTTGATTACACCTTTTTACAAGTTTTATGACTCGATTATAT
Organism: Eucalyptus dawsonii; assembly: GCA_016097615.1. Taxonomy (NCBI): domain Eukaryota; kingdom Viridiplantae; phylum Streptophyta; class Magnoliopsida; order Myrtales; family Myrtaceae; genus Eucalyptus; species Eucalyptus dawsonii. The sequence continues at coordinate 43,796,776 of CM027875.1, forward strand.
TTTCGTGACAAGTTTTATGATTTTTATTACACTTATCCCCAAACATAAATACAAGTTCAGCCCCATTCACGCCAATTCGCCCATCACTGGCGTCTGAGCCCATTACCCTTCGTTGTTCAATCGCTGCAAAAACTAAGTTCTCTACCTTTGGTTTCCCACTTCTGTACCGTCAGTAGCGCTGGCTTCAATTAGCTCGAAACTCCAGCAACCCCATAAGCTCCAAATCTCGGATCACGATTCTAGCGACACCATCCCACACCGGACCTCTGTGTCACTAAGTTTTCTGATCGGAGTCCTTAAAGTGTCCTTGTGACCACCAGTGACAATGCATCCTAGAACATATGCTTTATCCCTCTTCTTTTACGAGTTAAAAAAAGGGGCCTAAATCTAAGGTCGTGTTCCTGTGAAAGTTGGCACCAATTGAGGCTTTTTTAGTGATATGAAATCACTGTGTTACCTTTGTGATGATATAAAAGTGTTGTTGACAGCATCCTGCATGTAGATCATTCTACTGAAATGTATAGCATTTACTCGTTGATTTTCCTGAGTGAAATCAGCGTGCAAATTTGATAATGGTCCTGTCTATTTTTTCTGCTCGTTTAGGATATTGCATTTCATGGTTTTTAGGGTAAAATGAATTTGAGATAGTTTTTTCTTTTGGATGAAATAAATAACAAGATGAAAATAGAAATGTAAAAAAAAAGAAGTCAAATAATAGTAATGAGATATAGAAAATTCACATTTACGTAGTTTCATCTTAGGAATAGGTTTAGTTTGAGTGGTTTTAATTAGTTATAGGCTTAGTGTGTGGCCTAGAATAATTACTTCAAATAAAAATGTTAATCTTTGGTCTACTTAGCTTTTAATAATCTCACATCAAATGATGAAATAAGTAGCATTTAATATGTCTTCCCCTACGGCGAGACCGAAATATGCCTAAAGAGCATCGACTATTTTTGATCAGATTGATGTCCCAATCTAAGATAGTTACATGATTATTGTGGCAAATTCTAATATCTAAGACTACATTTGACAGTCAAGATAAAATTCAGGATATGATAAAATTCTAATTTCTAAGTAGAGACTTATGTTTGTGCTTGCTTGAAACAGGATAAAATTGAATATAAGAGAATATAAACTAGATAAAATTATCTCATGGGGTAAGTGGGATAAAAGTAGATAAAATTTCTAACACCTATAATAGGAAAGTTATTTTTCTCGAATAACAAATTTTTTAAATCAACAAATTAAAATTATATTTCAATAAAAATAGTATTTGAATTCTAATATAATAAATTCAAAATAAAATTTTAGTTATTTTAATTTAATCTTATTTATATTTATATATTTCGAATCTAATTATATTTTTAATATACATTCAATGTAATATATTTTTTTATTAAATATTTTAGGTATATTAGTATAATTTACTAGTTAATATAATTTTATTAAAGAATGATGGAGGGGAAGAAAGAAATAAAAAAGAAATTGATTAGAAAAGAGAGGAAAATAAAATAAAATAAAAATAAAATAAAGTAGGCAAGAAGTTTTTATCATAGCTCCATTTGTAAATTTTTTGATTTATTTATACTAATTTGCTATTTATACCAATTAACGTATATGATATGATGTAAATATATATGAATTTATTATTACAATCACCAAACAAATGATATGATATAACAAAATCGTTAAATTTTATACCATATTCTATCCAATTTTATCCTAATTAAAAATCCAAACGACCAAACGTAGTCTAAAGGTCTTGAAATGTCCAAGGTGCCTATTTTAGATCAGAACCACCTTTTTGAACTCATTCTAGATGGTTTCTTTGGGTTTTTCCCCCTTTCTCTTAGGTTAGTTTGAGTTTAGATAGATTAGCTTCTCTATAAAAAAACTGGATTCGATTTGATTTTAGCTCAAGGGTTGCTGTCCGGGCTTAAAAATATGACCATGTAAAATTATTCACCCAACTCGTATTAGGTTATTTTACCTCACTTAATTTGAGAGAACCCGTGTTCGATTGAGGACCATTGTTCGACAATTGAAAATTACTTCTATCATGTTTCCCCCGGACACAAGGATTGCTTCGGGGACATTGCCGGATGAAAGCAATACTCTCTAACTACCGAGTTTTCCTTTCCCTCCCGTAAAATCTAACTACTGAGTTTAAGTAGGTCATTTATTATCATAGAAAGATACAAAAAGGACTCATTCCAAAAATGGACTATAATCCAATATTACTTCTGAGCATTACCAATCAAATTGAGAGATTGTGTAAAATGGCAACTATAGGATTGCCGACTCCCATCCAAATAAAAAAAAAAAGAAAAATAATTGCTGTAATCAAAACAATAAATTGACAAGTATATGTTAAGGAGGAACAAGTTGCCAACTCGAAAAATTCTCTCAACGGTAGGAAATATTATAAGGAAGAATTTCTCAAAATAGGATGTCCCTGTGATGAAAGCTTAATCCCGGTATTTTACGTTTCGGTTTTGCATTATTATACTGGCAACAACGCGTGTGTTGCCTCATTACTCGTTCAATTTATTGATATATGATAACACTTCCATAGAATTAAAATAAGTATCAAGATATTTTTTTTTTTGCAGTTTATTAGACGTAATAATATTCTAGTTATTGCAAAACATTAAAAAAATTAAAGGCCTAAATAGCTCTTATAGTAATATTTTGTTGTTGTAGATAGTTACTTGTAAAGCCTGTAAATTGGCTCATGTACTCATTATTAATACACATCAAAATATATAGAAAACTATCTATTTTTCTCTCGAGTATTATTATTCTTAACTTAGCATCAGAGCCTCTTTCTTAAGAAGCTCTTTCTTGAGAAGCCTTGGCAACACCAGCCGCATAGGCCACGTTGCTCCACCTTAATCAATGCTAGTCATATAGGCCGCGTCGCTCTCATTTCCTCACCAAGCCTACAACTTTGGTTGCTATAAAGCGTCTTCGCTACTTGTTTCGGGAAATTGCCGCTATCACCAGAATTGCCACTACATGTCACCATGCATTGCGGTCGCGAAGTCACCGAAATAGGTTCCTCGTTACACAAACAATCCAACCAGCCAAATCTTGCCACCAACAGATACTGCATGCGCTCCTACCGTCCTACGTGCCACCTACAGAGTTGGGCATGAGATCCATGCGCCCACGTGCATTGCATGTGATCAGAAAGCCGACCATGTATTGTTGACGTCATTACTCTGTCATCCTCTATGTCACCTCCACGTCATTTGTGACATCACCCACCACGTCATTTGCCACATCAACACTAATTGTTGATTGATTGGTTCTCAAGGTGTTTTGATGGAGAAAATATTGGGGGGTCCAGGACCGCCACGTCAGCGTGGTCCCGGACCACTCATATGGCGCCACATAGGAGGGGAGGGGACAAAAGAGAGAAAGAGGAGAGAGAGCGTCAGAGAAGTGGGCCCCGGTTTTCGTCCTTTGTCCGGCTTCCCCATACACGTGGCGCCGTGTGAGTGGTCCGGGACCACGCTGACGTGGCGGTCTCGGACCACCCAATATTTTTTCGTTTTGATGTGATGATTCCATATGTGGCGTTATTTGCGCTCCTAATACTAGTTTCTTGGTATTTGTTAGTACATTTCAATTTATAAAATGGACGTGCCAATACCATTTAAATGGTATTAAATGGATCAAATTATATTTTATGGGCTTAAGAATTGTCAAGTTTTTTGAGAGGACGCAAACTTTGCATTATGTCACCAGTGAAACTCGCGTGGCCATGTGGATTGTTGAAGAAACTAAAGAAAAACTTATTGGGCGTTTGGAGGGGTGGACCGCAAGAATACCAAGATTTTAACATGGTTTCGAAACACTTCAATTTCTTTTATCAAGTGGTCACCTCAATACAACAAAGGAAGCATGGGATTTACTTATCAGCCGTTATTCCACCTTGGATATTGCTCATCAGTATTAGCTATTAGTAAATTATGCTTTTTGGGATCAATTGGCTTAATTTGAGTTGCACTGGAAAGCTGATGCTGATGTTCACAAGTTCATAGAATGATCATATGCATGTTACGAAATTTATAATGGCACTTAATGATGGGTTTGAACTTGTATGAGCTTTACTTCTACATTGAGATCTGTTACCTAATCTTGAGCAGTTGTTTCAAAATTATTAACTAAAGAGACACAGCTTGCTACTTTAAAGGCGCATCGCCTTATTTTATCCACTCCTACTGATGCGATACCTGCCTCTTCCACATCACGCAATAAATATTGTGTGTAGTGTCATCGAACTAGTCACCTTGCATCCATGAGCTATCAAAGGCAACCTAGGCAACCTACACGGAAAAATAATCGATCCTGATGTAGAGGCCCACCTAAACGCTAATCCACCATTGCTGCTACTATTGAGGGTTCCTAATAGCTCATCTGTTACTTTAACTTTAGAGGATCTTTGTTACATTCTTCAAGAATCTAGTAATTCTAGCTCCTTTATCCCCAGCACTTCTACTATGATATCAGCTTAAGAATGAATAACATGTGAAAGAGAGAAAACGAGTAATTTGTGTTTCTCGCAATATGTAGAAAAGAGTAAATAGGGAAGAAATACACCTAAAGTGCTAAAACTTGGCATAGATGGACATATGAGTGCCAAAACTTCCAAAAAGTATACTGAAGTGCCAAAATTGGAGAAGAAATGAATACTTAAGTGCCAACAATAAGAATTTCCGGCCAAATAACTAATATGGCTTTTTTTGGCAAAAATTTTAAATGATGTGGCATTTCTCTATAAAAAAAAAAAAGTATCTACGTGGTGTTGACATGGCTAGATAAACCCAAAACAACATCGTTTAGATTCAAAATTGATTTTTACTATAAATATTAATTAAATTAAATTCAAAAAGCTAAATTGAAAAAAGGGAGCAAGTTAGTGAGGGCTGCGGACATGCTAGTAAACCTCATTGGAATTGGCATTTAAGTGTCCAATTTAAAAAAAAAAAAGGTAGAGCTTAAGTGAACATTTTGGAAGTTTTGGCATTTATATATCAATCCGTACCAAGTTTTGGCACTTGGGATGTTCAAGTCTCAAATACATGGAGAGACTATTTATAGGCTTAATATATGACTATATAAGAGACCAAATCATATATGCATAATCAAAATAGATATAAAAAATCAAATGGAATATATTAAATATCTTCAAAAGATATATAAATAGTGGCACAAGATGTAGCATCAAAAAATAGAAAAGAGTAAGTGCAATCATGTTTAAATATAGGTTTCTTACCTTTTGAGTTGCTTTCATCAATCAAGTGCTCAACCTCATAGGACATTAAGGGTGCATATGGTAATGTTTCTATTCCGAGAATAGTTTCGTTTTAGAAACATTTTTTTTCTATTTCTATTCCCGATAATAGTTTCTAAATAAATAAAAAAAGGCGTTTGGTAACTGTATAATATTTCTATTCTAAGAACGAAAAAATAACAGAAACGTGTTTGGTATGATAAAAAAATTTATGTTCCCAAATAAAACTTATTCCCAATTTTTTTCATTTAATTTATAAAATGTTAGTTCTAGTTGATTATAAAAAAATTTTGAAAGAGGAAGATGGAATTGTAATCATAAACATGTGCTTTTTAAATATTTAAAAAAAAATACATCAGTGGCTAATTATTATAGAGTAGCATGGCCTAAGAATTAGAATTACAATATCTAATGATAGAATTAGATGACCTTGATACGAATAATAGAAATGTTGCCAGGTACTTATAAATCACATTACAAAAGTTGGAAATACAAAGTTAGGGAATCTCAGGCATATTGAAATGTCTTGCCATTTTATTTGCAATATTTTTCCTGACTATGGTTGATCTTAGTTGCCTCCTCGTGCAATATATAATCTTTAACCTCCACTTGTCTAGGTCCAAACGCGTACTCTGGGTCTCCATATAGAGAAAAGTTTTTGTCCATCCTATCTTGGTTACGAATATAATTATGAAGAGCACAATATGCAATTACAATAAATGCTTGTTGCCAAATTGTAAATGTAGGCATATGCCTCAAAATGAAAAAAAAACGATTCTTTAATGCCCTAAATTACTTCTTAATAACATTCCTCAGTGAAAAGTGCCTATGGTTGAACAATTCACTTGTTGTTCTTGGTCGTCTCTCTCTACCCCTGTAATCATTTCGATAATACCGCTTATCTTTAAATTGAGTTAAAATTTTTGAAAGTGCGGCATAACCAGAATTGACAACGTAATATTTGCCTATAATAAGGTATATTTAAATTTGTTATGATATGCAACCGTAACACAGTTATAAAGAAAATTATTTTGTCACACTCCGAACCTCGGGCATGCACACATCCCTCGGCGGTCGACTAAAATGCAACATTCCTAGGATGCGTTGCTGACCCATTCGTTTTATGCACATGTGGAAACAAACTAATAATCCCCAAACAACAATCAAACATGGGATAGTAAAAGCAGGACATCCAATTTTTACAAAACACACTTTATATACATATCAAGTTGGTCCTACCAGTCTATACACATAAGTTTGGTTTAAAAAGAACTACTGAGTCGCCTACACTCTTGATCCTTCAACCTTGGGTCCTTAATTCTCCATCTAAGGACCTAAAAAATTTAAACCATGATGGTGTGAGATAAATGTCAATGAGTCTACACCTTAAACCCCGATTAGGACAAGAATTCACCTAGAGGCGGCCTAAACATGCACTATAGAGGACTTACCTCGCCTCAGCATCTCTCTGCACATTAGCATATCTCATATATCATATGCATACAGTAAATGCATTCAATAACTAGAACATCCCATATCATTCATCAAATATTCACTGGGATCCCGATTATAACACTAAATCGTTATGACACGTCCCATTCCGTGCTACACAATTTCGTCCCATAATCAAGCGCGGCAATCTCAATCACTTAAGCATGTTCAAATTATTTACGACCCAATGGCCATGGCCAACTCAATAGTCGGTTGTCATTCGGCATAAGTAGGCGTTGTCCTGCTCCTTCGGGCATGGTAACATCCTGTGTAAACGCATCAAGATGACATTCCATAAAGGAGCATCAGTCCAGCCTCCATTGCGACTGGCATCCATTGTCAATGGCATTTGAACTTAATCAGGCATTGTCCTACGTAAACGCATCAAGACGGGTTCATTGTCTCGCATAAATGCATCAAGGTACTTAAACAATCACACATACATTCATGCTTGGCCAAGAACATCGTGCTTTGCACTCAAATTCTTCCATTTTAAATAATGGACTTGACCAATTTTCTTCATATTAAAAACACCCGGTAAAATAATTATGCATTGTCACACATTTAAATTGATCCACAAAGCGTGATGCTCTCCCATTTAAAAATTTCACGATTTTATGTAGTACATAAAATATTTTTGTGTCAAAAACCGACATCCAGTATTTTTCTAATTAAATACAAAAAAAATCATATTTTTACAGTAATAATAAAAAATCATCACGAAGTACTCAATTGCATAATTTAGCAATCGATTTCATAAACTAACACATCCATGACGATTGGTGAAAAATTTTACAAACCGGCTATCCCGGTATAATTTACGCTAATTATAATTAATTAAATAAATTACAAATTATTTAAACTAAACCACTTAATTAATCTAATTAACCTAACCTAACCTAACTAATCTAATTGAACTAACTAAATGAATCCACCTAGACTAACTACATAATCCAATTAAGCTAACTAAATCACCTAACTAACCATTCTAACTAATTTAACTCTCCAATTCAACTACCTAAACTAACTAACTAATAGTTACACTAACTAAATTACCCTTAGTCCTAATTAACCTTAAACTAATCCCCCTAAGTGCAATTAACTTCCTAATCCAAGATTAGGGTGTTAACTCATTGGATTAGTGAGGAAACGAGTTCATGATGATGGCGACGAAACGGTAGCAAGATCCTGTGTTTACGGCGACTCCAATGGAGGGCCGAAAGAGGCTAGAAGGCGCGGTTGGGCTTGGCCAAGCAGGTTAGCGAGCGTGAGGACGGCTCGGCGAGTCAAGTGAGGGCTGGTGGCAGACGGCCAAGTGGTTCGGCTGTTGGAGTTAGAGGCGGTGGCAAGTTGGCAGCCTGGTCGAGTGCGGGGATGGGTTGGATGAGCAAAGGCCACGGTTAGCGAGCTGGCGAGCTGGATCAGTTGGCAATCCAGCGGTCGCGGTTAAAGGTGGTAGGCGGTGGAGCAGTGGTGGTTGTTCTAGTGATTTGTTGCTGGAGCTACGGGCGGCAAGGTTGGATGTGAGCAAAACAGAGGAGACTTGAAGAAGAAGAAGAAGAAGAAGAAGAAGAAAGCAGAAGCAGGAGTGCTTAGCCAGGGAGAGGATGCGCATGAAGGGAAGAGAGGAGAGAGGGAAAGAAAGGGGGGACAAGGGGAGAGGAAGTCAAGCAGCTGGCCAATGAGCATCCCTGGCAAATGTCTCATGCAATGATCACAAATTGCACAAAATTTTCAACCTCGTTTGTCAAAGCATCAACCAATGGCCAATTTTCTCTCAATTCTCTCATAAACCAAGCCAATTTTAAGGCCAAAATAAACCCCTTCAGCGGCCATACGAATTTCCCTTCCATTTCCTTCCAATTCTCACCAAATCAAGTCATTTTGGCAGCCCCAAATTCCCATGCAACAGCACCTACGAATTTCTTCCATTTTCTTCACCAAATAACCCGTTTTGGTGGTCAAAAATCCAACTAGGGCTGTCCATCCGAATTTCTTGATTTAAAGTTGCCGAATTTGATTTCTCCTCCAAAATTCCAAGCTCGACGGAAAATTCTCAAAAGATGAGATAATGTCCTACAAATAAATCATGACATGCTCAAATGTTCGATTCCCGAAACCGAGTTCAATTTCGTTATTATAATCATTTGGATGCGATTTTAGCACGACCCATCCTCTTGGGTAGCTTTTAGGAATTTTAGCGCATTTGACATGTGGTCGATAATTTCGATCCATGTAAGTGCATCTTTGACTTGTCAATGATTCTCGGTTGTCGTAAAAATCTCAAGATTTCAATGATGGGTACTGAGTACAGAATAGACAGAAAATCAAGTTAGTGCCATTCGACTCGAATTTTGCAATCATGTGGAATCACCCCCAATTTAATTACACCATTTGTCATGCCCCAAACCTCAAGCATGTGCACATCCCACTGCGGTCGATAGAAATGCGACTTCCCATGACACGTCGCCGACCCATTTATTTTATTACGCATGCGAAAGCAAAATAAATCTCCTTACAACATTTAACTTGGGATAGAAAAATAGGCAATCAATCACAACCAAACAAGCTTTCTTATAAACACATAGGTTTATATACAACACTAGATTGTCTATAAAATAGACAGGCTCAACAACTAGAGAACTGTCCTATGACTAACTTGTCAGACACGTTTGCTGATTCTTTGGTCTCCACCTCCACAAATGTCCATGGCTTCGAGTCCTCTACGACCACCATCTAAGGACTTGAAAATATTATCCTGCAAATGGGATGAGACTACGTCTCAGCGAGTCCTACCCTCTAAGACCCAATTAGGAAGAAAATATGCCTCAGGGTGCTTTAGCCACACAAATAGGATAGAGGACTTACCTCGCCTCAGTCTTTTCCTGCACGTCAATACAATTCAATTCTCAATCACACAATTGAGCCAACGATTCAATTCAATTCAATCATACTATCTATCTTTCCATTTCAATCCGTACTATCTATCAACCATTATTATATATCATTCAATACCGTCTATCAAACCAGTCATTAATACGACATATGTTCTCCAAAGCTGTAGTTGATAGATAATATAATAGCTCGCTGTAAGCTTCCGCAATATTCAATATATTATACTATAACTCACCAGAAGCCGCCGCAATATTTATATAGTATACAATAGCTCACTAGAAGCCGCCGCAATATTTATATAGTATACTATAGCTCACCAGAAGTTGCCGCAATGTATATAGTATACTATAGCTCACTAGAAGTTGCCGCAATATAATATATATATATCATAATTGCTCGCCCAAGCTGATACATATATATAAACCAATGCTTGCCAGAGCTGATCATTCAATAATAAACCTTAGAACTGGATATTCACTCCAATAACAACCAATGATTCAAACTAGTCATACAAACCAATTATGGTGCTAAAAGCCAACACCGGGTACTTTCAAGCTAACTACCGCAACTTCATCAATATCACTCAATTCCACACGTTTGGAATAATTAACCATAATCATCAATTTACACAATTTCGCAATTAAACATACAATTGGCACAAACTAACGCATTCTTTCGCTGATCACGTGAAATTTAACAACTGGTCATCCAACAAAATTTTAGAAATTATTACATAATTAAATTTAATTCCGAAAATTAAATAATTAAATATTATATTATAATAATGTAATAATATTTAAAAATTCGAAATAATTAATTAAAAATGATTAATTAGGGCTTAAACTAGATTATACTAATTTAAACATACAATTAGCCCTAATTAAACATCCATTAAACTAATCATATAACTAATATAATTTACTTTAAAATAATCTAATTTAACCACATAAACCTAATTAGACTAATCTAAACACCCTTAAGCATAATTAACTCACTAAGCAACAATTAGAGAATAAACTCACCCGATTAATGAGTCAAACGGCTCAAAACAACGGGGACGACGCGAGGGTCGATAGTCTTTAAGGCGGGCCTAGCTTCCAGGGTCAGGAAGCCAGCCAAAATGGGCCAAAACCAAGCTAAAATACCCATTTCTCTGCTTGCTATTCCCTGCTAGTTGAGGGTGAATCCAGCACCGGTTGAGGTGTGCAAGAGCCTAGATGGACAGAGGAAGCCGAACTGGACCCAGGCGGTGGCGGTAGGAGCTCCGGCGGTGGTCCACAGTAGCTAGGACGAGCTGGACAGCTCGTTGGAATGACGAGTTAGGCGAGAGGGAGGCCAAGACATGAGGAGTAGCAGCGAGGCGACGGCATGCAGCTTGGCGGCGAACGGTGAACGGCGAAGGTGTGAGATGACGGTCCAACAGCTAGCTGGCTACTCCGACGTCCTCAGATCTGCTGGGTCTTTAAGCAAGAACTGGAGATGGAGGAGAGAGGTAGAGGCACGTGTGGGTAAGGAGACGGTGTCACGGTGGCGCGCGGAGAAGAGCGACACTACTAGCTGTTGGTTGCGACGATGAAGGAGTTGCTGGCTAGTCTTCTTCGGTTGTTGGGCTTCCAAGAAGAAGAAGATGGAGAGAAAGGAAGAATCGGTCGCACGGTAAGGAGAGGGAGGAGAGAGGCGACAGAAGAGAGAGGGGGAGGAGAGAGGAGGGGACCACTTTTCTCTCTCACATGGCCCACCATGACCTCACTTGATGATGTCACAATCCACTATCTCCCACAACCTTATTCCAATTGTTACAATTTTATTTTCCGCCGTGGCATGAAATCTTGTACACTTAATTCAATCAATTCCATCCAATTGAAGCTCAATTAAATTAACTCATATGTCCTCAACCTTCTTATGAATTTTCCCCATCAAATGATCCAACTTGCATCCCAAAGATTCGATTAAAAATGGCCCTCTGACAATCTCGAACAAAAACGGCCTTACTTTGCTTTTTCCGCCAAAAATCTCGATTTGTAGAAAAATCTTTTGAGGATGAGTCGACTTTCCTAAAATGAATTGTGACATAAAAGAACCTTCAATTTTTGAATTCGGGTTCAATCTCTTGGTTGATTTCAATTTGGCGTGACTTTAGTGCATCATAATCTACCGGGTAGCTTTTAGGAATTTTTAGTCCAATTGACCTGTGGTTGATTATTTTCAAACCACAAAGTGCATTTTCGATATATTGGTGACTCTCAATTGTCGTAGAAATCTCAAGATTTCAAATATGGACACAGGGTACCAAAATGACAGAGAAATCGATCTAGTGCCAATCGACAAGATTTGTGCAATCAGGCCACACTTAATCACATGCCTTTGTCGAGTCAACCTATCTCCATTCTCTAATCGATTTATGCCATAATGACCCTTGCAAATTAGCATAGTTGAGCAGTTGGTTCCTGGTTGAATTCTCAAGTCTATTGCGTTTAGATTCCTTAACGGCTTCACTTGATAGACTATTTATCTCATGAGTGGCCAACTTAGAGAAGAGAGTTATAGGCGCGAAGATGAAATGCCCGACTTATTCAATTGAAACTAGATTTGGAAAATCAAGATGTCATACCATTCCATCAAATTGACCTATATCCAATCACTAATCGATTATAACGGTGCCATATTGACCTTGTCGATTATCACGGTTGAGCAGTCGATTTCTAATCGAATTCTTAAGTATGTTGCATTTATATCCCTTAACGGTTGCATCTAATAGATTAGTTAACTCGTGAGTAATCAGCTCAGAGAAAAGGAACTATAGGCGTGTCGACGAAAAGCCCATTTCATATAATTGAGACATGGTCGAAATTTAGGATGTCATATATTCCTTATAGACAAAGCAAATATTGAGTGGTGGTAGAGGAAATTGTAGACTAGAAGTTTCGAGTGCTACTGAGAGCACTTAACAATCGTTGGCAGATCCATCCCACCCAGCATACGTGGCTGTCTTAATCTTTTTATAAGAAGCTTTAGTTTAGATTTCTTAGTCTGGTCAATTAAAAAACTTAGGCTCTAATTAGCTTGGGCTATAATCGATAGGATCAATTTAGACTTAGCTTCACTTTTAAAATAAATGGTCAAGGTAGCTTAATATAGTCCCACTCTTAATGAAAATGATTAGTATTAAAATCACATTTGGTAGGTTCTAGTCTCTAGCTTCAAGTTTTCGAGGAATTATGTCTCGAGACGCATAATGAGGCCATGTGCATTCTTTGCTTGACTCATATCGGTTTCTTACTTTCAAAACCATTACTTGCTTTCAAAACTTGAGCATTTATTTATCACACCTTCTTTCAATAAATTGGATATTTATCACTTCCCTAGAATAGGTCAAGATTAGTTTAGACTTCAATGAAAATTGACCCTAAAAAAGAATTGCATGATCATTTAGCAATTTTGATGCCTTTAAGAACATAATTGGTAATCAAGACCATGTGACCACTTAGATTAAACAATTTTCCAAGTTAGAGGTACCGAAGAGGTGCTAATAGAAATATTATCATAATTAAGTCTCCGATGCTAAAATCTCTTATTGCGTAGGAACTGAGACAATGGTCTCACATCTCGATTGGTTTTTAGCTGATTCTAAAAGACGAGTGGTGACTCCTAGAATATTAGGCTGTTAAGAACTTAAATACTAAAATCCAATGTAGCATAAGGTATGGCATTTGGAGAGTCTGTGAGAGTGGTTGGCTGGCTTTTAGGTAATGCCCCTAAAACTTATGCCTTTTCCCAATTGAAAAGGGTAGGTTACTACATTGGCATGGAGTATATTTAACTCTATACAGGTCAGCCTTTTTTTATTATTATAATTACATTTGAAAATTATCGATTGCCTAATATAAGTAGATATTAAAGGTAAATAGTGTTGGAGAAATATTTCCAAGTGATTTTAATGATACTCAAACCATCCCAAGTATAATGTTTACTACAATATGTGCAAATATTTGTAATAAAAGGACTACGTAATATCCATGATCACTGGATAAAAATTGTAACGTGTCTTGATATGGTTTTTTGTAAACAATAACAACAAATTTAAAAGATTAGCTTGTGACAATGCCTATGTCGATGCTACTAATATTAGGTTATTGGTACTGTGAAATGTTTGTTGGTTTAGTAAAATAGCTGTTGTGGCTATAAATTCGCACAACAGCAAAATCCAAATAGAAATAGTAATCGAGAAGTTAGGGTTATGTATGGTAAAATTTATATTTCTCGATTTCTTTATTTTTTTATTTCTCGGAACAGGTTTTGAATAGAAATCAGTTTGGTAACGTAAATTGATTTCTCTATTTCTGAAACAGATTTCTATTCTAGAAATTGTTTTGTAGGAGAAATCAGAATTTAAAAATTTTAGCTTCTTTATTTCTGAAACAGGAATAGAAATTGTTTCTCCTTTTCTCCAATCTGGGCATCCTTCTTCATTCACCATACGGGGCTTTTCTATTTGGGCGTTCCTTCTCCTCAACCTTCAACGAAAAACCCTAGCGCTGTCGACTCCAACTCCGTCCGTCCTCGCCGTCGACTCCAACTCCGCCCTCTCGCTGGTGACATCGTCGCTCACCTCTCCGTTGACTCTGACTTCATCCTCCCTGCAGTCGACGACTTCACCGAATCTGATCGCGTCGAACCCATCTCAGGTTCGTCTCCGAGATCAGAACCCGCGGCCCTTCTTGTGAATCTCCGAATCCGCGCGTCGTTCTCTGACGCTGGTTAGCAATTCGCCGTCGGCTGCGCCTCTCCTGCCGAAATAGCAGCAGAGCTTCGTTGAGGAGGATCGGGTCGGCCGCTTTCGTTTGATCCGGCGGCATCGACCTCGTCAAGGTCGAACCTCCGCCGTCGACTTGTCGACCGGGGGCCTTTTGATCGAGTCCTCCGCAAGTTCCGCGAGGAGGAGTATCGAGCCGTTGTCTGGGTCCGAGCTCAATTTGAAGATTCCTAACGAGGGGATCGTGGACTCGCCGGAGGTTAATCGACAAGTGCCACAATCGGATCTCAGTGCTCCAAGTAATTTTCGAATTTGGAATTGATATCCTGATGGTTCGTCGTTTTAGAATCCTCAATCGGATAGTGGGTTACGGTAGTAAGAAGGTTGTTGAATGAATAATCGTATGATTGCGTGTCTTGTTTGGGCAGAACGCCAAATGTTAGTTGTTTTGCCCTAACCAAACAAGTTTTATGTTCTTATTAAATCGTGGGGGGTTAGCCTTTGATTTCTTGAAGATCTTGCAAACTACATATAGTCTTGGTTATGTGCTTGGGAGGTATTGGATTTTCATTACCTTGTCGTATCATGATCTAGAAGTTTCATTTTCATCTATATTGGTTCTTGGCCTGCCATGATCTGAAAGCTTTATTTGTTATGCTGCTGCATACTCTGCCCCTTCTCTTCATCTTTTGAGAAAGGGTCTCCATTTCAATATGATCAGCTTTTTGTAAGTCTAACGTGAAAGCTTATTCGTGTATCATTTGAATGTGGTCCCATTGCTTCTTTTGATGTAGAGCAGGGTATATTATATTCATGGAGTACCAACGCATTCAACATCATAAATCTCTTGAAAGTTTATTGAAATAGATTTCTTAAATCAATCATGTGTGGGTTTCATGGCCTTATTTGAAATTTTGGCTACTTGACATGTGGGATACTCTCTTCAAATTTGTCTGATTTTAGGGTCAAGATTAACTAACATGAAAAGAGTAGGTGATTTTTCTTTACACTTTTGTTAGATGAAAAGGAATGGACAAAGGAAAGTACATGATCATGTTAAATACTAACACGTTCCGTGCTTCTTTAGTAGGAAATAATTCAAAATGTGCTTTTCTTCTGTCGGACTAGCATGACGAAATCCTGCCAAGTATGGGGAACTATAATGGATGCTTAGATACTTGAAGGAGCAAAAGAGGCTGTAATATCCACCTTACAAAAAATGGTTTGCCTCTTCTTTTGCAGTCCTCCATATGACGAAATCATCTCACTGTGTCTTGACCTTGGAGAATTGGATGCTGCAGTAGCCATTGTTGCAGACATGGAGACCGCTGGAATCACGGTGCCTGATCAGACCCTGGACAGGGTCATTTCTTCACGGCAAGGCATTGATAGTGTCACCGATGATGTGCCCAAATAGAGCCTTGCATTCAAGTCAGAGTTTGTATCAGGGTATCAACGAGTACTCCAGATACCTGAATGTGGGGCTTGAGATTATCAACAAAGCTGATTGCAAGGACGAAGCTGATTTTTGTCATGATGAAGATGATTATGAGTGAGATCCTATATTTACATTCGAGGACTTTGCCAGAAAGAAAGTGAACTCGACATACCGATGAGACGTATCAGAGATGAAATCTGAATTGTACATACCTTAGTCTTATAGTTGAATGGGGCCGTTTTGGTAGTAGATTTATACGTTTATTATTTATTGGATCGAGAGTCGCTTCTTGTACGCCCCGGAAAACAAGCGAGATTCTTGCATTTTCTGCGTGCATCTTAAATATGTCATCGAGAGGAGCTTTTCCAATAGTAGACGAAAATTCAAGAGGCCTCTCATGCTTGTTTGTCATTGTAGAGATGATTTTTCAGAAGACTCGACTCGCAAATTTATTCTGTTATACCGCTTGAAGCACCCCTCGGCGCAGCTGTGCCTTGTTTTGATTGGAACTGGCTAAAATCCCGAAGTGACGATCTGGTCTCGTATGACCAAACAGTCCGGAGTCCGTGGGGAAGTAACCTTTCAAAATGACATATCATTGTCTCAGCTTCATGCCGAAGCAATCACATTAGGAATATTTATTAGTTTTCTATAAAGTTCATATGATTCGATCGACTTGTCTTTGAAGAAAAGAGCAAGCAAGATTTGTCTTGCCTTCCATCTCAATTTTCCACTAATTTCGCGTGCAAGCCGAATTATTAGGTTATTTTATTTTTGGACAAGTCTAGAAAAAAAAAAACTCTTTTTTTTTCTTTTTGTAAATGTTTTATGCTGTACAACGTTCCTTGCACATGATGCCAATGTTAAAGAAGTTAATTCTTTTTAGTTTTAGAAATATATATGCACCGTTGAAACGTCTTGTTGTAATGTATTAGTATTATTTCAATTATTATTTTGTATTTGAGAATTTCCTATGTTGTTATCTAATCAATTTCTATTCCTAGAAATAAAAGTTTTATTCTGTTATCAAACGGATTTCTGTTTCAGAGATAGAAATTTGAGACGTTATCAAACGGGTTTCTTTGCTCAGAAACTTGTCCAGGGAATAGAAATTGAGAAATCAATTTCTGGCCAGAAATCAATTTTTGTTTCAGAAATTTTGTCATGCGCATCCTGAGTATTTTGATAGGTCTATGAAAGATTGCAGCCCATGCTGTTTTTAGATAGCCTACAAATGTTCATGAAAATGATTGTATGGATAGTTTTATTTTTGGATAGTAGCTCGACAATAACTCTAACGACTCTTTGCTTTTCCAATCTAGCTCTAACAGACAAATTGAAGATGGTTATAAAAGATAAGATCTCTAAAGCCAAATGTTAGAGAGAGAGAGAGAGAGAGAGAGAGAGAGAGAGAGAGAGAGAGAGAGAGAGAGAGAGAGAGAGAGCGACATAACAAGATTTGAAAATTTGCTTCTACTTGTGTTCTAAGGGATACGTTCTCTTTGGATTGTTTTTCTAAGTATTGTATTCGTGCCGTATTAGTAATTTTACTAAAGATTAAGCGTAGAAGAGTAAAAGTAGCAACTAAGTCCTAATAGTGTGACCTATTATGTGATAGGATGAGTGTTTGCTAATTATAACTTTATTAGCAAATTAGTAATGCAATCTAGCTTGACTTAATGCTATTAGTTTGAAGAGCAAAGTAGGAGTGGGGATAAAATCAAATCACAATATATCATTATCTACTACTATTTTCTCTCTTATCACTCTCACGAGTATACAATACGATTACCAGTTTTGAAACATCACCTTGACCAGATCTTTATTTAGCATAAGCTATTTTCCACAAAAGATTAATAAGTTTTCTAAAACAAGCTATTCAACCCCCCTCTATGTTAGATTGTAAGCCCCCAAGAAATAGTGCAAATCTTAGAACCTTCAATTCAAGTAGTGACTTCAAGACATGGTATATTTGGTTAGTATAATCTAATCTTACCAATGAAAGAATCTATTTCGTTCACTCAATCTTCTATTATAGAATGATATCGAAAACTGCATCTTTTTTTTTTTTTTTGTCAATTCCATTATTAAATGAACCTAAAATGGTAATGAAGTAGGAAAACCTCCATAAAAGTAATAGCCAATTCTTTTTTAGATAATTTTGATGCGGTGATTTTCATAGATGACAACTCTATGCCAAAGGAGGCGCCTCGAAATTCTGTATAAATCGGCCTTTTGCCAACACAATAAAATGTTGTCTTTGTTTCTTCTCATCCTAAAACAAATCAAGTATGCTGCAATTTGCGAATGGTGATTGAGGTAAGATTCCTTAAGCTTAATCTTATTTGACATTATTTATGCAATGATGTAGTATGGATCGCTCATTCTTCTTGTTGTATCAGAGAAGATCGGACCGAGCCATCATCCGAGCAAACGGAGCGTTATATCTTCTCATGAGATTTTAATCTAACTCTTGGTTCAAGACTCAGCAACCTCATTCCGGCTCCCACTTTCATACATGCCATCCTTTTAAGGTCACTCCTTCCTCCCTTGTTAAGGATTATTTGTGATTGAGGTTTTGTACATCAGTTGAAGACAGTAGTCAAGATAGCCTAGCAGATTAGCAACAGAACTCTTCACGATTGGCATTTTCTCTATGTCATCATTTTGCTTGACTTGAGATCTCGAGTCCTGTTGTTAATTAATCAAAGTAGATTATTGAGTCAAACATCTCTAACTCTCTCTCTCTCTCTCTAAAGTTGCTTCTATTACTCGAGTGCAGGAACTATCATAAAGATCAATACTCCCATACTCGACACACTCAACCATGTCCACTTCCAAGGTACACCCCACGGTTATCTTCTTATTCCTCTCCCTCTTGCCCAACCTCATCCTCGCCAGAAACCCCAACAGCCAACTCCAAGTTACTCACTCCAGGTGCCGAGGCACTCCCTACTCGGACCTCTGTGTCTCCACTCTTGCCTCCTTCACGGGCCTTGCCTCCCTGTCCTTCCCGGAGATCATATCCGGCATGCTTCACCAGTCCGCCTCCGAAGTGAGAGCTGCCTCAACGCATTGCACGGTCATGAAGAACCATTTCCCTGAGAAGATCAGGATGCTCGAAAGGCAAGCCCTGGACATCTGCCTTGAGCTATCTCGTGACATCCTCGATGACTTTGACAATGCCGTCTCCTACCTTGAGAGCTCGAAAGTCACTATACGCCACTATTATGACCTTCAGTCCCTCCTCAGCGGAGTGATGACCAATGTTTACACTTGCACCGACGAGCTCGATCCCCACACAGATAATCTGAATCTCGGGGACAGCATGAAGGATAGGCTCTCGAACATCTCACGCCACGTGAGCAATTCACTATTCCTCCTGACAAAGATGTGCGGCGTCAATAATCCTTCTGGACATGGTATTAGAGAGAGGTTCCCAGCGTGGATGTCTTTAGAAGATAGCCTATTGGTGCAAACACCAACGAATGCGGCAAAGTTCGATCTTGTGGTGGCGAAGGATGGATCTGGTAACTTCACCTCCATCAACGATGCTGTGGCAGCTGCTCCGGACAATAGCAGCACCAGGTATTGTTATAATTTTTGCACATCTAACTAGTTTTAGTAGTATTGTTTTTTCAAATTTCAATCTTAATGTGACCATTAGGGCTAATAGCTATTTTTAGTGGTGCTGTGTTCCTGAGGATTAGTTGACTCGTAAATACATTGCATTAACTTGAAATCGAAGGTAGAAGATGAGGTTTCATTTGAATGCCTGAAGATGTACAGCTGCATATGGCTTATAGCTATTTTTTATTATTTATTTTCCACATTCACATCCTCTGTTAATGTGCATCGGATGTGTCTTGGGCTATCGCCAGTTATTCTATGTTCTTGGTTTTTTCTTAGTTTCTTTCTTCGTAGATTACAGCTTTTTTTCAAGGGGAGCTAATGATTTGTTCTTCAATTAATGGCCTTTCGATTTGTTTTTCTTGCAGCCTTGTACTCAATAACTCATTGATTTATTGTCGATTTGTTCGTCTTGCGGCCTTTTACTCACTAACTAATTGATTTATCGTTTCAAATCGTTAATTCAACCCACACTCAGAAATATTTATTTATTTGCTAAAACTTCTTTTCAAGATGCAAATTTCCTTAATTTTTCCCCTGACTTATTCGTATTCATCAAGCTTACCGTTTATTTTTTATTTATTAAATAACACATTCTTAAATACTTTATCTTAGGTTAAAAAGAACTACATCATTAATGAGAGTTGTCTTTCGACAATCTTTATTAAATACTTAGGTCGAATTATAGTCAGCTTATTTAGAGAACGATGTCCTAGTTCATTTAGATGTCAATACTTATTCTTTCATTGCATGAATAGCGTTCCATTTTTTAATAAATGCGATTTAACTATAAAGCAAGGGACTTTTACAACGTCAACAATCAATTACTTGTATATGTCTATTTTGTCAAATTGCAAATACTATAAAACGGATTATTTTCCCACTTCCGATACAGCCAAGGTGTTTTCCGATTGCCGCTACAAATATAATTAATGACTTTGTCCAATGGAAATGAAACTAATTCTTCTTCACTACTTCGTTTTCATTAATGTAGGGAGAGGTGCATATAAATAAGAAGGAATGAGTATGACTAAATAAAAAAGAAAATTCCAAAAATGGAGGACTATTTGTGACAAGAAAACAACTAAATCAAGAAATATGAAATAGTGGTTCTCTCTTTACCTTTTTCACTTTCCTTTCACTGGCAACTTTGAAAACAAGATCTTTGTTGTTATGGTAATATTTTTATTATATTTAAAATTATAAAAACCTCCCCTTCCGTGTTCCCCAATTTCCTTTTTTCGTACAGGTTTGTCATCTACATCAAAGAGGGGGACTATTTGGAGTATGTCACGGTGAGCAAAACAAAGACCAACCTCATGTTTGTAGGCGACGGGATCGAGAAGACATTGATCAAGGGCAACCGGAACAACGCCGATGGGTGGAATGCTTACTGGTCAGCCACCGTCGGTAAGTTCTTGAAACTCAATTTCTAATAAAATAGAAAATACATATTCATTTCAGATCCAAAAACAAATTGCTCTGCTTGCCAATCGGCCACCATTTGTTCTTTTCCAAGTGAATTTATGAATCTGCTTGTTATTTTTATGTCTCTTGCGTTCACCGGGTTTCTTGTTATTTCGTTGTACCATTAAGAAAGTTATCACCTGCGCTTACATTCTTATCATATAGTAATAAGACCTAGGGGCGTTCATTCTATTAATGTACCATATTTTGATACTAAGGCGTTTCTTATATTTTGGTATATACACTTCTGATTTTCATTTTATGCCAGTTGCTCTCAATTATGTTAACCTACTCGGTTCAATTCCTAAAAGGATACGTGATTAATTAATAATATTTGATGTTATTTCCTCCATCTGCAGCTATTGAGGGTGATGGATTTCTCGCTAAGGGGATCACCTTTGAGAATTTTGCGGGGCCCACGAAGGGTCAGGCAGCGGCTTTTCGGAGCAGGTCGGACAAGTCAGCGTTCTTCCAGTGTAACTTCTTGGGCTACCAAGACACGATGTATGTGCACAGTCATCGCCAGTTCTATCGCGACTGCGACATATATGGCACAACCGATTTTATATTTGGAGATGCGGCGGTCGTTTTCCAGAATTGCAACTTGTATGCGCGCAAACCAAAGGGACGCCGGAATGTGTTCACTGCCCAGGGCAGAGAAGATCCGCTTGCGCAAACTGGGATGTCGTTCCTTGGCTGCAACTTTACAGCCGCACCAGACCTTGCACCTATACAGTCATCATTTAAGACATTTCTTGGCCGTCCGTGGAAAGAATTCTCGAGGACGGTGATCATGGAATCGTACATTGGCGATCTGGTTGACCCAACTGGATGGTCAGAGTACCGTGGCTCGGCTGGCTTGAGCACTCTCTTCTATGGGGAGTACCAGAACAGAGGCCCGGGTTCAAACACGAATGACCGAGTGAAATGGCCCGGGTACAAAGTTATTACCAGCTCAACAGTGGCAAATCAGTTCACTGTCGAGTCTTTCATTCAAGGTAACCAGTGGCTCGACAACACCGGTTTCCCTTATTATTCAGGTCTGAATTAGAGAGGAATTAAATATTTAGATTTTTCAGAGTGCCTTAGTGTAATAAACACTACGTGAAGTTCTACTTTGGTAGTGCATGCAGCTCAAATTTCTGCGTTTTTAATTGTTGAGTTGGACACAGAGACTAGCAGCTCTAGTTTCTCCTTTCTGTTGGATTTGAACTAATGACTCCAGCCGGTTGACAAGTAAATATTTGCCGGCAAATTGAAGGTGCGTTTTTCGAAAAAGAATACATAGACGAATAAAAAACATATATACAAGTTCAGCCCTATTCACACCAATTCGCCCATCGCTGGCGTCCAAGCCCATTGCCCTCCGTTGTTCAATCGCTGCAAAAACCAAATTCTCTACCTTTGGTTTCCGACTTCTGTACCGTCAGTAGCGCTGGCTTCAATTAGCTCGAAACTCCAACAACCCCATAAGCTCCAAATCTCGGATCACGGTTGTAGCAACACCATCCCACACCGGACCTCTGTGTCACTCTGTTTTCTGATCGGAGTCCTTAAAGTGCCCTTGTGCTCGCTTGATCCTTCTTCACCAGTGCTGACCACCAGCGACGATGCATCCTAGAACATATGCTTTGTCTCTGTTCTTTTGGCAATATAAAAGTGAGTTGTTGACAGCATCCTGCATGTAGATCATTCTACTGAAATGTATAGCATTTACTCGTTGATTTTCCTGAGTGAGATCAGCGTGCAAATTTGAGGAATGCTCCTGTCTATTTTTGCTGCTCGTTTAGGATATTGCATTTCATGGTTTTTAGGGTAAAATTAATTTAAGATAGTTTTTTTTTTTTTTTTTGGGGATGAAATAAATAACAAGATGCAAATAGATATGTAAAAAAAAATTCAAATAATAATAATAAGATATAGAAAATTCACATTTATGTAGTTTCAGAAGATCCGGCGTGTGGAGAGGTTATAAAGAGAACATGGAACAAAATGCCACTAAGCCAGACAAGTTTCTCAATGAAGGTAAATGATATCTCTACCGAGCTTGTTAAGTGGAGTAAGGAAAAATTCACCAATGCGCCACGTTGTATTAAGGAGCTAAACGGAGAATTAACAGAGATAACAAACAAGAACTCTGAAAATTTCAGCAGGCAGGAAGCACATAATGTTATTGATAAGATAGACAAACTCTAGAAACAAGAGGAAAAATATTGGGGGATGAAAACACGCATCAATTGGCTGCAATGGGGAGATAAAAACACGAAGTTCTTCCATGCCACTACAGTACAAAGAAGACAAAGAAATAGAATTACAATGCTGCAAATGGAAGATCATAGTTGGTGCAGGGACCTGGCGGCACTTAAACAACACATAGGTCTTTCTACTAGAACTTATATAAATCGGTGAGCCCTAGGAACTATCAGCCAATACTAAACTAGTTTTCCAAACCAGTAAGGGAAGAAATAAATGAAAATCTGATGGCAAATATCACCCTTGAAGAGGTGAAAGAGGCGGTTTTTCAGCTGGGTTCTTTAAAGGCTCCGGGGCCCGATGGACTAAATAGGCTTTTTTATCAACAGTCTTGGGAGGATATTAAGCAGAATTTGTTTCACCTAGTGCACAATTTCTTCGAAACAGGTTTCTTTGATCCCCTCCTTAATAGAATGCGTATTTCCTTGATACCAAAAGTAAAAAGACCCAGAAAATATAGGCCAATTTAGACCTATTGACCATCAGCTACCAAATTATATTAACTGTCAGCTACAAAATTATCTCCACAGTCATGGCAAACAGACTAAAGATTTGGCTTCCAGAGATTATAGAACTTGAACAGAGTGCAAGGGAGGCAAATTCAAGATAATATTTTAATAGTTCAGGAAGTCTTGCATCAATTGAGAATAGCAAAAAGGAAGAAAAAGTTTCAGGTGATATTGAAATTGGATATGCAGAAAGCTTATGATAGAATCGAATGGGACTTTTTGAGGGATTGTATGCTAAAAATGGGTTTTTGTGAGAGGTGGGTATCTCTAATCATGCAATGTGTTTCGACGGTGTCCCTAAGTGTGAAGGTAAATGGGGAGCCTACTCCATATTTCATCCCTTCAAGAGGAATTAGACAAGGCGACCCTCTCTCCCCATATTTATTTATCATAATGGCAAATGATTTGACTGGGATGATGAACAAAGCCCTCGAAGATGGAAGCATTAAGGGTATAAAGCTAAACAAGTTCTATCCTACACTGTCTCATTTACTCTTTGCTGATGATGCCATATTTTTCTTGAACGGGACTATTGTGGAATGCCAAAATCTAGCCAATATTCTTAACCAATATTGTTTTGCATCGGGCCAAGCAGTTAATTTAAACAAATCAGGGGTATGTTTCAGCAGCAATTGTCCGTTATCTCTGAAAAGAAATCTAGCACAGCAACTCAAAGTTCCAATAATAGAACAAACATGAAAATATCTTGGCATACCAATAGAATGGGGTCACTCCAAGAAGGAGATGTTCACTTGGATTCTAGCAAGAGTAAACTCAAAGTTAGAAGGATAGAAAGAAAAATTACTTTCAAAAGCAAGGAAAGAAATTCTAATAAAAAGCGTGGTACAAGCTCTCCCGCATTATGCAATGTTAGTTTTTAAATTGCCAATCTCCATTTGCAAAGCTATAGAAAAAAGAATTGCTTCTTTTTGGTGGCAGAAAAGTGATTCAAAAAGGAACTTGCATTGGAAGAATTGAGGAACACTGAAAACCAAAAAAGACGAGGGAGGTTTGGGGTTCAAAGATTTGAGAAATTTTAACCGAGTAATGCTCGGCAAGCAAGCTTGGCGATTAGCCAAAACACCCTCAGCTTTGTGGAGTAGAATATTGAAAGGTATTTACTTTCCAAATGGATATTTGTGGAAGGCAAGAAAAGGGCAGCGATCGTCTTGGGGATGGCAAAGCATTTTAACGGGGAGAGAAGCCATAGAATCAGAGGTTAAATGGTCCGTAGGGGATGGCAAGTCTATCAACATCAGAGAAGATAAATGGCTGAAGTCTGGAGTGCTTGGAGGCCCAGTTAACCAAAATGAACCAGTGATGGTGGCAAAACTTATTAATGAAGACTTGCGGGTATGGAAGGAAAGTTTAATTCTGAATTTTTTTGAAGAACAAGTAGCGAACGAGATACTTGCAACACCCATTAGCCCTACTCCAAAAGAAGATTGTCTCGTTTGGATCAGTAATAAATCAGGGACATACACTGTCAAGAGTGGGTACAATATGACCTATTCAAATGCCTCAAAAACAGAACAAAATAGAGCAACTTGCTCTTTCAAGCCGCCTAGATCCCTCTGGACAAGAATATGGAGCTTAGCTATTCCCCCAAAAATGAAAACTTTCCTATGGAGCCTATGCCAAGATGCCATACCAACAAGGGAGAACCTGCACAAAAGGAAAATGCTACCCAACCCCTATTGTACACTCTGCACCACACATATGGAGACAACAGAACATATATTCCTACTTTGCAAATGGACCAAAAAAATCTGGGCAGATCCACTAATCTAGATCATCATAGAACCGAGCAACATAACAAGGTTTGATTAGTGGCTAATGGAAGTTTTCGAAAGAAGCGATATATTACCTGAAAGAGAACAAATTGCTACTATGATGTGGAACATTTGGAAGTCCCGCAATGATTTGATTTTTCGAGGTAAGCCTCCACAACTGACAACCCTTGTAGATCTGGCAATAGCGCAACAAAAAAACTTCAACAGATGGCAGACTTAGAAAGGGCAAAAACCCACAAACCGAAACCTACCGACCAGATGGACGCCGCCAAAAAAAGACGAGATGAAGCTGAACGTCGATGCCTTGTGGTCTCCGAGTGATTTCTTAGGCTCAGCTGCTGGCATACTACGCGACCTATCGGGGACGGTGGCTGACGGCTTTGCTGTGCAGATCCGGGCACTCTCTCCCCAGCAAGCAAAAGCCCTAGCTCTGTTGTAGGGTCTGAAGTACTTGAAGCGAAGTGAAGCTACGCACGTGGGAACAGGCACCGTCCAAAGCAGCAAATGGGTAATAGAAAGTGACAGTTCAAATCTAGTGGAAGCTATGATGGGTTGAGCCAAACCTTCCTGGGACTTAAAGGAAATCGTGGAACAGTGCAAAGAAGAGCTTCACCTAATTAAATCAGCAAGGGTCGTATCAGCAAGGGTAGAGCACAGTCCTCGCGAGGCAAACCGAGCAGCAGATTGGCTAGCAAACTCTCACCAGTCCAAAAATCTTCCTACAAATTGGGTGACTTTTCCTCCTCCCTCCCTTTTGGAAATTCTCTATTCAGAATTTTACCCATCGTTGCCTTGTAAGGTTCGTTTTGTTTCATGAATGAATGCAACATCTATTTTCGACCAAAAAAAAAAAAATCTTAGGATTGGGTCTAGTTTGAGTGGTTCTAATTAGTTACAGGCTTAGTTGTGTAGCCTAGAATAATTACTTTGAATAAAAATGTTAATCTTTGGTCTACTTAGGTTTTAATAATCTCACATCAAATAATGAAATAAGTAACATTGTATATGTCTTACCCTAAGGAGTAGGAGAAATCCTGTAGGGTAGAAAGAGCAAGTACATAGAATCAAGCAAAAACCTCAGCTTACTCACTGCATTCTAGAATAATTTAAAAGATCGTAAAATTCATTCATCTAAATCATGAGCGTCACAAACAGAAAAGAGCTTCGAAAATCAGCAGGATCAAACACATGACAAGAAGTCCTAAACACGCTTGGTCTGAATTAAACTAACCTCAGCAAAGTTGAGCAAATTTAACGAAGTTTTACTAACCTTTATATTTGTCCAACATTCATTGATGATGAAGCTTGGAAGAAGGATCAAATCATGGATCAACGAAACATGAACTCGGAAATCCTTCGCGATGAATAGAACTCCAACAAGTATAAATATGAACAATTAGAGTCAAGAGGAAGGAACCGCTGTCGAAATGCTAGAGCTCCGGTGATCTTCAATCAGCAACTGGATTTCAGAATTCCTTGATCGGAGAACGACTTTAAGTGACTCGATTCATGAGATTGTGGATGCCAAGAGGAAGATATTGATCGCCAGTGAAGGAAGAACTTACGGCTGAGAAAACGAGATCACTATGAACATGAGAACGAAACAGAGAAAAATAGAGAAAAATTAGCTCTCGTTCTTCTACTGAACCACCACAAATTGAAGGAAACTGAGGGCCTATTTGGCAACATGCCAAACAGTGCCAGATTCTGATTTTTTGTTCCCAGAATCAGTTTGGGACGAGAATCGCGTTTGGTAAAATTTTTGTTTCCCGGAACAAATTTGTTCCCGGGAACGATTTTGGACAAGATTTCAGAATAAAAAAAAATTTGATTCTACGTCCGAGAATCAGAAAAAGAATCAAAACGTAAAACCCTCGTTCTTCTCTTTCATCATCTCGGTTGCCGTCCGCCATCGCCCGCCACCGTCCACCACTGCCCGCTGCCGCCCGCCGGTCGCCGGTCCGACGAGGTCACCAGAGGCTCGCCAGGCCAGGGCGAGATCCGGCGAGCTCGCCGGAGGCAAGCCCAGCCACCGGCGAGCTCGCTGGAGCAAGCCTAGCCACCGGTAACAACCTCACCAGATCTAGCGAGGCCCAGCCTCGCCGGTGGCCAAGCCTACCTCGCCCAACCCCGGCGAGGCCGGCTTGGCCACCGGCGGGGCTCGCCCAGCCCCGCCGGTGGCCAAGCTGGCCTCGCCGAGGCTGGGTGAGGCCGAGCCTCGGCGGGACTGGGCGAGCCTCGCTCAACTGCCGGTGACGCTCCGGTGAGCGCCGCCGGCCCTCGTCTAGCCGATCGGTGACCGGCCAAATGAAGAAGAAGAAGAAGAAGAAGAAGAAGAAGAAGAAGAAGAAGAAGAAGAAGAATAGGAAAAAAAGGAAAAAAAAAGAAAAAAAGAAAAAAAAAAAAAAAAGGAAAAAGAAAAGAAAAAAGTAAAAAAGTAAAGAAATTGTTTAAAATTTATTTAAAAATCAAAATAAATTAATTTGGAACAGAATCAATTAATACGGTACCAAACGCAATTTTATTCCTGAATAAAAAATTTTGAACGAGTTACCAAACGCGCTTTTTTACTCGAATCGGTTCTAGGAACAGAATAAAAAATAATTATTTCTAGTTAGAATCAGCTCCCGGGAACAGAATCGTTGCCAAACACGCCCTGAGCTTCTTCCATTTCTTCAGTGATGTTGAGAGGACTTTCTGGTGCTGAGATTGCCGAGAGACTTGAAAATATGCTAGGAGCTTTGAGATTTTCAGGATCGTTAAAATTCCACATTGCATCAAGACTTTTCAGAGCATTTCTTTGATCCGTATTAATTGGAAATTGCCGCTCAAGAATAGATCCTTTGAATTAGAAATGATTGAAGCAAACACTGAAATCATACGAACGAGACCTAGAGCAACAATTAAAGCCTAATTCAAAGATTGAAACTATAGAAGGAAAATGCACTTAGCTTCGGCCATAGTTTTTTTTTTTTTTTGGATGGAAAGAAACATTGCATTATCTGAACCGAAAGTTACAACCTACTTTGAAAGCGTCAAGAGCGATTAAGTCCAACAAAGGAGCAAGAGGGGACAAAGCCCAAGTTTCTGGTAAAGAGCCATTGTTGTAGGCTTTTACGGTCCAGTCTGCCGCTGAATTAGCCTCTCTAGGGCAAAATCGAACACATAGACGAGGAAGACGAGAGAGGAGAGCGACAGCTTCGGTGATCAAGGGTCTGATCTCCCATGGAGATGCGTCCGTATCCCGAACCGCTTCAACCAGTACAAGACAGTCAAATTCGATGAGAGAAACCCTATTTTTGTTGGAGCTGATCAGACGAGTCAGAGTAATATTCAGGGCTTGAACCTCGACCTGCAATGCTGAATACGCAGGTACGGTCTTCGTAAATCCTTCAATCAAAGTGCCGGTTTGATCGCAACAAAGATAGGTGACTGATCCTGTGGTGCTTCCTAGTTGATAAGCCCCGTTGATGTTGATCTTTAGGGCGTCTGGATCTAGAGGCCGCCACAGGGTACTAAGATCGGGACGCTGGCGGTTTGACACAATTCCATGGACAGAAGCTGAGGCTAGAGCAGCCATGCGTATCTGTTGAAGAGTGCAAGCAACAACCTGAAAGGGGTTACGAGATTTCCATATCTGCCATAACAGGGTGGCGATCAGCTTCAAACCAGGTACGTTCTGGTTTTTTGTAGACAGATTAGTAATCCATTCCTCTATGCGACGAATTTCTGCTAGTTGTATAGAAACTCTGACTTGGGAATGAGACCAAACCTGTGAGGTCCAGGGGCAGCATAAAAATAAATGTTCCGCAGTCTCTGGCTGTTTAGATAAGCAGAGGGTACATATAGGACTAGCACTAATTTTCCTGCGAAATAGATTATCTTTTGTTGGCAATGCGTTCTGATAGAGTGACCAGAGGAAAAATTTAAGTTTGGGAGCAATATGGAGTTTCCATATGGTGTTCCATAGTTGCTTTGATGGTTGATATGAGGAAGAAGCTCTGTTAACAGTAGGAGTAGATGCCGCCTGTCTAAGAACACTATATGCATTTTTCACAGTAAACACGCCTTGAACGGTGCACTACCAGATGACCTTGTTTGTCGTATATTTGGGCCTAATAGGTATCTTAAGAATTTTTGCAGTAGTTTCACCATCATAAAAACGTTCCAGTAAAGATAGATTCCATCGCTTAGTTTCTGTGTCAATCAGATCAGTAACTCTTTCAGGTTCCTATACAGCAGCTGTTCCGCCTATTCTACCTTTAGGAAGCCAACGATCCTCTCGAATCCTAATGTTCGTACCATCCCCTACCGACCATTGAAGCTTTGATGAAATGGAATCCCTTCCAAATGAAGACAAGGGGTCTTCTGGTTCTCTTTCTTCAAACTTGTTCGGCTAAATGAAGACAACTAGAGAGAGATAACTAAGAGTTAATGAAGAGAATTTTGCAGGGAACGCCAGAGAAATCCTCCAAAAGAAAGAGAATGAGTGGAGTGATTGTTGAGAGAGCCGTCGGCCAAAAATGAAGAGTGAGAGATAGGGAATTGAGAGACTTTTTATGAGAGAGAAATTGCAGAGAGAGCTCATGAGAAAGGAGAGAGAATCGAGATCAGGAGAACTCGAGAGAGAGAGAGAGTGAATATCACCGAATCCAGAAGAATAGTTGCCGTCGACGAGCAAGAAGAGAGAGAGATGGAGGGAAATTCAAAAACCAAATCTAATCAAAGCCCTCCAGTTCATTCTATGGCTCTAATTGATTCTTTCATGGTTAAGGAAATCCCTTCATGGTTAAGCCAACTCTTAATCATTGGCCGGAATCCCTTCAAATCTAATTGGCTGAAATTTCATCACATAATAACATGGCAAGGTGAATGGCCAATATCAAATGAATAATGCATGGCTTGGAGTTCTTCTTTAAACACCAAGGAGTTTACCTGCTTGAATTTTGACGGCATTTTTGTAATTTCAAAGGAGCAAGGGCATTTTGGTAATTTCACGACATAAGGAGAGAGAGAACTGGTTGGCCAGCTAAGGATGGGTGATTGCTGGCCAAATTTTGGTTGGAAAATTTGCTTGGGTCAACACCGGTCAAACAGGGTTGACCCATTGGAGCAGGTTAAACCGGTTTACTATTTCCTCTAATTTCATTCCAATTGTCTTGATTTTGTCCAATTAGGTTGAATTAAAAGTTTCCTAAATGATTCTCATTAAATTAAATGCAATTAGATTCAATTGAATTGGCTTGATTTGATTACTTTATCATGAATGCCTCAACCCCAACTTTTGCTAAAATTGCGATACGAGCTAGTCCAGTGCATGCAATTAAAGTTCAATTGGCCAAATTAACCTCAATTGGTTCAATTGGATGCTAGTTGATCATGGGTCAAAGTGAAAGTGTTAACCCTCGTGATTTTGTTAATTACTGATGGACTAAATTGATAAAATTAAGTCCAACTAGTATGATTTTCTCAAAATTGATATTGAAATCCAGTTGCGTCTAATGCACCTCCAACTTGGAATCTTGAAATTGGCTTGTCAATTGAATGAGGAATGATCTCCTGATTAAATGTCATGAAGGAAAATTTTCTTAAAAAACGATTGGAAAGGAATGAGTTTTAAATTTGGCCAATTAGAAATTGAAATTCCCGATTTGGGGAAAAGTCAATTACAAATTAATTTTCGTAAAATTAATTAGTTAAAAGTCAAATTAAGTTAAAATGAGTTTATTTAAGGATTTTCAATTTTTTTATTTTTTGGGAAAATAATGTTCATTAAAAGTCAACTTTTCCATTTGTCACCAAAAAGTCATTTAATGAGTCAAACTTTGAGTATTATTATTTTTTAAAATTGAAATTGTCAAGGTTAAATTAACACTATGTTAGGGCTTTTTATGCAAAAAGCCAATTTTCGACCAAAGATTTACTTTTTAATGATAGTTTAACTGAATATTCAACTCAAAAGTTAACTTTTAACTTTTCGAAATCAAAGTGTAAATGATATGAAAATGATATGCTTATGTGAGAAATGTCTATCAGGAATCATTATCACTCGAGTTGTATCTTTGTATGACATGTTGGCAAAAAATCAAGTGTCAATAATGTTGTGATTTAGTTTAAGCTATCCAATAATGATGGTTAGGTCCCTCACATCTTAAGAGACATTTAGGATTTTATGGATCACGATTGAAACTTCTCGTTTTTGATATATTGATTTTTCAAATTATTAGCAGTTTTGGATTTTTTTAGTATTTCGAAAGAGCTCTTTTTTTTTCTTTTTTTTTTTTTTTCTTTTTTGAAAGCTCATTTGAAATGGTGTTTGCCGGTGGAGAACGATATGACACCTTAAAATTAGCCGCGCGAGATGAGCTTGCTGCTCTCTTCTTTACTTCTAGTATGATGCTTGTGTGGCCTTTTTTTCGACCCACAGTTGACATTTTGACCCTAAAAGTTGCGTCCCCTTGTAGAGTCTTAGTTGATGTCCTAAGTTGACATTTGGTTAATGTTTCCTTGATAGGCTTTTGAAGTTTTCTGGGTAATGTAACCTTCAATTGACTTTTGGTTAGTAGTGAGTTATGCTTTTCAATTTTATGATTTGTAAGCTCGCATCTTGAAAATGACTTACATTATATTTGTTGTAAGTTATGAAAAAAGCACACGATTTGATATTTATGTAAAAACAAAAATTTGTGTTTAAAGCATATTTGTTATATAAAGCTTGACAGGGCAAAAATGCCCTCTTAGTTATATGAAACGGCATGGTAAAGCGTTTCTTAAAATTAGTTTGGGATTTTACCGCGCAAGATGAGCTCACTACTCTGTTCTCCACGTCAAGTATGATGCTTGTTTGGCCTTTTTATTGACCCATAGTTGACGTTTGGACCCTAAAAATTGCGTCGCCTTGTAGAGTCATAGTTGATGTTTTCTTTTTTTCGGTCGAAAGAGAAAGACTGTATATTCGAGTGATATAAGCGGTACAGCCTGAGGCTAGTGCATCGAGTCATAGTTAATGTTAGTTGCCAGTTAAGTTGACATTCGGTAAATGTTTCTTTGTTAGGATTTTGAAGTTCTCTGGGTAATGTAACCTTAAATTAGCTTTGGTTACATGAGTTGTGCTTTTTCACTTCTATGATTTGTAAACTCATATCTTGAAAATGATTCAAATTGTATTTGTTATGAGTTATGAAAGAGGCATCATACCATTTGATATTTATAAAAATAGAAAAGTTTGTGTATAAAGCATATTTGTTATATATAAAGCTCGACCGGGCAAAAATGCCCTCTCGATTTATATGAAATGGCATGGTAAATCGTGTCTTGAAATTAGTTTGGGATTTATTTTGTATGAAATGGTTTGACAAATGTAATATAGATTTTATACTATTTAAAGCATATTTGTTATAGAAAGCTCAACCGGGCATTTATTACCCTCTTGGTATATGAAATGGCATGGTAAAGCATCTCCTAAAATAGTTTGGGAGTTGATTATATATGAAATAGTTTGAGGAATGCTACATAGATTTTATTTTGTCTAAAAGAGATTGATACTACTCATTGAGCACTTGCTGAAATCATCTATGTTAACTATTTTTCCAAATATACGGCTATCAACAAATACGACGAAAGTATGCACAGGTGGGTAGCTGTGTTAGTTGAGAGTCCCTCCTTCGTTGCTGAGGTCGAGAGTTCAAAACCCGCTATTACTAGCGTTATAGGTGGGGGGCCATGGTGATGGAGTCTTGTGCTAATCTCCTCCGAGATACTGACGGGCCCAAATGTGCTACCGGGCGCTACTAAGGCTATAGGCCCCTATAAGGGGGCTCGGTGGATCCTCAGTTATAAAAAAAAAAAAAAAGGATAAATAAATATGACGAAGGGGATCTTTTAGGGAATTGGATTTTGGGTAACTCTTCATCCTGACCCATAACTAGGACCTGACAAAGGTAATCGTGCAAAAGTTTATGCTTCATCGAATAGAGAGAACAAGAAACCCTAGAATCCTTTCATATGCCATGGCAAGTACTTCGGCGCGGACCATCGACCAAAAAGATCATGGGGATTACATCAGTCTCTTGCCCGATTGCCTAATACATCATATCTTCTCCTTTTTGCCCACAAGGGACGTCGTTAAAACTTGTGTTTTGTCGAAAAGGTGGCAGTCTATTTGGACCACTATCTCGAATCTCAAGTTCTCTGTCTCTTCTTACGATGATTCATTTGTGAACAGGGTTTTGACACTATATATGTGGCCTAAGGTGGAAAAATTCCACCTTGATATCAGATCAAAGTACTTCTACCCCTTTAAGATTGATTTATGGGTTCACTTTGCGATTGATCATGATGTGGAAGAACTTCTTCTCAACTTGAATTGGTGGGCGTATTACACCTTGTCTCCATTGCTTTATAATTGCTCTTCGTTGACTAAGCTGTGTTTGAGTGGCTGCCATTTCTCATCCAGCCAAAGAATTAGTTGGAGTTCGCTTAAGTCCTTGTCCATTCAAAACATGAAAGTGAGTAACGATGTGCTTCAACAAATTTTTATGGGCAGCCCTGCTCTTGAATACTTGAATTTGAAAAGATGCTGGGGTGTAGAAAGAATTTGTTCAAGAAGTCTGAAAGAGTTGGTGCTTGATGATGTTAATGTGGAATTTCCCTTGGAGACTTTTTCTCCCCTTTGGAAATTTGGACTCCCCGTTTGCTGTCATTGCGTGTGAGGGGATATATTTATGAGATAATAAGAATTCTTGAAGCATCTTCATTAGTTGAAGCCGAATTAGATTTCGATTCAGCCGAATTAGATTGCTCCTTCCTAAAGGAAAGTCTTGGCAAGTTGCAGAATGCTACCCGAATTCAACTTGGTGCTTGGTGCATTTGGGTGAGCTTAATCATCTTTCTTCCTGATGGACATCAGCTTTACCATTTAGTTTTTCACTTAGCTTAGTGGACATTATTCTGCCAAAGCTTATGGATGTTTAGCGGTTATATTGATGGAATTTTGCATGAGAAAAAAACATAGTGGTTTGTGATGTACTTGAGAAAAAAAAATACTGTTTTGGCGATCTGACTTTACTTTTTGATGTGATCAGGTTATGGGGCTCCTGAAGGTAGAAGACGTGCAGTTTTCATTGTCAAATTGCAAGTCTCTCACGCTACACATGACCATCCCCCAATTTAGCTTTCCTGCTATAGCAAATATGCTAGCAACTTCCCCAAATTTGGAGAAGCTGGTCATAATTTTTGATCCACCTGATTGTGTCTCGGTATATTCCCTAAACTCTAATTCACAGTTTGGAAATATTTGAAAGGATTAACTAGAATGCACCATCAAAAGTCTCTCCCTCCCTTTGTCTCCTTGAGTCCATTTAACAGTGAAACTAGTATAATGCTCTGGAAGTTTCACGGCTGTCGCAGCCTATGTTTCAAATGCTCCCTCTATTATACTCTGAAAGTTTAACTAGAGTCTTACAAATTCTTGATTTTCTTCTCCTTCCTTCGTAATGCCACTATAATTGTGACAATGAGAAGATTGAGTTTGCTTTGATGAACACAAGTATCGACATTTTGGTTTCCATTGTTTACGATTTCCTCTAATTTGATTAGTGTAGTCTAGTCATCTGACTGGCCAGGGGATGGGTGTGAAAACTAAATGGTGCTTTATTTGAAATGTTTAATTTGTATTTAATCCATGTGCAGGATGTATTTGACAGAGGCTACCGCAATGTTGGTCACGAGAGCTGTTGGCATATAAAGAAGTTCAAAAGTTGGGCTCAGCATCTCCAGAATATTGAGATTTTTGGATTTTATGCTTGTTTAAGATTCAAATATGAGGAAGTGCTCATGTTGGTAAAGTATCTGCTTGGACATGCGTCTGTGCTGGAAAACATGGTCATCAACATAACTTCATGCAAGTTGCTTGAAGTGGCCCGACTAATTCAAAGTTACGACAGGGCTTCTGAGCATGCTGCAGTTATACTCAATTGTCTGGAAGATGGGCTCGGAAAGCAGCGGCATGAAGGAGGCAGAGTAACAACAAAATGTCTGTGCATTGACAATAAGTATGCCTGATTGGAATCGGAATACTGCAAGCCACAACATCAACTAGCTTGATCCATTGCCCGTAATGTCTCATGTAAGCTTTTCATTGTTTTAAAGCAAGTTCTGGGATTGTAATTTCTTTCAATATTGTTATAAAACTACCGTAGTTTACCGACCTTTTTCCTGAAGAAGTCATTTGCCATCTTGTTTACTTATTGAGAGCATATCTTGTCATGTAAACATCTGGATGGCTTTAATTAATCATTTTTATTTTTTTGACATCCTAAGAATTAGGATTGGGATGGTTCAGTAAAGGTGTAGATGGATAAGATGTAATGAAGTTTACTGCAGTACATGATATAGGCGATTGTTGGCTGAGATTTATCGGATCTAGGTATCTATAGACATGACTTGTAATCAAAATTGCTATGTTGATACCCATTATTGGTGCAATCGCTGACGAGATTTGTGTGTCTATGCGTGTGTGTGTGTGTGTGTGTGTGTATATGCTGTGTTATCGACCATAGCAATGGAGACCCCTTATGCTTGATGTTATATTCAACTAAGTAAAAATCCATTTTGTTGATAATGCCATGAATAGTTTTGTAACTAAATCACCGTATGTTATAAGGCCACATTAAGGAGCAGATGCCCCTCTCTCTTGTTTTTAAGGAGAGTTTGGAAATACCGGCAAGGGTCATTGGCCCTCTCACGATGATTCTCTCTCTATCTGACTTGGATTTCTTTTTTCTTTTTTAGATTTTTTTTCCTCTTTTTTGGCCGTCTTCTGGTTTTGCTCCCACTTAATCATTTTGGCTTTTTGTTTTCTTTTTAATTCTTTTAATTTTTACTTTTTATGTGGCGCCATAAGATACCGCGTCGACGCTACAAATGCCCAAAAAAACCACTAAAAATGCCTCATCAAATTACCGGCATACAACGTTAGCGAAATTGCCCATGAGATCATCAAAGTAATTTGATTGCATCAATTTGAAAATGTTTACAGTTTAATTGCACATTAGGCCAAACATTTATTGCTATGGATGCAATTTTCCCTTTAAATTTTACTAAAATTATGCCGAATGTTTTTTTTTTAAATGCTTAATTTAAAGAACCATATATACCATGTTTGCATCTCATAACGCAAGATCTGGACCTTTATTTAATATTATCATAACCTAAGTTTTTATTCACGGGCGCTTCTAGGACCCTTAGGAGAAAAACGTGTCCGGTTCCTTCTGGAAGGTTGAAATCTATCTAAATTTTTCGTAATTTATCTGAAAGTGGTCTTAAGGCCTATCAAGCTTATAGATAGTAATGTAACTTTACGGACCTGAAGTATCGAACTTATTTGAGCTTAGCAACTAGTAATTAAACTTTGCGCATGATAATTGGCTATAGATGGATGCTCAGTAACTTATGATCGTAACATTCTGCTGGGACTTTGGCCGTAGATTTGACAGATGTTTGCAGCTAATTGGGTAACTGGCCAGACTGGAAATGCTTTTGGTACTCATTCCTTACGATGAAAATGCTGTTGCTTGTGCCAATGTCGTTCGGACCTTACATTTGTTTGACCCGCTAAATGTTTGTCGTAAGTAGTGAGGATTCAAATTTAAGTCTTTCTTATATTCTGTTGACTTTGTATCCCCCGTTACTCTCGGTTATTTTTACCTGATGAAAGTACTCAGTTTATGGTACTCTCGGTTAGTTTTAGCATTGTTTCTCTTGGTTTGAATCCCGTAGCTGTTGTATTAACAATTCTACTCGGCATTCGTCTTGGATAAGATGGCGATCCTCGCCAATGGACCAAAATCTGTTTTTTTTTTTTGGTAGAAAGGGTAATAATTATATTGAGGATAGGCAAATGTACAGAAAATCCCAGCACCAAACTTACACTCAAGAAGAAAACAACCTGAGTGGAAGGATACCGGGACGTAAAAGGACCAACCGCGGCAAAAAACAGAGCCGCACAACCAACAAAGACAAGCACAGCAAACAGAAAGCCGGAACAAAGCTAGGGCGGCCGAAAGCCACAGCAGAAACTAGCAAAAAACAACCCCCAGCCAGGTAAGAAGGTCAAGGAGAACAAAGTGGATCAAAATCTGTTGATAAAGTGGATCCTTGGAAAATGCTTGAGGCGGCTTGAGTTGTTCTAAACCTCCATAAAGGTTCTCATATTGCGGAAGCCTTTTTGGACTGTCATTTCATAGGATCTTCCTTCGAAAGTCATGTGCAGATCTTAAGTCTTTGTTATCTCAAGATGGGCTGTTGTTCATCATGTGTATGTTTTGAAAGTGTTAGGGAAGTTTGTGAGACGTGATACCTGTTACAACCCAATCTAACAAAATGAGGAGTGGTCGTCGGGCCAGAGGGCTTAAACAAGAAGCGGCTCTTGACAAGCTTCTAGGATGGCGAATAGAGTAAAAATAAACTAAAGTGTGCACTAAAAGATGAGAAGAGCAACTTTGAGATGTGCTCGCGCGCACATGTGTGTGAAAATATGAATTAACATTAGAGCTAGGTATAC
The DNA here is from genome assembly GCA_016097615.1 of Eucalyptus dawsonii. Classification (NCBI taxonomy): domain Eukaryota; kingdom Viridiplantae; phylum Streptophyta; class Magnoliopsida; order Myrtales; family Myrtaceae; genus Eucalyptus; species Eucalyptus dawsonii. The sequence continues at coordinate 43,834,872 of CM027875.1, forward strand.
TTCGGTGGGAGCACTACTAGGATGGATAACCTCTTGGGAATGTATCCACCCATATGCCGAATGACAAAACTAAAACAAAACTATGAGTCTCGATATAAGATGGGCCAAAGAGGACAATACTCCGGAGATTTAATTTAGGGAAGCCACAACACTAGTTTCATGTTTGAATTGTTGATCTTCCCAGTGGTGTTCGAATTCATGATAGTTTAGTTTACTCATCAAGATAAATATATTAAAGGCTTTGACTATGATTCAAACCTCTTCTTGTCCCCAATGGCTGTTTTTACCAATACAACATTATAGAGATTATCAATAAACAACATAGTGGCAGCCCTCTAGGTGAGGGCCTGCAAGCCTTCGCCTCCGATTGGTGAGGGCGGGGTGGCGGCATCAAGAGCTGTAACTCTCACCACCTAATTTCTCCCTTTTTTTAATTAGCTTATTTTTAAATTGAATTTAAATAAATTTATAATAAAAATTAAATTTGAACCAAAATGGCATCATTTCAGCCGCGTCATTGCTATGTAAGATAGAGAAAATAATTAGAAGAAAAAGCCATGTCAAAATTTTTCATTAGCCAAATTGGATAGAGTTAATGAAAAAAGTCCACACCCATAGACCTACTTGTGTATGTGCATCTTTTGATTTTCTAATCAATTAAATTAGGTGGAATTTATTGAATGTTAAGCTCATATGTATTTAGTGTTGATAGATTTTTTTTTTCTAAATTAAAGGGAGATTATTCAAATGCATGTGTTAGTCGCATTAAAAAAATCTCACACCGCATAATTGATATGGTATGGGATAGTTAATATATCGTCGTAGCCCCTAACCAATTGACTTAAGCTTTTCAATAAATGTAGATTCGAGTGAATATATTGACTAGCTTTAACTTAAACTCTCTATTGGCAATCTCTTTATCTGAATATATTAGAATTGACTCGATTACAATTAATCTGTGAAGGAACTTGAGCTTTAGTTATAAAAAGCTATAATAAATGTGGGTTTATTATGCCATTTTCATGACATTTACATCGATTTTAACTAATTTTTTTTAAAATAAACGTGGCAGCTCAATTATACTCACGAGCATGTAAAATTGGGAATTGGTGCGCTCGAACTTGACTTGACAAGATATGTGAGTAACTCGAGCTTGGGCTTGACTCGAGACTTTATCTCGAGCAATAATCCCGCCGAGCCCGAATGGCTCGACTTAGTTTTGATCCCGCGGCCTACGAAGATGTTTCTTCAAGTTTCCACCTACTTCCAAGCCCGAGAACAGAGGAGGGCCAGCCCTAACTGAATAGTAAATGTGTCTTCAACACTAAAAGTTCTCGGTCTTTTTTATGTAATTCATGAACAAACTTCGCTACACGAACGACATGAAGACACACTACCGAGGGCCCAGCACCTATGGACGTCCCTCTCGAGCAGAGCCACCACGGCACTCACTTAATAGAAAAATGTTACTTTAATACTGTCTTCGTAACCGGCCAGAGCAGCCCACGTGTGTGTATATGTATACGCATTTTCATTATTTTTCAAATTTTCTTATATCATATTCCTCCTCATTCACGTGGCGGTCCAAAAAACGCATAAATAAAGGTGAATTCCCTCCATCTCTGACTTAACTGTCCTTTTTGAAAGGAGTTTTTGCATAATAATAATAAAACAGTAATAAGCATGCATTCACGCGAGTATGAATTCCGACTTGCAGTTCACTTTGCTACTTATATATCAGTGACGTTCACCCGGAGCAAGCTCGTCGGAGAAGTCCCCGGTACTGATCGAAGCCATGACCGAACTGGCTAATTCATTCTTCATACTGATCTCCATCGTCTTTGTGTCCACCGCTTTATTTGTTTCCCTCCGCCGGAAAAAGTCCGGGTCATGGGTGCTCCCTCCGGGACCCTCCGGATGGCCGATTTTTGGCAACATATTCAGTCTCGGGACGATGCCGCATCGAACCCTAGCCGGCCTCCGCGAGAAATATGGCCCGATGATTTGGCTTAGGCTGGGCTCCATAGATACCATGGTGATTCTCTCGAGCAGAGTTGCGGCCGAGTTCTTCAAGAACCAAGACCTCAATTTCGCGGACCGAACCGTCATCGATGTCCTGCGCTGTCTGGACTACCACGAAGGATCTGTTGCCGTAGCCCCATACGGCACGTATTGGCGGGTGATGAGGCGGTTTCTGACCACGGACATGCTAGTCGCCAAGCGGCTCAATGAAACGGCTCCGATCCGGAGAAAATGCGTCGAAAACATGCTGGCTTGGATTGGGGAGGCGGCATCCTCGGACAAGGCCCGAGTCGGAGAAGGTATTCATCTCGCCCGCTTCGTGTTCCTCATGAATTTCAATTTGCTAGGGAATCTCATGCTGTCCCGAGACTTGTTCGATCCGGACTCAAAGGCTGGATCAGAGTTCTTCACGGCGGTGACCGGATTTATGGAGCTGTTGGGCCAACCTAACGTCGTGGACCTGTTCCCATGGCTGCGGCGGTTGGACCCGCAAGGGCTGAGGAGGAAGATGGATCGGGAAATGGGGAAGGCCATGAGCATCGCTTCGGAATTAGTGAGGGAGAGGATCGAGGAGAAGAAGAAGAACTGGGGGGACAATGATCGGAGGGATTTTCTGGATGTGCTGCTTGAGTTCGAAGGAAACGGTAAGGACGAACACGCCAAGCTTTCCGAGAAGCAAATCAACACATTCATCCTGGTACGACCACAACCTATTTCTAGTTCCATAAGGATTGCTATGCCCAATCAAATGCGTAGTGGATAGATTACAGGTGTGTCGATATGTCTCTGCATGCATTAACTGAATTTTTATAATTTCTGCAATGGAAAGGAAAACTTAAGTGGAGGGTCACAAACGCTTGCTTTCTTTGCATGTCCTGAGATAGAAGATCAAAAGCAGTTATGTTAGTATATGTAAAGATGCGGTCTGAAGAGAGCAAGAGCGACCGCCAAGGCCATAGAAGGCCCGGACATGGTGTAGCTCCAGCTCTAGGATGATGTGGGGACAAGAATGGATCGGATCTCATATTGCCTGGATGTAGTGAGGTGAAATGCCTCATATATGATGGCATATGTCATAACTTGTAATGAGGTCTTTCCTGGAGAAAGTCTAGAAGAACAAAATCGTGTGAGCTTTGTCCCCAGGCGGATAATTTCTTTACAAGCAGGACTTTTTTTTTTTTTTTTTTGGCCAGATCTTTACAAGCAGGACTTGAGCTTTACAGTATAGCAAGAAAAAATAGCGAATTTCACTAAGCTACCATAATAGATAAAGAAGCTGGTGAAAAGAGAGAGAGATATAGAGAGTAATTAGTATATATTTTAGTTGTGTCAGTAAAAGATAGTTAATGTAAATGTTTTCAAAACGAAATCACCGACCATTTGTTGGGAGGAGCAAGTTTCCTCCGACCAAAGACTTTGAGAAACACGAGGCCCCTAGAATGAGATGAAGATTCTCTGCCATATGTGGTCCTCTCCTCGATACTTTGACAAATTATGGCCGTTGATAATAAGATCATTTTCGTAAATCTATAGCCGGGATCTGATGAAATATTAGGGGAGTACCGTGTGGAGTAAAGAATCCATATTTCATCCGCAGGGGAATATGATGTATAATACATCATAGAATGATGACATAACTAATAGTAATTGACAAAGCTCGGCCTGATCGTAGAAACATGAAAACTAATCTTTTCCAAATAACTAATAAACAATTTAGTATCATATATACTTATCTGTCGCTTGAAAACTTTATTATTTAATAGCTCTTTATTCAATAACGTGTGGTCATCCTTAGTTTTATAACCAATTTTTATATGTATAAAAGATAATATCTAAACGTTTTATCATCAAATCCCCTAAATTATTCTACGGTAATGTTAATATTTCATTTTTTTTTTTTTGGTCACCAAAATTTCTAAGTTATGTCGACTATGATATTAATATAAAAGATTTTGTTTTATGACCGCTCTCAAACTTGTACGTGACAGAAATACAATAATATATTGGATGTAGGATAAGGAATACGCCATAAATAGATGACGGATGCGCAGTGGTGAAGGCTCTGTGGAGCACATTATCTGCGCTTGGCCTGATTAAATTTTTTTCAAACTATGCTCTAGATATTATTCATTCTCACACGTGGGATGAGGGTCAACAGATTCGGCTTCCATTTGAATGGAAACTGTTGCATGATGCATGACTAATTAGGCAAAACGACGACGGGTAATGGTAGAGTCCACGATCATTCATTATAAAATTACACTTTTGCTGTTATTGGTAACACGTAAAAAAGAAGTTCAGGACATTGGTGTTACAGTAGACAACGTTTAGGATTTTTGTTGATAGACAAAAAGTATATCTATATCACTACTACAAATTTTGGATATTGATGAAACAAAAAATAAGTTTAAGGTATTGGTGTCAAAGTGAATATGGTATTTGTGTCACAATGAGCAAAGTTTAGGGGTATTTGTTGTAAATAGGGAGTTTTTTTCTAATGCTAATAATTCAAGTTTGGAAGTTTTAGTGACATGAAAATAGTTTAAGATATTGAAACTACAGTGGGCAAAATTTAGGTCTTTAGTCGTATTTTCCCTGTTCATATCTTTACTTGAAATAAGGTAGTCTTCCATCAATATAACCATTTAGCTTTATGGCTTGGGTTCTTAGCTTTGTGAAATATTAGTTGAGAATTCGACAGAACCTTCCCGAGAATATGCGAGTTTCTAAGTATGTGATTACGCAAATAAATAGTCGTTGATGAAATTATTCAATAAAGAATTGTGGTAAATTGGTAGGCTACTTGGTATAACTTCCCCACAGTAACTACGTCTATAAAGAGGGTGTTGTAACTTTTATACGGGGTTGGGAAAACTCCTTACAATCGCAGCACATCCAAAGCTTCGACAGTTTATATCAGCTTTTACGAAGGAAGCTCACATGAGCTTTAAGGAAGCAGCCCACCTAGGTTTGAGCTGCGGTAGTTTCGAGATAATGTATTGCCAAACACATAAAAATACCTTACTTCAAAACACGGATCAAAACACGGATCGACTCTCTCCACTGATGTATCCTAACCATTTATTTTCGATTTCGTGCATTTTCTATTGAATAGAATAAATCATATCTAGTCTTAACTTACGTGACCACCGGACGATGTTTCTTTGTCCAGTCTATAAATGGTGGTGATGAAGAAAAGGCTTAAAAAAACTGCTCTCGATGGGACTTTGTAATTTGAGAATGCAGAAATCTTTGCCTTACTGTAGAAAAACTTATGGATATGGCTCCATTTCATGAAATTTTGCCATCCTTACTCTCACAAACTCGCTTCTTGACATCACAGGAAATATTCATGGCCGGCACGGAAACAACGAGCAGCACTATCGAGTGGGCGCTGACAGAGCTCCTACTGAACCCGGACTCCAAGGTCAAGGTCGAAGCTGAGCTGTCCCTGGTTGTCGGGTCGAACCGAAAGGTCCTGGAAACCGATATAGACCAGCTCCCCTACCTGCAAGCAGTTGTGAAGGAAACCCTGAGGCTCCACCCGCCGGTCCCCTTCCTCGTGCCACGGAGGGCCACTCGCGACACCATCTTCATGGGCTACAACGTACCCAAAAACACGCAGGTCTTTGTGAACGCTTGGGCGATCGGTAGGGACCCGGACGTCTGGGAAGACCCTATGGCTTTCAAGCCCGAGAGGTTCGTTGGGTCGAAGTTGGATTATAAGGGTCAACACTATGAGTTCATTCCGTTTGGAGCCGGTCGAAGGATGTGTGCCGGCTTGTCCTTGGCACATCGGGTGCTTCATCTGGCTCTGGGCTCACTGCTTCATGAGTTCGATTGGGAGTTGGATGGCCGCATCGATCCGAAGACGATCGACATGAGAGACAGGGTGGGGTTGGCCACGAGGAAGTATGTGCCCTTGCTGGTGGTGCCCAAAAGAAGAGCAGCATGAGACTGGGTTTCAGCTCGGAATTTCTGCGTGTTTGCCCAAGTAATGTTAGTCTGAACATTTCTTTGCTTCCTGAATTGCTACTGCACGCGGGGACATTCGTCGTTTATAAGTTGAATAACAACAAGGCTATGTCATTTTCAAAATTGTATCGTGCTGTCGCGACCTCTTTTTTTTTTTGGCGCCCGCAATCGGGTACGGGCACCTAAGGAAGGCTAATGGCTCGGCTGAAATTAATTATGCCCGGACTCTCCCAAGTCCACTAATTCACGACTTTAATAGTATGAGTTTTTAACTTGTAAATCAATTTTTAAAATGGAGTCGCCACCAATCGATTTGGGGTGGGTTGATTAGAAACCCAAGTGAAGTATCGGGAGAAATACTCACTCCTACGCAACTAGAGAAATTAGGATCGGGGACTTGGTTACACTAGTTAATCACTAATGCCCTTTCGATACCAAATCTTGTTTAAACCCTAAGGCTTTTTGGATTTTTGAGGGATTTTCCATGCATTTTTGGGAGGAAAAACATTTTTGAGTATTTTTCTAATTTTTTGGATATAAAAGGGATTTTTTTTTGACCTTTTTTGGAATTTTTGGAAAAATACAAGTCTTTTTTGGCTTTTTCTGAATTTTTTTGGCTTTTTCATGAATTTTTGGCTTTTTTTTGGATTTTTGGCATTTTTTCGAAAATATGAAATATTTTTGATTTTTTTGATTTTTCGGAAAATAAAATATTTTTAAATATTTTTAAATATTTTTGGAAAATAAATTATTTTTTAATTTTCTTGGTTTTTTTAGAAAATAAAACATTTTAAACATTTTTTTGATTATTTTTTGGTTTTCTGGAAATTAAAACATTTTTTAATATTTTTTTTCGAAAATAAATTATTTTTGATTTTTTAAATAAAAAAATATTTTATTTATTTATTTGAAAATATTATAAAAATTGACCCGGGTCGGATCCCGGGTTGGGTTCGACCGGCCGATGACCGCACGCGGCCCGACTCGCAGATTTTTCTTTTCTTTTTTTTTTTTTTTTTAAACGACGTTGTGGCCGAGCGTTCGGGGACACTCGGCCCAACCCGACAACCCGGCCCCGCGACCCGCTCCCCCGAAGAAACCCTACCTGGATCCGACCCGACTTCCGCTACCCTTAAATCGCAGAATCCCTACCCGAATCCGCTTCATAACCCGAAAATCGCAAACCCTAGGATTTGCGAATCCGTGACGCTGAAGGGGGGGAAACAGGAGCATTATGGCGGCAACGGCGGCTAAGGTGGCTACGGCGATGATAGTGAATGGCAAAGGCAACGGCCATTGGAGCTTCGAATGAACGGCATAGACAGGGCTCCATCGTCACCTGCTCTCGGCTTTAGCGCGGCACGGTGGCACAGCTTGCGGCGACGACGGTGACCCTTAGATCTGGTTGGCGTCGAGATGGTGTTTGGGGCGGTGTTGGAGCTTGAATCGACGGCGGATCTTGCAATTTCCAGATCTGGTGCAACCTTGGCGAATCAGCTACTATGATGGCGTCAGAGCGGTGGCGGAGATGCGGTTGCGCTGGCAATAGTGAATCCCAGATCTGGTTAGATGTGGGCTGTCATCAGCTCGCCTCACCACTCGCACTTCCTCCTCTCTCCGATCATATCCGAGCCTCCACCGGCCAGATCTAACCTCCTCGGACTCGCTCGCTAGCGGCCTCCCCCAAAGTCTCTCGATGGGAGGTCAGCCAAGCTCACGACCCGATCTCTCTCTCGCTCGCTCTTCAAACCTCCTCCGAAGTCTCTCAGGAGGGGGTTTCCAAGCTTGCGATTTTCTGGTGTGCCTCTTGATGATGAAAATGCTCTACTATTTATAGGTGAGGTGGTCCGATCAACGGAGAGGCTCGGCCGCCAGTCTTTGGCTTGCCGACCGAACCCCCGCGGCCGAATCGGCGTCCCATCCGCCACCTGTCCACCAGCTGCCCCTTACGCACGTTGACGTCCGTCTGCTCATCTGGCATCGCACCCTCTACGCGTGTGTTGCAAAGTGGACGAAGGAGGAAGAAGACCGAAGAGGGCTGGGCCAGAGGAGGAAAACGGGCCGTAGGGGCCCATGCGGAGGGGGAAGAGAGGGAGAAAAATAGGCTGCTTTTTGTTTTATTTTTGTTTTTTTGTGTTTTTATTTGGTTTTGTTCATTATCCGAAAAAGAAAAAATAAAATAAAAAATTAATCAATAAAATAAACCTAATTAAAATTGAGGCGTCAACACGTGCATCATTGAACATACTTACTCAACCGGGCATGCTGAGCACATCCAAGAAGGACTCATCCATATTTATCGCCTCCTCTTGCATACATTAATTTATTATTTTAAAAAGATTGAGATGCTCTAAAAGTAGGAATACTTCATCATTTAAAACTCTTATGTAGAAGACCCACCCCAACTAGTTCCAAGCGATATGAATCGGAAACTGAACGTCGGCATTAACTTTTAGATCTCAAACTAATTAAATTTCCTTTGAACTCTAAAAACTTGGATAATAGATGGTAGAGTAGACTACGGAGAGCAAATAGTTGTTCAATTGGTAAGAATTCCATCTCCTCCCCAGTTTTAGGGTGCGTTTGGTTTAACATTTGGAAAGCTCATTGGGAAAATGCAAAGCTGTTTAGCCTAAAAGGCTTTAGAGAAAATGCAAAGATTGTTTGGTAAATTCTGCTTTGAAATACAACTTTGAAAGAAATGTTGTTTGGTAGAAAACACACCATTTGGTGATTAATCTAAATATTTAAATTTTTTTGTTTAAAATTAAAAAAATAATGTTTGCAACTTTTTAAATTTATATTTGATAATCATGTTAAAGATGTTGTGTAAACAAGTTATTAAAATTAAAATTTCTTTTCTTTTGCTAAAAAATATCAAATGGAAATCACTCAATCAGAAACTTCATGTGAAGCATTCTCTCCCCATAGGCTTAGAGACACCCAGATGAGGAGAAGAATCAATTGTTACTACGCAATCTACACAAATCTGCAGAGCGGACACTCCTGTAAACTTGGAAACGGCAATAGGCTAATCTATCGCGGGCATAGAATCAAACGAAATGGAAAAGGAAGAGATCAATCTAACGAACGAGGAGCAAACAATCAGATCTGAGAGATTTACAGATCTAACCTGAAAACGGAAATGAGAAAGAAAAAAAGCAAATGGATCTCAAACAGAGAGCAACGGAGATGCCTGAAAGAGAGAGAGAGTTTAAAAGTATTCATTACCTCAGGGAAGCGATCGAGAGGCTGGGATTTGTGCCGAGGAGACCGCCACTACCCAAACCTCACTACCCACAAGCAGGGGAAAAACGTGCAAGGATGCAGGGAATCGAGTGGAGGCGATGGCCGGAGTGGTCGCGTTGGAGGGAGGAAGGAGTCGAATTGTGAGCTGCTGCGTCCTCCGTTTCAGAAGATCGAAGTAAGAACAAACCCAGATGAGGAGAAGAATCGAGCTGAGGAAACAAACCCAGATGAAGAGAAGAATCGAGCGGAGGAAACAAACCCAGATTTTTCGTCGGCAATTCTGAAGGTGCTGGAGATTGTCGTTAACGGATCTGAAGTCGGCGTCGTCATGGGGGCTCTCGGGAGAGTGAGCATGAGGACTAGAGTATGTGTTTCTGGAGGTGCAAGGAGAAGCTCTTGGTTTTGTTCTTTTATAAAGGGGTAAATTTGGGTTTCTAATGATTTTTTTAGGGTAAAAAAGGGACTTCACGAAATTTCATTAATGAAGGCTTTCAACATTCCAAAAATGCTAAAAGCTCAATGCTAGTCTCTACCAACATTGAGCTTTTAGCATCCCCAAGGCCAACTTTCAACTCAAAGCTAATTGGAAAATGGTTGCCAAACACCTCTTTTTTTTTTTTTTTTTTTTCCCAATGAGCTTTCAAGGCTGAAGGGGATGCCCAACCAAATGCACCCATAGTAGTTTATAACAAGTTCATTCCTTTATAGGAAGATTGTTCAAGCCTTTGTCTATAGTACGGTCCCTATCTTCAATGAACTCGCACTTTGCCCTATTAATCGTTTAGGGCCCAAATAACCATACGAAGGTAATAAACTTATCTATCTTAGAATATTTGGATCTTATTGAATTGATACACACTTTCTCTTTTTGAAGAATATGTTTCTTCCTACTTGGAGACAGATAAAAGAATTAGCAATTGATCCATTAAGCATATATATACCTCACAATTGATTGTGCCAATTGTAGATATCTACACAACTTTGATTACAAGTCACATCTACCAATGCCTGGATTAGATGCACCTCATCCTTCAATTGCAAATGTCATGTAATCGAAAGAGGAAACTAATAGAATGAAGCATCTACTCCTTTTACTGAATCATCCCAATAGCCTACGACTTCAATCTCTCTTCAACCCATAAGGTGCAATATCTTTCTAAGTCAAATTACATGTACGATTAAATGTAATAGCATTAAAGCTTAAAAGTGAATTAGCGGATCCAATCATTAGAAAATTTAAGATTGGTCCAGTTTATAATGTTTCAAGCACTCTCATCTTTTATCTTGCTTTCTATAAACTCAAATTTCCCATGACTAATTTGACCCCGTGCTATAATTTTGACGTTCTTCTCATTAAGCCATTTAAAAGGCAATGTCCAGAATTTAAAAAAGAAAAGATTAATTAGAGCCATTCCGATGCTTACATGACAAGAAATGCCCTCTTCGTGAAATGGGCCAAGTGGGGGTTGTCACTATAAGAGTTCTTTTTCGGTTGACAGTGTACACATGGTAATGACATGACAAAAGCCAAGTTGGGTTGTCACTGTCAGGAGGTTCCATATGGGTTCCCTAGAACGACATCACTTATATGGACGGGGAATTTCTTGCAGCAACACGTCATTCAACTTTGTAAAACAATTTCGAAACAAAAGTGCAATCCAAAACTGGCTTCACAACACTGAAAAATTTACCATAGACATTACGAACAACAGATCAAGCTAGTGATGTTGTGGCTTACTGTATTCCTATTCCAATCAAGCATTTTGAGGGCTGATGCACAAACATCTAACTCCTTTCTTCTGCCCCTTTTCACGTGCTTGTTATAGATAATTGAGTATCATTGCAGCATGCCTAGAAGCTCTATGACACTTTTGAAGTTGTTGGGTCACTTCAAGTAATATGCATGAATCAACTACCTCAAGATTTTGATCTTCTTGGAAATTATGATTCTTAACTTTAATGACCATATTTTCCAGCACAAATGCATGTTCAATTAGAAAATTAATTAGCATGAGCACTTCCTCATATTTCAATCTTAAACAACCCTAAAACCCTCAACTTTGCCGGAGTCTAAGTCAGATTCATACTGCACACGGATAAAAGACAAAGTGAACATTGTAGAATCAATTGAAAACATTGCAACCAATCTTATTTGAATTAAAGAACATACTATTGCTCTTTATTTCAAAAGAGCAGCCATACATGTCCAAACAGGACATGGAAATTATGTTCCATCCAAAGAAAAATACATAAAATGTGTTTTTTAGCATCAAATTAAAATTAGAATTTAGAATTAAAATGACATCTCACACGAACTCGACATTGACTTTAATGTTATTTCCCATAGTAAGCTTCGATTCATCCAAATTTGGCTTTTTTCCAGTTTATGAATCCATGTATGGTAAGCGCAACATGATTTATTGCATTGTTATCTAGCACCATGAACTGGACAAGGCTTATGATAGATTGGATTTATAAATAAATGTCAAAGAATCATTACTTGCAAGCCCATGTTTCAAATACCAAGTTTTATTTTTTCGCAATATTTCTTTATGTAACATTTCTTCTTACAAAAGAAGCACCAGTTACCATCTTTCTTGAAGAATGCTTAATTAAGATGCATACTGTCAGAATGATCAGTGATTTTATGAATTCCTTTATGAGTATAACTTTTAGACTTAAGATCTATTAACCTTAGGATGTAACCTCTGACCCTATCAGAACCATCATACCTTAGTCCTTGCAAATATATCCCAATCTCGACATTTGACAAGGCACTGTTCCAAGTTGCCAAGAATTCCATCATGCGGTTAACTAGCAAACCACTCTTTAAGTGTATATAAATGGATAGCTTCATTAATAACAAGTAAATCCAATTGCTCTTATCCTAGACACTAGAGTGTGCCTTATGGGGTTTCATAATGTCAAAAGCAAAATCTGTCGGCTTATCTGCAGCAAGAGCAATATGAACACCTACTAATTCTGTTGCAAATAGAAAATCCTCTCTTCATTTCTTAGAGTTAGAACTAGTAAAAATCTCAATTCTAATAGAATTGTTGTTTGCAAAGAAGATGACTAAATAACAAGTAATATATACACTTAGTATCATGTGAGTATTGTGTAACTTGAAACTGTATAAGTACATATCTTAAGAGTTACATACATCATCGTATATACCTTTGGATAGAAGATATGACATGCAGTTATATGCTCTCCACATGACAGCGGCCATGAGAACATATTCTAACATTTGTGAATTCATCACCTCTAGGTGTATGCACCGCTAAGTACAATCAATTCTCAACAGTATGCTATACATGTATTCCTTTATGAATCAATACAAAATCATCTCCTTTGGAAATATGATCAAGCATTAGAATAGGAGACATCCACTATAATAGGAGATCAATATTTTCAAACCTAACCACATGTGCCACTTTGACAGTCACAACCAAGGGATATAAACTTCATGTCTTACATTTATCATATGCATGTGACCTTAGACTTGAGTCATTAAAATCATATGTTATGCCAATTACATTGCTCCATTTATTGATATATGTTAAACCTATACATGCTGTCAATTAATCATGCTCTACACATTCTTTGTGTAATGATGTACATGTGAGCTTGTAACTGTATTTTTGAAATCATAGATAAATACAGGAAAATATGCAAAAATGCCTTAAAAAATACACATATATGGGGTTCCGTGCGTATTTTCACATCTTCAAAAGCATCAACCATATAAAATAAATACATCATAGTTAAAGCTTCTCAATACAAGTGTGGGAACCAATAATGGCCCAAACAAAGCTTGGACACGCCCTCATGCACAGCATGTTGAACCACCGATCCGACCGGTTCAACTAGTCAACGAACGGTCTAAACACTCAATCCTGTAGACAATCCAACCGATTGACTAGACTGGTCAATCGGGTCATATCTTGGTTTGGGGCAGGTCACGGGTGGGGCCCTAGGTTCAAGTCGAGTCGATTGAGTCAGCTTGCATCAGGGGTCGCTAATGTCAACCTTAGTGCATGGGTAAAGAGTACGTGCTTGACACTCACTGTTGCCCAGCAGCTTGTGGCCACACATGAAGGTGTGTGTGACATCCCCCAGTGGCTCCCTTGGTGGCGTGCAACCACTCAAAATGCTCATCTCAACGAGCCCAATCCATTTATGTGATCAAAATTGATTTTTACTTGACAAAAAATCACCAAAATGGACAAAAAGAGCACATTATATATCTAGTCTATGGTTGCTCCGATTCTACATGAAAGCCGCGAAAACAAAATGTAAGATATCATAGCTAGAATCTGGAACACATGCAATCGAGTAAAAAAAAAATTAAGCATCTGATTTAGAATATATCGTTCTTGATGCAAAACAACAACGATTCAAAGCTCAAGCACTTCTCTTCTATCGTCATTTGCATCATTAGCTCAATGAGACTACCCCTCACTTTCAACATTCAGTAAACGCTCCTTATGTGAGGATATTTATACATAGGGTTAAATGAGTGACTTGAGGATATAAAGTTTTAAGCCACAGACCCTCTCATCACAGGCCGAGCATTACTCGGACTAATTAAGAAAACTTATATCTCACTTTATTAGACCAATCCTGAAATTGAAAAATTACAATATCAATTAATATAGCTCATATCAGAAAAACTATTACAACACAAGCTTGAATCCCATGAACAAAAGTCATAGGGCAACGGCCTTTAAAAACATTGAGAATGAAATCCCAATTCAAAGAGTCAAAATATTTCATGATATCAGCTTAAAAATTGACCATGTCAACACCGATCATTCTTCGGCTATGTCATGTAAAATAGCCAGCATCCATGTTAGTGATTTCCGATCAAAATTGATTGGATGAACTCAACCAGCTAAACATAAAAGATTTAGAACTCAATTAATAAAATTGAAAGGTTGATAACTAAATTGATAAAAGTGCATTATGTTTAAGATTTTTTGAACAATTTTCTTTAAAAATATACATAAAATTTTAAAGTTAAATTTTAGTTGAAAGGGACATGATAGGAAAATTGGAAATGAGTTCGTGAACTTTTGGCATCTTTGCAAATAATTTTGATTTAACAGTAATGGTACATTCATATAAATATATATACATAAATAATTAAAATATATACATATTAATATATATTGTGTAATTTTCGTTCTACATTTCATCCGCTAAGTTAAGATTTAAAATTTCTCCACCCTCTTGAGGCCAACCCCAAGGAGGTTTACAGATTGCAAAGTGGGTGGATACGTGAGGCATCGCTCAAGCTCAACACAAATTATCCCAAATCTTTTCGATCGCAACTTGATTTTCTTGATTAATTTGAAAATTGTTGACTTTTAGAGTCACCACTAAGATATTAGAGGCTGGTTAGAGAACAAGTCTTGTGAATTGGAAATTCTGAATACAAAAACTTAGTTAATGAGATTATGTTGTCCAATGCCGTTTTGCTGATTATTATTGGTTTCGCTTCAAACTCGAAGAACGATTCTGTTTATGAGCTCATCGATGAGCTCGAATTTACTACCATCGGAGGGATTAGGTCGAGCTTTTGAGATTTCACTTCGAAAACGAACCTCTCTCTCCGGTTTTGCTTGAAGGCGATCGAGCTGATGTTGAACTCGAAGAGATATTCATTTGGGAGGTAATCGAAGTCGAAGAAAGATACGGAGGAGAGAGATCCAAAGCGAGAGGGCTCGATTGTCGGTTCGAAAGTGATGGAGTAGGAGGATGGGATGGCGGGTGGTGGCGGTGAGATGAGCTGGTAAGGCGACTCTGATCCGGGAGAAGTCACCGAGGAGGTGTTGCTTGATGAGCTGAAGCGTCGTGGACCCTTCAGTGATCGATGATGTCGCCATTTCTGAGGGAGCATGGGCAAATTGAGTGAGTGGGTTAGATAGATCTGCAACTAAGTCCGCAACAGCATCCAAGTCATCTCGCCGTCTAGCTCAGCACGCCTCCATTCCGCCTCTAGCCTCAAGGTCTCCATGGCCTTCGCCATCTCCACCTCGATGAGCTTGATCCTCATCATCGACTCCGAGAACAACTTGAAGCTCGTCACCACACCAGTCCCCAGGGGCGGCTCACCAGCTGTGTCGAAGTTCGCCGAGTCACCAGGGTCGTCGTTTGAAGTGTGCGCGCAAGAGAAGAGCCCAGCGTGTTTGATGCAGCCGTCGTCATCACGGGGACCTCTATCCGATGTGGTCCAAGGGGAGGGATCTGCCATTGGGGGAGTGGAGGGGCGCGCTTTTCATTCGACATTGCTTTTGGAATGAAAACCACTCGATTTCAGATCTGGCGACGAAGAAGAAGATGAATAAGAAAGAGAAACAAAAAATATATATTTTTAGATGAAAATGCCCCTAATCAGCCGAGAAATTTGACCGGCAAGGTTAAATCTTTTTCTGAGACTGACCGAGGTTTATTTGCAAGAGGGTTCTTTCTAAAACCTTTTTTTGAGAAAATAGAATTGGGTCAACAAATTTCTAGCTATCGCTTGACAGCCACCCACGTTGACTGCTTAACAGAAGTAAACAAAGAAAGTCTATAGCCGGTTATAGCTATTTCGGTGTGTGTATATGTATATATATGCCTGTATGTGTTATCAACCATAGCAATGGAGATCCCTTATGCTTGATGTTATATTCAACTAAGTAAAAAACCATTTTGTTGATAACGCTATGAATAGTTTTGTAATTAAATCATCGATATTATAAGACCACGTTAAGGAGGAGATGCCCCTCTCTCTCGTTTTTAAGGAGAGTTTGGAAAAACCGGCAAGGGTCATTGGCCCTCTCACGATGACCCTCTCTCCATCTGACTTGGATTTTTTTTTTCCCTCTTTTTTTGGCCGTTTTATGGTTTTTCTCCAACTTAACCATTTTGGCTTTTATTTCTTTTAGTTATTTTGATTTTTTTACTTTTTATGTGGCGCCATAAGACACCGCGTGGGCGCCACAAATGCCAAAAAAAAAAAAAACATTAAAAATGCCTCGTGAAATTACCGCCGTGCAACGTTAGCGAAATTGGCCATGAAGATCATAAGAGTAATTTGATTGCTGCAATTTAAAAATGTTTACAGTTTAATTGCACATTAGGCAAACATTTATTACTGATTTTTTTAAATGCTTAATTTAAAGAACCATAATATACCATGTTTTCATCTCATACTGCAAGATCTGGACCTTTTCTATTATTATCATAACCTAAGTTTTCATTCACGGCTGCTTCTAGGACCCTTAGGAGAAAAACGGATCTGGTTCCTTCTGGAAGGTTGAAATCTATCTAAATTTTTCGTAATTTATCTGAAAGTGGTCTTAAGACCTATTAAGCTTATATAGTGTAACTTTACGGACCTGAAGTAGTCGAACTTATTTGAACTTAACAACTAGTAATTAAACTTTGTGCATGATAATTGGCTATGGATGGATGCTCAGTAACTTATGATCGCAACATTCTGTTGGCATTTTGCCCGTAGATTTGACAGATGTTTGCAGTTAATTGGGTAACTGGCCAGACTGGAAATGCTTTTGGTACACATTCCTTACGATGAAAATGCTGTTGCTTGTGCCGATGTCCTTCGGACCTTACATTTGTTTGACCCGCTAAACTGTTTGTCGTAAGTAGTGAGGATTCAAATTTAAGTCTTTCTTATATTCTGTTGACTTTGTCTCCCCCGTTACTCTCGGTTATTTTTACCTGACAACGAAATTACTCAGTTTATGGTACTCTCGGTTAGTTTTAGCATTGTTTCTCTTGGTTTGAATCCCGTAGCTGTTGTATTAACATTTCTACTTGGCATTTGTCTTGGATAAGACGGCGATCCTCGCCAATGGACCAAAATCTGTTGATAAAGTGGATCCTCGGAAAAGCTTGAGGCGGCTTGAGTTGTTCTAATCCTCCATGAAGGTTCTCATAATGCGGAAGCCTTTTTGGACTGTCATATCGTAGGATCTTCCTTCGAAAGTCGTGCAGATCTCAAGTCTTTGTTTGATCTCATGATGGGCTGTTGTTCATCATGTGGATGTTCTGAAAGTGTTTGGGAAATTTGTGAGACGTGATACCTGTTACAACCTGGTCTGACAAAACGAGGAGTGGTTGTCAAGCCAGAGGGCTTAGATATACGATGGTGAACAGAGCAAAAATAAACTGAACTGTGCACTAAAAGATGAGGAGAGCAACTTTGAGATACGTGTGTGTATGTGGTTGTCAGGTTAGAGGGCTTAGATAAGAAGCGGTTCTTGACAGACTTCTACAATGGTGAACAGAGCAAAAATAAACTGAACTGTGCACTAAAACATGAGGAGAGCAACTTTGAGATACGTGTGTGTGTGTGCGCACGCGCGTGCAGTTCTTGACAGACTTCTAGGATGGTGAATAGAGCAAAAATAAACTGAACTGTGCACTAAAAGATGAGGAGAGCAACTTTGAGATATGTGTGTACGTGTGTGTGTGTGTGAGGGAGAGAAAACAAGAATTAACATTAGAGCTAGGTATACTTGGGTGGGAGCACTATTAGGATGGATAACCTCTTGGGAAGGTATCCACCCATATGCTAAATGACAAAACAGTGAGAGCAAAGGATGGATAGCCTCTTGAGAAAGTATCCACCCATATGCCAAATGACAAAATTGTGAGTCTCAATATAAGACAGGCCAAAGAGGACAAAACTCCAGAGATTTAATTTAGGGAAGGCCAACACTAGTTTGGTGTTTGAATTGTGGATCTTCCCAGTGGTATTCCAATTCATGATAGTTTAATTTACTCTTCAAGATAAATAAATTAAAGGCTTTGACTATGATTCAAGCCTCTTCTTGTCCCCAGTGGCTGTTTTTACCAATACAACACTATAGAGATTATCAATAAATAGCATAGCAGCAGCCCTCTAGGTGAGGGCCTGCAAGCCTTCGCCTCCAATTGGTGAGGGTGGGGTGGTGGCATCAAGGGTTGTAACTCTCACCACCTGGTTTCTCCCTTTTTTTAATTAGCTTATTTTTAAATTGAATTTAAATAAATTTATAATAAAAATCAATTTTGAACCAAAATGGCATCATTTCAACCATGTCATTGCTACGTAAGATAGAGAAAATATATTTTTTTTAAAAGCAATTTCAAAAATTTTCATTAGCCAAATTGGATAGAGTTAACGAAAAATGTTGACAACTCATAGACCTACTAGTGTATGTGCATCTTTTGATTTTCTAATCAATTAGATTAGGTGGAGTTTATTGACTGTTAAGCTCATATGTATTTACCGTTGAAAGATTTATTTTTCTAAATTAAAGGGAGATTGTTCAAATGCACGTGTCAGTCACATTAAAAAAATCTCACACCGCATAATTGATATGGTATGAGATTGTTAATATATCATAGTAGCCCATAACCAATTGACTTAAGCTTTCAGTAAATGTAGATTCAAGTGAATATATTAACTGGCTTTAACTTAAACTCTTTTATCTGAATATATTAGAATTGGCTCAACTAAATTAATTTGTGAAGGAACTCGAGCTTTAGTTATAAAAAGCTATAATAAAGGCGTGCATATTATGTCATTTTCATGACACTTACGTCGATTTTAACTAATATTTAAAAAAAAAAAAAATGTGGCAGCTCAATTATACTCACCAGCATGTAAAATTGGGAATTGGTGCGCTCAAACTTGACTCGACAAGATTTGTGAATAACTCGAGCTTGGGCTTGACTCGAGACTTTATCTCGAGCAATAATCCCGCCGAGCCCGAATGGTTCGACTTAGTTTTGATCCCGCGGCCTGCGAAGATGTTGCTTCAAGTTCCCACCTACTTCCAAGCCCGAGGATAGAGGAGGGCCAGCCCTAACTGAATAGTAAATGTGCCTTCAACACTAAAAGTTCTCGGTCTTTTTTATGTAATTCATGAACAAACTTCCCTACACGAATGAATGACACGAAGACACACTGCCAAGCGCCCAGCACCTATGGACGTCCCTCACGAGCAGAGCCACCACGGCACTCAATAGAAAAATGTTACTCTTATACTGTTCATAACCAGCCGGAGCAGCCCAAGTGTGCGTGTGCATATATGTATACTCGCATGTCCACCGACTGAATAAGTGCAACATTTTGATCATCAAAGATAGTCAAAGCAGGATTCGTTCAACAAAATCCAATCTTTGGACTTTCCTCCTCACGTTTGTTGTTTGGCCTGTCTCCAGCACATGTTTAATGTTGAAATATATTTTGTGGGCCCCTTTATTTTGTTTTAATTTTCAACGATCAAGCAATCATGTAGTTCACTTTCCGACAGGCTTGAAATTTGAGACATATTGTACCGCTAACCGAACAAGCTAATGCCAGGTGCATGCTAGTTACGAAAAAATATTGGGCAAGCCCGTGCTCCAAGTTGGTAAATGTCCCACGTACTCGTTGATTGTCTCGTCGGGGCCTACTTAATCAAGAGCTCCTCTTGAGCTTCTCTCCCCTTTGCCTCTCTGTTACTCTCTCTCTAACACCCCTCCCTGTTAACTTTTTGTCTTCTCTCTCTTTCTATAGGGTTTTAAATCTCCATTTTTCTCTAGTATAGCTCGAACTCTATGGTTACAAGCAAACTTCTATATTTTCTTTTCTTCACATTGGAGTTTGTCCCAATAACCACTATTCTCAAATAGGAAGAAAGAGGCGAAGGGTTCAAATTCTCACTTTCTCAATAAGGTTAAAGTGATGGCGATTTAGCTTCAAATGAAAATTTCGACTCTCATACCACATAAAAAGGCAGGACAAATGAGAGTTAATGTTATAATAAGAATAGAATACAACTAACAAAAGGACAAAATCTCACTATTTTTCTCTGAATTTTCTTGGCCAAGAAGAACAGACCAACCGGGGTTACGGGGAAAACCCATCTCGAGGATTAAAATGGAGTTTACCATTTTGGTGGAATAATCATCATTGCTAAGCAAGCTGTCGCCAGTTCCTGAGCATGTGTAAAGATTCTCTTTTCTGGCTGGTAAAGAGGAAGACAGGAAAGCAGAGAACTGCGATACTCTGCGTGGACTTCGCTGACTAGGAGCGTCGGCCCAACCTAACATTTTCTCGCTGACCACGACTAGTAAAGAAAATGGTGCTCCCATATTATAACCGGAGGTGACGCAATCTCATTATTTTTCGAATTTTCTTATATCATATTCCTCCTCATTCACGTGGCGGCCCAAAAAACGCATAAATAAAGATGAATCCCTCCATCTCTGACTTAAATGTCCTTTTTGAAAGGTGTTTTTGCATAATAATAATAATAATAATAATAATAATAATAATAATAATAAGCATGCATTTCACGCGAGTAGGAATTCGGACTTGCAGTTCACTTTGCTACTTATATATCAGTGACGTTCACCCGGAGCAAGCTCGTCGGAGAAGTCCATGGTACTGATCGAAACCATGACCGAACCGGCTAATTCGTTCTTCATACTGATCTCCATCGTCTTTGTGTCCACCGCTTTATTTGTTTCCCTCCGCTGGAAAAAGTCTGGGTCACGGGTGCTCCCTCCAGGACCCACCGGATGGCCGATATTTGGCAACATACTCAGTCTCGGGACGATGCCGCATTGAACCCTAGCCGGCCTCCGCGAGAAATATGGCCCGATGATTTGGCTTAGGCTAGGCTCCATAGATACCATGGTGATTCTCTCGAGCAGAGTTGCGGCCGAGTTCTTCAAGAACCAAGACCTCAATTTCGCAGACCGAACCGTCATCGATGTCCTGCGCTGTTGGGACTACCACGAAGGATCCGTCGCCGTAGCCCCATACGGCGCGTATTGGCGGGTGATGAGGCGGTTGCTGACCACGGACATGCTAGTCGCCAAGCGGCTCAACGAAACGGCTCAGATCCGGAGAAAATGCGTCGAAAACATGCTGGCTTGGATTGGGGAGGCGGCATCCTCGGACAAGGCCCAAGTCGGAGAAGGTATTCATCTCGCCCGCTTCGTGTTCCTAATGAATTTCAATTTGCTAGCGAATCTCATGCTGTCCCGAGACTTGTTCGATCCGGACTCGAAGACCGGATCGGAGTTCTTCACGGCGATGAACGGATTTATGGAGCTGTTGGGCCAACCTAACGTCGTGGACCTGTTCCCATGGCTGCGGCGGTTGGACCCGCAAGGGCTGAGGAGGAAGATGGATCGGGAAATGGGCAAGGCCATGAGCATCGCTTCGGAATTAGTGAGGGAGAGGATCGAGGAGAAGAAGCAGAACGGGGGGACGATGATCGGAGGGATTTTCTGGATGTGCTGCTTGAGTTCGAAGGAAACGGTAAGGACGAGCCCGCCAAGCTTTCCGAGAAGCGAATCAACACATTCATCCTGGTACGACCACAACCTATTTCTAGTTCCATAAGGATTGCTATGCCCAATCAAATGCGTAGTGGATAGATTTCAGGTGTGTCGATATGTCTCCGCATGCATTAACTGAATTTTTATATTTTCTGCAATGGAAAGAAAAACTTAAGTGGAGGGTCACAAACGCTTTGCTTCTATGTATGTCCTGAGATAGAAGATTAAAAGCAGTTATGTTAGTATATGTAACGACCCGGTTTGAAGAGAGCGGGGGTGACCGCCAAGGCCAAAGAAGGCCCGGACATGGTGTAGCTCCGACTCTAGGATGACATGGGGGCAAGAATAGATCGGATCCTACATTGCCTGGATGTAATGAGGCGAAATGCCTTATATATGATGGCACATGTCATAATTTGTGATAAAATCTTTTCTGGAGAAAGCCTAGAAGAACAAATCGTGTGAGCTTTGGCCCCAAGCAGATAATATCTTTACGAGCAGGACTTTAGCTTAACAGTATAGCAATAAAAAAAAAATAGCAAATTTCACTAAGCTACCATAATAAATAAAGAAGCTGGTGAAGAGAGAGAGAAATAGAGAGTAATTAGTATATATTTTATTTGTGTCCGTAAAAGATAGTTAATGTAAATGTTTTCAAAACGAAATCACCGACCTTTTGTTGGGAGGAGCAAGTTTCCTCCGACCAAAGACTTTGAGAAACACGTGGCCCCTAGAATGAGATGAAGATTCTCTACCATATATGGTGCTCTTCTCGATACTTTGACAAATTATGGCCGTTGATAATAAGATCATTTTCGTAAATCTATAGCCGGAATCTGATGAAATATTAGGGGAGCACCGTGTGGAGTAAAGGATCCATATTTCATACGCAGGGGAATATGATGTATAAGTACTTATACATCATAGAATGATGACATGACTAATAGTAATTGACAAAGCTCGGCCTGATTGTAGAAACATAAAAACTAATCTTTTCCAAATAACTAATTAACAATTTAGTATCATATATACTTATTTGTCGCTTGAAAACTTTATTATTTAATAGCTCTTTGTTCAATAACATGCGGTCATCCTTAGTTTTATAAAACAATTTTTATATGTATAAAAGATAATATCTAAACATTTTATCATCAAATCCCCTAAATTATTCTACGGTAATGTTAATATTTCAATTTTTTTTTCACCAAAAGTTCTAAGTTATGTCGACTATGATATTAATATAGAATATTTTGTTTTATGACCGCTCTCAAACTTGCACGTGACAGAAATACAATAATACATTGGATGTAGGATAAAGAATACGCCATAGATGAATAATGGATGCGCAGTGGTGTAGGCTCTGGAGCGCATCATCTGCGCATGGCCTGAATTATTTTCAAACTATGCTCTAAATATTATTCATTCTCACACGTGGGATGAGGGTCAGCAGATTCGGCTTCCATTTGAATGGAAACTGTTGCACGACGCATGACTAATTTGGCAAACGACGACGGGTAATGGTAGAGTCAACGATCATTCATTATAAAATTACACTTTTGCTGTTATTGGTAACACGTAAAAAAGAAGCTCAGGATATTGGTGTTATAGTAAACAATGTTTAGGATTTTTGTTGATAGACAAAAAGTATATCTATATCACTACTACAAGTTTTAGATATTGATGAAACAAAAAAAGAAGTTTAAGGTATTGGTGTCAAAGTAGATATGGTATTTGTGTCACAATGAGAAAAGTTTAGGGGTATTTGTTGTAAATAGGGATTTTTTTTCTCATGCTAATAATTCAAGTTTGGAAGTTTTAGTGACATGAAAAAAGTTTAAGATATTGAAATTACAATGGGCAAAATTTAGGTCTTTAGTCGTATTTTCCTTGTTCATATATTTACTTGAAATAATATATTCTTCCATCAATATAACCATTTAGCTTTATGGCTTGGGTTCTTAGCCTTGTGAAATATTAGTTGAGAATTCGACAGAACCTTCACGAGAATATGCAAGTTTCTAAGTATTTAAACTAGGATAGTATTACACAAGTAAATAGCAGTTGATGAAATTATTCAATAAAGAATTGTGGTAAATTAATAGGCTACTTGGTATAAATTCCCCACAGTAGCTACGTCTATAAAGAGGGTGTTGTGACTTTTATACGGGGTTGGTAAAACTCCTTACAATCGCAGCACATCCAAAGCTTCGACAGATTACATCAGGTTTGAGCTGCGGTAGTTTCGAGATAATGTAATGCCAAACACATAAATTACCTTACTTCACAACACGAATCGACTCTCTCCACTGATGTATCCTAACCATTTATTTTTTCTTTCATGTATTTTCTATTGAATAGAAGAAATCATATCTAGTACGTGACCACCGGATGATGTTTATTTGTCCAGTCTATAGATGGTGGTGATGAAGAAAGGGCTTTAAAAAACTGCTCTCGATGGGACTTTGTAATTTGAGAATGCAGAAATCTTTGCCTTACTGTACAAACACTTATGGATTTGGCTCCATTTCATGAAATTTTGCCATCCTTACTCTCACAAACTCGCTTCTTGACATCACAGGAAATATTCTTGGCCGGCACAGAAACAACGAGCAGCACTATCGAGTGGGCGCTGACAGAGCTCCTACTGAACCCGGACTCCAAGGTCAAGGTCCAAGCCGAGCTGTCCCGGGTTGTCGGGTTGACCCGAAAGGTCCTGGAAACCGATATAGACCAGCTCCCCTACCTGCAAGCAGTTGTGAAGGAAACCCTGAGGCTCCACCCGCCGATCCCTTTGCTCTTGCCACGGAGGGCCATTCGCGACACCATCTTCATGGCCTACAACGTACCCAAAAACACGCAGGTCTTTGTGAACGCTTGGGCGATCGGTAGGGACCCGGACGTCTGGGAAGACCCTATGGCTTTCAAGCCCGAGAGGTTCGTTGGGTCGAAGTTGGATTATAAGGGTCAACAGTACGGGTTCATTCCGTTTGGAGCCGGTCGAAGGATGTGTGCCGGCTTATCCTTGGCACATCGGGTGCTTCATCTGGCTCTGGGCTCACTGCTTCATGAGTTCGATTGGGAGTTCGATGGCCGCATCGATCCGAAGACGATCGACATGAGAGAAAGGGTGGGGTTGGCCACGAGGAAGTATGTGCCCTTGCTGGTGGTGCCCAAAAGAAGAGCAGCATGAGACTGGGTTTCAGCTCGGAATTTCTGCGTGTTTGCCCAAGTAATGTTAGTCTGAACATTTCTTTGCTTCCTGAATTGCTACTGCACGCGTGGACACTCGTCGTTTATAACAACAGGGCTATGTCATTTTCAAATTTGTATTGTGCATCATTACAAAAATTTACTCAACCCGGCATGCTGAGCACATCCAATGAGGACTCATCCATATTTATCGCCTCGTCTTGCATGCATTAATTTATATTTTTAAAAAGATTGAGATCCTCTAAAAGTAGGAATACTTCACCATTTAAAACTCTTACGTAGAAGACCCACCCCAACTAGTTCCAAGCGATGTGAATCGGAAACTTAACATCAGCGTTAACTTTTAGATCTCAAACTAATTAAATTTCTTTTGAACTCTAACAACTTGGATAATAGATGGTAGAGTAGACTACAGCGAGCGGATAGTTGTTCAATTGGTAAGAATTCCATCTCCTCCAAAGTTTTAGTAGCTTATCACAAGTTCATCCCTTTATAGGAAGATTGTTCAAGCCTTTGCCTATAGTACAGTCCCTATCTTCATTGAACTAGCAGTTTGCCCTGTTAACCGTTCAGGGCCCAAATAACCACACGGAGGTAATAAACTCCATAGCCACATTATTCTTTTAGAATATTTGGATCTTATTGAATTGATACGCACTTTCTCTTTTTGAAGAATATGTTTCTTCTGGCTTGGAGACAGATAAAAGAATTAGCAATTGATCCATTAAGCATATATATACCTCACAATCGATTGCACCAATTGTGGATATCTACACAATTTTGATTGGATTGGATACACCTCATCCTTCAATTGCAAATGTCATGTAATCGAAAGAGGAAACTAATAGAATGAAGCATCTACTCCTTTTACCGAATCATCCCAATAGCCTGCGACTTCAATCTCTCTTCAACCCATAAGATGCAATATCTTTCTAAGTCAAATTACATGTACGATTAAACATAATAGCATTAAAGCTTAAAAGTGAATTAGCGGACCCAATCATTAGAAAATTTAAGATTTTGTCGAGTTTATAATGTTTCACGCACTCTCATCTTTATCTTGCTTTTATAAACTCAAATTTCTCATGACTAATTTGACCCCGTGCTATAATTTTGACGTTCTTCTCATTAAGCCATTAAAAAGGCAATGTCCAGAATTTAAAAAAGAAAATATTAATTAGAGCCAATCGGATGCTTACATGACAAGAAATGCCCTCTTCGTGAAAAGGGCCAAGTGGGGGTTGTCACTATAAGAGTTCTTTTTCGGTCGACAGTGTACACATGGTAATGACATGACAAAAGCCAAGTTGGGTTGTCACTGTCAGGAGGTTCCATGTGGGTTCCCTAGAACGACATCACTTATGTGAACGGGGAATTTCTTGCAGCAACACGTCGTTCAACTTTGTAAAACAATTTCGAAACAAAAATGCAATCCAGAACTGGCTTCGCAACACTGAAAAATTTACCGTAGACATTACGAACAACAGATCAAGCTAGTGATGTTGTGGCTTACTGCATTCCTATTCCAATCAAGCATTTTGAGGGCTGATGCACAAACATTTTATTGGTTCCTCTAACTGCTTTCTTCTGCCCCTTTTCATGTGCTTGTTCTAGATAATTGAGTATCATTGCAGCATGCCTAGAACCTCTACGACACTTTTGAAGTCGTTGGGTCACTTCAAGTAATTTGCATGAATCAACTACCTCAAGATTTTGATCTTCTTGTAAATTATGATTCTTAACTTTGATGATTATATTTTCCAGCACAAATGCATGTTCGATTAGAAAATTCATTAGCATGAGCACTTCCTCATATTTCAATCTTAAACAACCATAAAACCCTAATATCTCAAGATTCTGGTTGCTGACCCAACACTTGAACTTCTCCATATGCTAATAGCTCTTGTGATCAACTTTGCCGGAGTCTAAGTCAGATTCATACTGCACACGGATAAAAGACAAAGTGAACATTGTAGAATCAATTGAAAACATTGCAACACCCGATCTTTATTTGAATTAAAGACCATACTATTGCTCTTTATTTCAAAAGAGTAGCCACACATGTCCAAACAAGGCATTGTTCCAAGTCGACAAGGATTCCATCATCTAACTAGTAGTGCAGTTAACTAGCAAACCACTCTTTAATTGTATATAAATGGATAGCTTCATTAATAACAAGTAAATCCAATTGCTGTTATCCTAGGCACCTGAGTGTGCCTTATGAGGTTTCGTAATGTCAGCAGCAAAATCCGTCGGCTTATCCGTAGCAGGAGCAATATGAACACCTAATCCTCTCTTCATTTTTTAGAGTTTGAACTAGTAAAACTCTCAATTCTAATAGAATTATTGTTTATAGAGAAGATGACTAAATAACAAGCAATATATACAGTTAGTGTCATCTGAGTATTGTGTAACTTGAAACCGTATAATTACATATCTTAAGAGTTACATATGTCATCATATAAATACCTTTGGACAAAATATATGACATATATATGCTCTCCACATGACAGCAGTCATGAGAACATATTCCAACCTTCGTGAATTCACCATCTCTAGGTGTCTCTTTTGGAAACATGATCACGCATTAGAATATGAGACATCCACTATAATAGGAGATCCATTTTCTTTTTCAAGCCTAACCAAGTATACCACTTTGACAGTCACAACCCAAGGGATATAAACTTCATGTCTTACATTTACCATATACATGTGATTTTAGACTTGAGTCATTAAAATCATATGTATGCCAATTACATTGCTCCATTTATTGATTTATGTTGAACCTATACATACTATCAATTAATCACGCTATATACATTCTTTATGTAATGATGTACATGTGAGTTTACAACTGTATTTTTGAAATCACAGATAAATAGAGGAAAATAGGCAAAAATGCCCTAAAAAATACACATATATAGAGTTCCGTATTTATTTTCACATCTTCAAAAGCTCAAACATATAAAATAAATACACCACAGTTAAAACATCTCAATACAAGTGTAGGAACCAATAATGGCCCAAACAAAGCTTGGACATGCCCTCATGCACGGCATGTTGAACCACCGATCTGTTCAACTAGTCAACGAACGGTTTGACCACTCAATAAACGATCTAGCCGATTGATCGAATCGGGTCATATCTTGGTTTGGATCGGATCTTGGGTGGGGCCCTAGGTTCAAGTTGGGTCGATTAAGTCAGCTCGCATCCAGGGGCCACTAACGTCAGCCTTAGTGCATGGGTAAAGAGCACGTGGAACACGTGGAACACGTGCTTGACACTCACCATTGCCCAGTAGCGCATGGCCACGCATGAAGGTGTGTGTGACATCCCCCAGTGGCATGCAACCACTCAAAATGCTTATCTCAACAAGCCCAATCCATTTATGTGATCAAGATTGATTTTTACTTGATAAAAAATCACGAAAATGGGCACGATCGAATTATATTTGTTCAATACACTGTTGTCAATATGAATACACATTCTATATCTAGTATATGGTTGCTTTGATTCTACATGAAATCCGTGAAAACAAAATCTAAGATATCCATAGCTAGAATCTGGAACACATGCGATTGAGTAAAAGAAATTTGTGCACCTGATTTAGAATTTATCATTCTTAATGTGGAACAGCGACAATTTGAAGCTCAAGCACTTCTCCTCTATTTCCATTTGCATCATTAGCTCAATGAGACTACCCCTCACCTTCAACGTTCAGTAAATGCTTATTATGTGAGGATATTTATATATAAGGTTAGATGAAAGACTTAAGCATTATTTATAAAGTTTTAAGCCACAGACCCTCTCATCATAAGCTAAGGATTACTAGACCCATACTAGCCAATCCTATGTTGGACTAATTAAGAAAACTTATATCTCACTTTTTTAGACTAATCCTTAAAACAGAAAATTACAATACAATTAATATAGCTCACATCAAAAACTATTACAACACAAGCCTAAATCCCATGAACAAAAGTCGCAAGGCAATGGCCTTTAAAAACATTGAGAATAAAATCCCAATTCAAAGAGTCAAAATTTTTCATGATATCATCTTAAAAATTGTCCAAGTTAACACCAGTTGTTCTTCGGCTGTGTCATGTAAGATAACCAACATCCATGTCAGTGATTTCCGATCAAAGTTGACCGAATGAACTCAACTAGCTAAACATAAAATGTTTAAGACTTAATTAACAAAATTAAAAGATTGATGACTGAATAGGCAAAAGTGAATTAGGTTTATGATATTTTGGACAATTTTCTCCAAAAATATACGTAAAATTTTAAAGTTAAATTTTAGTTGAAAGGGACATATGATAGGAAAATCAGAAATGAGTTTGTGAACTTTTGGCATCTTTGCAAATAATTTTGATTTAACAGTAGTAAGACATTCATATATATATATATATAGTGTGTAATTTTCGTGCTACATTTCATCGGCTAAGTTAAGATTTAAAATTTCGCCACCCTCTTGAGGCCAACCCCAAGGAGGTTTAACATATTGCCAAGTGGGTGGATATGTGAGGCGCCGCTCAAGCTCAACGCAAATTATCCCAAATCTTTTTGATCGCAACCTGATTTTCTTGAATAATTTTGAAAATTGTTTTGACTTTTAAAGTCACCACTAAGATATTACAGGCTGGTTAGAGACCAAGTAAAATAGCGTCTTGTGAATTGGAGATTCTGAATATAGAAACTTACTTAATGAGGTTTTTAAGGCCGTTTCACTGATTATTACTGGTTTGGCTTCGAACTCAAAGAACGATTCTGTTTCTGAGCTCATCGATGAGCTCAAATTTACTGCCATCGGAGGGATTAGGTCGGGCTTTTGAGATTTCACTTCGAAATTGAACATCTCTCTCCAGTTTTGCTTGAAGGCGATCAAGATGGTGTTGAACTCGAAGAGATATTCATTTGGGAGGCAATCGAAGTCGAAGAAAGATACGGAGGAGAGAGATCCAAAGCGAGAGGGCTCGATTGTCGGTTCGAAAGTGGAGTAGGAGGATGGGATGGCGGGTGGTGGCTGTGAGATGAGCTGGTAAGGCTGCTCCGATCAGGGGGAAGTCACCGAGGAGGTGTTGCTTGATGAGCTGAAGCGTCGTGGACACTTCAGTGCTTGATGATGTCACCATTTCTGAGGGAGCATGGGCAAATTGAGTGAGTGGGTTAGATAGATCTGCAACTAAGTCCGCAATAGCATCCAAGTCATCTCGCCGTCTAGCTCAGCGCTCCTCCATTCCGCCTCCATCCTCAAGGCCTCCATGGCCTTCACCATCTCCACCTCGACGAGCTTGATCCTCATCATCAACTCCAAGAACAACTTGAAGCTTGTTAAAATATGTCTCGAGTTTTAAACCCAAAGTGAAAAGCTGAATTTTGAAATTGAAATTCAAGCGGAGATTGGCAAGGGAAAATCAAAAAGGGGAAGTTAGAATTTTGACTTGAATAAAATATGCATTCGTCAAAATTCTTCAGCAAGAGAGGAAACAAACAAAAAATAAAGGATCTTAACCAAAAAAAAAAAAAAAACAAAAAATAAAGGAAAGAGTCAAAATTCTGGATTTGACCGAATCATACGGTTTTCTCTCCGAGTAAAACTGGTTTGTCTTCTTTTGCTATATATATAACTTTATGCTCGTGGGACTCTCTTGAGCGAAGCATACATATTCAAGCGCCGTTTACTCGGAATGCCATGGGTGTTCTGTTTGTGAAACACCGTTCATAGGTGTTGGATGCTTGACTTTGGATCTTCGTGTTGTTCGTGCCGTAAAGCTTACTCATGAATTACATCCAAGAAGTTTAGTGTTTGTAGTCGATTAAATCTTGAGGTAAGATTAGCGTGTAATTCCTTCGTGAGATTGAGATATTATTTTCGAGGAATTTCGGGGCTAAACACTGTGTGCATTGTTGGGTATAATTGGTGCTTGGGAAACATCGAGAGTGTGTTTGAGTGACTTGAGTGTGTAATCTCCTTATATCGCTTGATCTATAGTAAAATTCGCTACTGCTCTCCTTGTGGACGTAGGTCTTTACGATTGAATCACGTAAATTTGGTATCCGATTTATTTTCTTCTTCCGTCTATATTTTGTCCGATCGCTCACCCTATCGCAAGAAGTGGTATCAGAGCCAGGCTTGGATAAGTTGAAGCGAATCAATGGCG
Source organism: Eucalyptus dawsonii (assembly GCA_016097615.1). Lineage (NCBI taxonomy): Eukaryota > Viridiplantae > Streptophyta > Magnoliopsida > Myrtales > Myrtaceae > Eucalyptus > Eucalyptus dawsonii. The sequence continues at coordinate 43,865,828 of CM027875.1, forward strand.
ACAAAAGAAGTAAAAGTGAGAATCAACAGATTTGATAGGAAGGATTTTAGTTTCTGGAAGATGCAGATTGAAGATTATCTTTACTAGATGAATCTACACTGCCTTTATCTGGGGAGAAACCAAAGACGATGAAGCAAGCTGATTGGGATTTGCTGGATAGACGAGCTATGGGTGTTATTCGGCTAATGTTGGCTCGTAACGTCACATTTAACATCTTGAAGGAGAAAACCACTGCTGATTTGATGCAAGCCATGTCGGATATGTATGAGAAGCCCTCTGCGATCAACAAGGTTTGTTTGATGCAACGTCTGTTTAATTCAAAGATGAGCGAAGGTTCGTCAATTGCTGATTATATCAATGAATTCAATGTTATTGTTAGTCAATTGAGTTCAGTTGAGATTAATTTTGAAGATGAGGTACATGTTTTGATTCTGCTATCCTCATTACCTGATAGTTGGAATACTACCGTTACTACTGTTAGTAATTCCTCTGGATCAACAAGTTTGATGTTTGATGGGGTTTGAGATTTGATTCTGAGCGAGAACATTCGTAGAAAAGAATCTGGCGAACCTATATCTGCTGCTTTAGTAGGTGAAAATAGAGGAAGATCTAGAACACATGTGGATAATGGTAGTACTAATATGAACAAACATAGTTAGTCTAGGATTGCTAATGTTGTCTGTTGGAGATGTGACAAAATGGAGCATCTTAGAAGGGATTGCCTTAAGTTGAAGAATGAGGAGGGTAAGGGAATTATAGTTGATTTTGCAGATAATGTTGCAGTTGTAGCAAATAATGCCGATTATGTCTTATCTGTCACTAATGATTCATCGCTTGATGGATGGATTATGGATTATGGTTGTTATTTTCATGTCACACCAAATAGAAACTAGTTTATCACTTATTAATGCATGGGTAGTGGTAAAGTCCAGTTAGGGAATAATGCTAAGTGCGATGTTGTGGGTGTTGGTGATGTTAAAATCAAAATGTATGATGGTATCGTGAGGATATTGACTAGAGTGAGGCATGTTCTTAACTTGAAGAAGAACTTAATTTTCTTGGATGCCCTAGATTCAGTTGATTGCAGATATTCTTCAAAATGTGGAGTTTTGAAGGTTGTTCGAGGTACCTTGGTGATAATGAAAGGAATCAAGCGTGGAGGCCTGTATAAATTTCAAGATGAGACAGTGACAAATTTCACTGCGGAGACATCGGATGCATCTATTCGAGAGTCTATTGACTGCTCGAGGAAGACTTGGGTATTTGTGCCAAGGCACAAGTTTGATGCTGGTGTCAGGATCTCGCAATCAAGAGCTTTGATCGAGACGGAAATTGATAAGTCAATCAAGTATGTGCAGACTGACAATAGCATAGAGTTTTACTCAGAGCTGGTAAATAAATTCTACATGAAAAATGGCATAATGAAACATTACTAATGCCCAATAAATCACAACAATTTGCAGAATTGATGAGCATAACATTACTAGAGACGACCCGAAAAATTATCTCTAGAGTTGGTATTACTAGGAGAATCCTAGCTAATGTGCTTAGTACGATAAGCTGCTTGATGAATGGATCCACATCAACTGCTATTGAATGGTGGACTCCTGAAGAAGTGTGGTCAGGTAACATTGCTAGTTATTCTATTATTAGAATATTTGGTTGCCCGTGTTATTTTCAAGTGAGTGATGGTAAAGCTCGATTAGAGGGCAATGTGCATATTCCATGGCTATGTACAAGGTGAGCGAGGCAATCGGTTGTGGTGCCTGGATATAAATTCGCTTGTTGACAGTAGAGAAGTTACCCTCGACAAGTCTCCGATACTTCTGACTAGGAGTGTTTGTGGCAGTATTAATATAGATCTGAATGATGTTCAGCTTGAGGTGGAGTTGCAACCAGAGACTCTTGAGGTAGCGAATACGGGTACTAGCAAAGTACTCGACATAAATGGTGCTTGTAGCGAGATGGAGCCTATAGAGCCAATGGTTGCTGTAACTGCTAATATTGACAAGGTATGTATTCGATCTCCTAACAGATACGGATGCAATAATGGTTTTACTTTATCTGCGGTTGAGGAGGTTGTGTCAGAAAATCCTTGCGGAGCAGTTCAAGTGAGGCTTGGGCTTGGATAATATCTGTGGCAGTTGAGCCCATCGGGGGCTATGGGAAAGTAGCGGCAGAGTTTGAATTTTTGTGCAGCAATTGCAACTCGGCTCAAACGTCGAGTTAAGGTGAAGATTGTTAAAATATGTCTTGAGTTTAAGCCCGAAGTGAAAAGCTGAACTTTGAAATTGAAATTCAAGCGGAGATTGGCAAGGGAAAATCAAAAAGGGGAAGTTAGAATTTTGACTTGAATAAAATATGCATTCATCAAAATTTTTCAGCAAGAGAGGAAACAAACAAAAAATAAAGGAAAGAGTCAAAATTCTGGATTTGACCGAATCATACGGTTTTCTCTCCGAGTAAAATTGGTTTGTCTTCTTTTGCTGCAATATATATATATATATATAACCTTATGCTCGTGGGACTCTCTTGAGCGAAGCATACATATTCAAGCGTCGTTTACTTGGAGTGTCGTGGGTGTTCTATTTGTGAAACACTGTTCATAGGTGATGGGTGCTTGGCTTTGGATCTTCGTGTTGTTCGTGCTGTGAAGCTTACTCATGAATTATATCCAAGAAATTTAGTGTTTGTAGTCGATTAAAACTTGAGGTAAGATTAGCATGTAATTCCTTCGTGAGATTGAGATATTATTTTCGAGGAATTTCAGGGCTAAACACTGTGTGCGTTATTAGGTGTAATTGGGGCTTGGGAAACACCAAGAGAGTGTTTGAGTGACTTGAGTATGTAATCTCCTTATATCGCTTGATCTATAGTGAAATTCGCTGCTGCTCTCCTCGTGGACGTAGGTCTTTACGACTGAACCGCGTAAATCTGGTATCTGATTTATTTTCTTCTTCCATCTATATTTTGTTCGATCGCTCGCCCTATCGCAACAAAGCTCATCACCATACCGGTCCCCAGGGGTGGCTCACCAACTGCGTCGAAGCTCGTCGAGTCACCAAGGTCCTCGTTTGAAGTGTGCGCGCCAGAGAAGAGCCCAACGTGTTTGATGCAGCCGTCATCATCACAGGGATCTCTATCCGATATGGTCCAAAGGGAGGGATCTGCCATTGGAGGGAGTGGAATCGTTCCACGTTGCTTTTGGAATGAAAACTACTCGATTCTAGATCTGGCGACGAAAAAGAAGATGAACAAGAAAAGATAAATTTAAAAAAAAAAAAATTGGATAAAAATGCCCCTAATCAGTTGAGAAATTTGACCGGCAAGGTTAAATCTTTTTCTGACCGACCTTTATTTGAAAGAGGCTCCTCTTTAAAACCTTTTTTGAGAAAATGGAATGGGTCAACAAACTTCTAGCTGTCACATGATAGCCATCCACATTGATTGCTTAATAGAAGTAAACAAAGAAAGTCTATAGCCAGTTATAGCTTTTTCTGGATAGTTTCTCCTTATCTTCGGTTAGGAAAAATTGTCTAAAAAATCATAAACCAATTATACTTTTGCTAAATCACTTGTACACCTTTTAATGTTATCAATTAAATCTTACACCTTCTTACATTTTGCTAATTAAGTCCATCAAGTAAATTTTAGCTGGAATTTGCTAAAAGAAACATTGGTCATACCACATAGAATGATCGATGTTGATGTGGACAATTTTATTAATATTTTAATAATTTTTAAAAAAATTTGTGGTTTTTTTTTTTTCCCTTTTCTTTGCTTTCCTTTTTGTGGGTTTTGCAGTTAGGGCCGACGAGGACCACTAAGAAACCCTTACTAGTAGACCCTCACCAACCATAGGCAAGGACCAATTCCTCTCGCTCGCCATAGGCAAGGGTCGACTATCCCTTGTTGGGCATAGGCAAGGGTGTCGCACCCTTTGCCAATTTTGGATGAGGACCATGATGCCCTCACCAAATCTGGCCATGAGAGGGCTTCGTGGCCCTCACCATCCCCGAGCAAGGTCACGACTCTTGCTTAAGGCCAATAAGGGCTGCCAAGCCCTCACTTGGTCAAATCTAGCTAGGGACATGACTCCTTCGCCTAGAGCTGGCCGAACAACTTTTGTTGGCCCTAACTCCAAAACCTTTAAAAAAAAAAAAAAAAAGCCATAAAAATTAAACATTATTAAAATATTATTTAAAAATGTCTACATCATTGTGCTAACCATATCACATAGAATAGCTAGCGCCACATTGACAAATTCTAGTCAAAATTTGTTGGATTGACTTAATTAGCAAAAGTGGAAAAGATTTAGAAATACAATTGACAAAATTAAAAGGTTTAGAATTGAATTGACAAAAATGCAATAAATGTAAGATTTTTGGATAATTTTTCCCTTCAATTGAGGACAAGGTTTTTGATGCTCTATATAAAATTAGAGGCCCAAAGACGAGGGTTTAAAAAATAAGAGAACTTTTTGGGCTATCAAAGGCCCAGCTCAGCCCATCGACTTGAATAAAAAGGAAAGAAAAAGCTATCAAAGGCCCAGCTTAGAGAAATGTAGCAAGAAAGAAGAAAAGAAGGGAGAGAGTGAGCAACGAGAGAAAAGAGAGAAGAGAGGACAAATTGATGATCAGCAGTTGAAGACGTTGATTGATGCCAGGTTAGCAAGTGATTAGAGAGTTTGCTGTCATCTTTTCCTCTTTCACTTTTTCCTTAAGAGTTTAAAACTGAAGGCCTAACTATGTTAACCTCGTCGGTGAAGTTCTGGCTCAGTTTAAGCTTTCCAACGGTGATAATTAGGTCACCTCACGAATCTAGGGACATCTGTGATGGTACATATTGCGATTGGAAGTTCTCGTATATGATATATTGATAGACATCGCACAATTTCATATTTATGTACAAAGAAAACGTTAATTTTAATGCATATTTGTTATATAAAGCTCAACGGGGCATTTACTACCTTTGTGGTTATATGAAATGACACGTTGAAGCGTCTTTTAAAATAGTTTGTGATTGATTATGTATAACATATTTTGACAAATGTAATATAGCTTTTATTCTATTTAAAGCATAATTGTAATATAAAACTCACCCAAGCATTTACCATGGTCTTGGTTATTTGAAATGGCATGATAAAGCATCTCTTGGAATAGCTTGGGATTTATTCATGTATGAAATAATTTGACAAATACTATATAGATTTTGTTCTTTTTAGAATAAATTGATTCTACTTACTAAGTGGTGGCTTTCTAATATCATTTATGTTAATTTTTTTCTAAAAATACAGCTATCAACAAAATATGATAAAAGTAATATCGCCAGGAGATTTTCTGGGAGTTGCATTTTGGGCAAGTCATGATCCTGACCTATAACCTTCGGTGGTCATGCAATAGTTCATCCTTCATCAGATGGAGGGAAAAAGAATACACTAGAGTCCATTCAAAAGCCATGGCATGCTAATCCATCGTATCTTCTCCTTTTTGCTCACAAGGGAGGTCGTCAAAACTTGCGTTTTGTCGAAAAGGTGGCAATTTATTGGGACCACCATCTCGGATCTTAGGTTCTCCGTCGATTCTTCCAATGATTCATTTGTGGGCAGGGTTCTGACGCTATATGGGTGGCGTAAGGTGAAAAAGTTCCACCTTGACATTAGACCAGAGTACTTCCACCCCTCAAAGATTGATTCATGGGTTCGCTTTGCGACTGATCATCAAGTGGAAGAACTTCTTCTCAACTTGAATTTGGGGGGGGGGGGGGCGGGCGGATTACAAGCATAGCCCTTGTAAGCACCAACAAAACTGTATATCCACCTCCCTAAAGCATGATTTTATGGGGGTAAATAAACATTTTGCAATTTAGATGCTTTAATAAATATAAATGATTGTAATCCGTATGCAGACTATAAATGCAAACGAATTTATTTTTTCAGCTAATAATTTTACATTGCATTGGAAGACCAATTCCATCTTTATCGTGTGGCTTTTATATTGTACTGTATCTTTAATAAAAAATATTTATTTATTGACATATTCATGTAATATGTGAGCGACACTCATAGACCTACTAGTGTATGTGCATCTTTTGATTTTCTAATCAATTGGATTAGGTTGAATTTATTAAATGTTAAGTTCATATGTATTTACTGTTGATGGATTTATTTTTCTAAATTAAAGGGAGATTGTTCAAATACACATGTCAGTCGCATTAAAGAAATCTCACACCGCATAATTATGATGGTGTGGGATAGTTAATATATCGTAGAAGCCCATAACTCATTGGCTTAAGATTTTCAGTAAATGTAGACTCAAGTGAATATATTAACTAGCTTGAACTTAAACTCTATTGGCAATCTCTCTATCTTAATATATTAGAATCGACTTGACTACAATTAATTTGTGAAGGAACTCGAGCTTTAGTTGTAAAAAGCTATAACAAATGTGGGTATATTATGTCATTTTCATGACAATTACGTCGATTTTAACTAATATTTTTTAAAAATAAACGTGGCGGCTCAATTATACTCACGGCATGTAAAATTGGGAATTGGGACGCTCGAACTTGACTTGACAAGATATGTGAGTAACTCGAGCTTGGGCTTGACTCGAGACTTTATCTCAAGCAATAATCCCGCCGAGCCCGAATGGCTCGACTTAGTTTTGATCCCGCGGCCTACGAAGATGTTGCTTCAAGTTCCCACCCACTTCCAAGCCCGAGGACAGAGGAGGGCCAGCCCTAACTGAATAGTAAATGTGTCTTCAACATTAAAAGTTCTCAGTCTTTTTGATATAATTCACGAACAAACTTCGCTACACGAACGGCATGAAGACACACTACCAAGCGCCCAGCACCTATGGACGTCCCTCACGTGCAGAGCCACTACAGCACTCACTTAATAGAAAAATGTTACTTTAATACTGTCTTCGTAACCAGCCAGAGTAGCCCACGTGTGTGTGTATATATGTATACTCGTATGTCCACCGCCTGAATAAGTGCAACATTTGATCATCAAAGATGATCAAAGCAGGATTCGGTCAACAAAATCCAATCTTTGGACTTTCCTCCTCACGTTTTTTGTTTAGCCTGTCTCCAGCACATGTTTAATGTTGAAATATATTTTGTGGGCCCCTTTATTTTGTTTCAATTTTCAATGATCAAGAAATCATGACCACCCGTGGTGGCGGCGTAGTGGTTGAGTTTCAGTTCCTTTCGAGAGAGGTATAGAGTTCGAATCTCTGCGTCGTCTGCCTTATTGGAAAGGAACCCACGACTTATCCGGGACAGAAAGAGTGGTGATGACTCTCCTGCTCCTCCAGGGTTTACTCCGCTGCAAAGCAGCGCTCGGAGGTTTCCTGGGTACTAAAAAAAAAAAAATCATGTATTTCACTTTCACGTGCCCGGTTATCTCGGTCATCTTAATCACTGCATTTGGGCTTGGCTTTATCCGACAGGCTTGAAATTTGAGACATATCATACTGCTAACCAAACAATAAAAGTGTCCTTCCAACTCTTTCAATGCTAATGCTAATGCTAATGCTAGGTGCATGCCAACTAACCACGAGAAAATATCGGGCAGGCCCGGTGCTCCAAGTTGGTAAACATCCATCTACTCATTGATTGTCACGTGTCCTGCATGGGGCCCACTTAATCAAGAGCTCCTCTTGAGCTTCTCTCCCCTTTGGCTCTCCGTTACTCTCTCTCTAACGCCCCTCTCCGTTACCTTTTTGTCTCCTCTCTCTTTCTATAGGGTTTTAAATCTCCATTTTTCTCTAATGAAAGGTGAAAGAATAGTTCGAACTCTATGGTTACAAGCAAACTTCTATATTTTTTTTTCTCAACATTGAAGTTTGTCTTAATGACCACCCTTATTACATAAGAAGAAAAAGGCAAGGAGTTCAAATTCTCACTTTCTCAAAAAGGTTGAAGTGATAATGATTTAGCTTCAAATGAGAATTTCGACTCTCATGTCATATAAGAAGACAGGACAAATAAGAATTAACGTTATAATAAGAATAGAATAGGACTGACAAAAAAAATCTCTATTTTTCTCTGAATTTTCTTGGCGAAGAAGAACAACCTAACCAGGCTACTAGGGAAAACCCATCTCGAGGATTAAAATGGACTTTTCCATTTCGGTGGAATAATCAACATTGCTAAGAAATCTGTCGCCAATTCCTGAGCATGTGTAAAGATTTTCTTTTCTAGCTGGTAAAGAAGAAGACAGGATAGCAGAGAACTGCGATACTCTACATGGACTTCGCTGACTAGGAGCGTCGGCCCTATTGAAGAGAGCACGGCACTCTCCTTTTCTCCAGAATTCTCTAGCAAAAAAAAAAAAAAAAATCCATCAAGAAAAGCTGCGCCACTTCTAGACTTCTCCAAAGAAATCCAGTTGTCAAATTTGTAATAGAATAATACTTGTAGAATATTGTAGAAAGACCAGCAAAGTCGGTGAATGCACCGACCTTCTATCCTATAAATAGGAGCAACTTGCTCCTCATGTGTGTGTGAGAGTAAGAAGTCCAAGTACGTGTGAGTGGGTGGAGTAGGTGGCGTGAAGTGTAGAGTGTAGTGTAAGTGTAGAGTGATAGGGAGTGAGAGGGTGTGTGCGAGAGTTGTGTTCGTGTGAGGTTTGTAAGTGAGTGGGTAAGCAAGTACAATGAGTAGTTGTGAGAGTGTGATAGAATAAAGAGTTGTAATATTGTTTTATAATAAAAATTATTTTATTTGTACATCCACTTGCTTCTCAACAAGTGATATCAGAGCAAGTTATTGGAGACCGTGCGAAGACAGTGGTCGGGGACCATTGTAAGTGAGTAGGCGGTCAGGGATCATCAAGCCAAGGAGCGAAGAAGTGAAGGACATCAGAGTTCTGCTAGTACACAATCTGGGATTGTGAAGTCGGTTAGTCCGGGACCAGGCTTACTTAGTATAGTGCAGGGCATTATACTCAAGTCACGATGGCGAATTTCTCGAGTTTGGTAAACGGGATGGAGAAGCTCAACGACTTCAATTATAATAATTGGAGTACCCGCATACAATATTATTTTCTTGGACAAGATTTATGGGATATTGTTGGCGGCAACAACACCACACCACCCACAAATGATAGTGATTCAAGAAAGTGGAACGTCAAATCAGGTAAGGCTCTTTGCATTCTTGCCGTGACTGTTGAAAATAAATTATTGCAGCACATAAAGAGTGCGAAGACCCTGAATGAGGCCTAGGATAACTTGGCAACGCTCTTTGCGAGGACAAACGATGCCAAGTTACAATGCCTGGAGAACGAGCTCCTCTCAATCTCGCAGCAAAGTATGACGGTAAGTCAATACTTTTCTAAAATTAAATCTATTTGCGAAGAAATTTCAAAATTAGATCCTCAGAATGTCATCTTTGAGACAAAAATGAAAAGAATAATAATTCACAGGTTAAAGCCGGAGTATAACAGTATTGTTACGGCCACCCGTGGATGGGCAAATGAGCCAACTCTAACAGAGTTGGAAAATATATTGACCAATCAAGAGGCCTTAGATAAACAAATCCCTAAGGTCTCAATTAAGGAGGATGAAAGTGCCCTCTTCAGTAATAAAAGAGGGTTCAAGGGCTAGAATAGAAATAGAGCATGTGCAAGAGATGGCAAACCATGGAAAAATCATGGAGATTGGCGGAGGCAACTAAAAGAGAAGGGTTATTAGCCAGGGGGAGCTCGTCAAGATTGCGATGACAATGATGATGAAGACAAGAGCAACATAAGGCATAGTAAATAGTGCTACGTTTGTGGCAAGGTGGGACATATTGCCAGATTCTGTTGGTACAGGCAAGAAGAAGGAAATGTCATCACTTCTTGTAAGAAGGAGATTGAAAGCGAAGAAGAATGGGACTTTCAAGCGCCTGTTGCAGTGAAAGAATGAGAAGAGCTTGCAACCGCTTGTATAATTGAGTTGGATAATTTGACAAGTTCTATCACGACCCCAAATAAGAGCAAACCAAGGGAAAACTCGAAGAAGTAACTAACAACGCCAACAAACAGTCATGAAAAGAAACTGCAAGAAATGTAAGAGATGATAAATAAACTAAAAGTTGAGAAGGCAAAGATGGAGAATATGTTGAAGAAAAGGGATGAGATGATAAGGCAGAAGGATCGAGAGCTCAAGGCAAAAGAAAATGAGCTAGAGAAGTTCCGATGTGAGTTTAAGAAGTTGCAAAAGCTTCAGGACCTCAAGCCCACTATGATGTTCCCAATTGGTCATACTGAGAGAGATATCAAAGAAGAAGAAAAAGAAAGGTTTCTTTGAGGAAAGGAGGCCATGTACACCCTACATCCTGTGGTGCAAGGATCGGTGTAATAAGATTGAGGAAAAGAAATTTTATGAGAAAAAGGATCAAGATATCTCCGCTAAAGTGCTTCAGATAGGACTGAATCGGTTGAAGCATGAAATGAAAATCACAAATGAGAGGCTTGATCAAATGAGTTCCAATTGTTGGAGAAATCTATCCGGAATATTTTGTAGCTGACAAAACGTTTCTATCAGTCTAGTCTGGACATTTGCAAGCCTTCTGATTAGAGTCTGAAGACTTTCTCATCTCCAGACTCAGCACTCAAGACTCAAGACTCAAGACTATTCTCATTGACAGTTGTTCTAATCCAGTGACGAAGAAAATCTAGAGCCAAAGTATTTGGTTGAAGATTTATTCTTATCTTCTGGAAAAGATCTTTTGGCTGGATAATTGTAACGGATTTATTCATTCGTTATCAAGATCGTTTGAAGATCCGATGATCGACGAAGTATTCTTGGAAGGTTCTATTCTTGGAAACCAAGATCCTGATTGTATGGGCGAACAGGATTGATGGGCTATCGTCAAGTTCCTTTAATAGCTCGAATGATTTTCTTGATTGATTCCGTCCAACGGGTAGATTGGAGGAACTCCTTTGGAAAGTGCCAACGGGTATGATGGCATAAAGGAGTATAAAAGGAAGTCGTTCTAGCTACTTTAAGATATGATCGATAGAAAAATTCTAGAGTCTGAAGCACCTTGATTATTAGTCGATACATTATGAGCGAAATTGTACACACAGAGAGTGTCTATACTTAGTGATACCTTGAGCGAGTGTGATAGATCATCTACACCGAAAGATCAAGGGAGAACATCGCTGTAACATCTCTTTGTTCATAGTGAGATCCAGCCAATAGGCTGTCAGTGCATAAGAGTGGACGTAGGCTTGAAATAAGCCGAACCACTATAAACCGCGTGTTCAATATTCTCTTCCCTTCTCTCAGTCTTACTTTGATCACCGTTTGTTTTGAATCTTTTAACTGTCAAGTATTGTGAAATTATCGATAAAAATATTGCATATACCTATTCACCCCCCTCTAGGTACTTATTCTAGCCATATCAATTGGTATCAGAGCTCGTGTACTCACTTTATTTGAAGTGTTTTACTTCAGAGTAAAAGATCCATGGCTAGTATGTTAGCACCAGGGCTGGTGGAAGGTCAGAGCAATACCAGACCACCATATTTTGATGGAAAGGATTACAACATCTGGAAGAACAAGATGAAAGCCTTTTTATGATCAAAGGATCCTCTGGAATGGGACGTTGTAGAAAAAGGAATTACTCCTACAGCTGCATCAGTCTCAGAAAGAGGAAAAGAAACTGTTGAGACCAACGGAATGACTCAAGAAGAGATTATCAAGAGACAAGCACTCGATGCAAAAGCAATTTACTCTTTATATTGTGCTTTGTCACCAACTGAATATAACAGAATATCTTCTTGTGTTACAGCAAAAGAAGTTTGGGATAGATTGCATATGACCTATGAAGGAACAGATCGAGTGAAGGAGACCAGAATTAACATTCTCCTCGGTCAATATGAAGCCTTCAAAATGAAACCAGGATAATCAATAACTGACATGTTTAGCCGTTTTACAGATATTGTCAATGGTCTTGAGAATCAAGGACAGAAAATTTCTGATCCCATGAAAGTAAACAAGCTACTGCGTGGACTCTCCAAGGATTGGAATCACATAAAGACTTCAATCAGAGAGACGCAAAGAATTATGCCACTATCTGTCGACGAGCTTATTGGAACTCTTCAGTCTTATGAAGTGGAACGAATCAATGAAGACGAAGATCCAAAAGGTAAGAAATCCATTGCATTAAAATCAATTGATGATTCTGATGATGTAGATTCTGAAGATGACATGGATGATGAGGAGCTTGCTCTCATGATAAGAAGATTCAGAAAACTGAATAGAAAAGGAAGAAGGTTCAACTCAAGGAAACAAAGCTTTCAAAGACAGCAGACCAAGTCTGTTGATGATGAGGAACCAAACAAAGATGTAGTTTGTTTCGAATGTAAGAAAAAAGGACACATCAGACCCAACTATCATCTTCTGAAGAAAAAGAGAGAAAAAACTGAAAAGTTTCGAAAAGCTCTCAAGGCCGAAACCTGGAGTGATACAGAGTGTGAAGAAAGTGATAATGAATATGACAATCTATGTCTGATGGCACATTCAGACTCAGACTCAAACTCTGGATCAGACTCAGATAGTGAATTTGAGGTAAGTGATTTTAAAATTCCTGTCAAAGTTTCCAAATACATTGATGAATTGTGTTTTAGTCTTAGGACTTCTCTCAAAAGAATTTCCGAACTTAAAAAGGAAAACTCAGCTCTAAAACAAAAGGAAATCGTTTTAGTAGAAAGAGTTAAAAGTTCAGACTTAAATGTCTCTTCTCTTAAAGAAAATAAAGAAAATCTTTTGAAAGAAAATTCTCTTTTAAAAACTGACTTATCGAATATTTCAAAGAAATTTTCTATAGGGTCCGAAAAGCTTGAAAAAATTCTTTCAGCTCAAAGACCTTACTTTAATAAGTCCGGTCTAGGTATGACAGCAGAAACAATTCCCTTGATTGATTTTCCTAAAGTAAAAGAAAGAATTAAGAAAAGACCCCTGAGAGAGGCTTACAAAAATCATTTCAAGAAAGTTTTTGTAAAGTCTGTAGGTCGAAATGCCCTCAGATGTTCAAAGTGTAAAAGCCCGGATCACTTTGAAAAAGAGTGTCCTATGGTTTGGAAACCTATTAAGAAAGTATGGGCAGATACTGTTTATTTCATTAACACCAAAGGACCCAAGAAAGTTTGGGTACCAAAGAAAGTTTGAGACTCTTTTAAATGCAGGTCTCCGTCAAGAAAAAGGTAAAATGGTATCTTGACAGTGGATGCTCAAGACACATGACAGGAGACTCAAATTGCTTCATAAAGCTTGTTCAAGTAAATGGTGGAAAAGTTTCATTTGAAGGAAACAACAAAGGAAGTATTGTGGGATTTGGAACTGTGAAAATTGGAAATCTCACAATAAGTAATGTTTCCTTAGTGGAAGGACTCAATTACAATCTTCTCAGCATTAGCCAATTGTGTGACACTGGTTTTAAGATCTTCTTTCAAGAAGGAACATGTTCTGGAACCAGTAAAGACTCTACTCAGTCTTTCATGGGTCGAAGACATGGAAATATATATCTTCTGGATGTAAAACCAGATGAATCAAAATGCTTAATCTCAATTCAAGACGAAGCAAGCTTATGGCACAGAAAGCTTGGTCATGTCAACATGAAGCAATTAGCCAAAATTTCATCAAAGCAGCTTGTTCGAGGTCTACCCAAATTACCATACCAAAAGTCTAATCCATGTACTCCATGTATTATGGGAAAACAGGTAAGAAATTCATTTAAGCCAATAAATCATGTCTCTACTAATCATGTACTGCAGTTGTTACATATAGATCTCTTCGGACCAACCAGAACTCAGAGTATTGGAGGTAAGAAATATTGCCTAGTAATTGTGGACGATTACTCCCGCTTTACTTGGGTATATTTCCTTGCAAGTAAGTCCGAATCCTTCTTGTATTTTGAAAAATTTGCTAAAATGGTTCAAAATGAAAAAGGATGCATTATTTCAAGTATAAGAACAGATCATGGAGGTGAATTTGAAAATCAAGATTTTACAAAGTTTTGTGATGAATCTGGCTTTAAGCATGTGTTCTCTTCTCCATACACTCCTCAGCAAAATGGAGTTGTGGAAAGGAAGAATAGATCTCTTCAAGAAATGGCTAGAACTCTTTTAATTGAAAGTAAGATTTCTTCACGATTTTGGGCTGAAGCTGTTTCAACAGCATGCTATATAATCAATAGAGTCTTTTTAAGACCTTCTCTTGAGAAAACCCCTTATGAGTTATTCGAAGGTAAGAAGCCTATTGTTTCATACTTTCATGTGTTCGGTTGCAAATGCTTTATATTGAAAAATGCTAAAGATCGAATTGGTAAGTTTGAAGAAAGATCAGATGAAGGCATCTTCCTTGGATATTCTTCATCAAGCAAAGCCTACAGAGTCTACAACAAGAAAAGTCAGTCCGTGGAAGAGTCAATGAATGTCAAATTTCAAGACTCTATGCAAGACGATTCCAGTCAGACTCATCATGAAGAATCTGAATCTGCTCCAGAGCCTCCAAAGTCTACAACTCAAGAAGCATCTCAGACTCTGGAAGACCAGCATCAAGATGATCGTGAAAATTCAAACAAAGAAAGAGATCATCAACCTGACAAATCAACCAGTAACTGGAAGCATAAATCAAGCCACCCTAAAGATCTTATCATTGGCGACATCAATGAAGGAATTCGCACCAAATCTAAAAGGCATGAAGAATCTAGTGCTGTGGCTCTTATTTCTAAAATTGAACCAAAAAGCATAGAAGAAGCTTTATCTGATGAAAGCTGGATTGAAGCTATGCAAGAAGAGCTCAGATAGTTCAACATTAATGATGTCTGGGAATTGACATCTAAACCTAAAGGTAAAACTGTTGTTGGAGCCAAATGGGTGTTCAGGAACAAGATGAATGAGAAAGGAAAAGTCGTACGAAACAAAGCAAGACTCCTGGCCAAGGGATATACGCAAGAAGAAGGAATAGACTATGATGAGACCTACGCTCCAGTAGCAAGGTTAGAAGCTATTCGATTATTACTTGCGTTTGCCTGTTACAAAAATTTCAGGTTATTCCAAATGGACGTCAAAAGTACCTTCCTAAATGGATTTATCCATGAGGAAGTTTATGTGGAACAACCACCAGGGTTTGAAGACCCAAAGAAGCCAGACTCAGTCTTCAGACTGAAAAATGCCTTGTATGGTTTAAAGCAAGCACCTCGAGCTTGGTACGACAGGTTAAGTAAGTTCTTAATACAGAATGGCTTTGTCAAAGGTAAAGTAGATACTACTTTATTTATCAAAAAGGAAAACAAAAGCTTTTTACTTGTTCAAATATATGTGGATGATATTATTTTTGGATCCTCTAATGAAATTCTGTGCAAGAAATTTTCTAAGTCTATGCAGGATGAGTTTGAAATGAGTATGATGGGAGAGTTAACATTCTTTCTTAGTCTTCAAATAAAACAATTGAAGGAATGAACTTTTATTTATCAAGAAAAATATGCTAATGATCTTGTCAAAAGGTTTGGACTAGAAAAGTGCAAAAAGACCGACATACCGATGTCAAGTTCGATGAAGATAGATAAAGATGAATAAGGAAAGAAAGTTGATCAAAAGCTGTACAGGAGCGTCATTGGTTCACTTCTCTATCTTACTGCTTCTAGACCTAACATTTTGTTGAGTGTTTGCATATGTGCCAGGTTTCAATCACATCCAAGAGAATCTCATCTCAGTGCTGCGAAACGTATTATTAAATACGTTGCTTCATCTTCAAGCATCGGTCTTTGGGATCCTAAGAAGGGAGACTTTAGTCTTCTGGGATATTCAGACGCAGATCTGGCCGGTTGCAGAGTTGATAGAAAGAGCACTTCGAGAACTTGCCAGTTGCTTGGAAGCAGGACAGTGTCTTGGTTTTCAAGGAAACAAAGCACTGTGGCTCTCTCAACAACAGAAGCAGAGTATGTAGCTCTTGGAAGTTGCTGTTCGCAAATTCTATGAATAAAACAACAGTTACAAGACTTTGGAATTGAAGAATCAAGCACAGAGATTAGATGTGACAACACCAGCGCAATCAATCTCACCAAAAATCCAATTCTTCACTCAAGAGCAAAGCATATAGAGATCCGACATCATTTCATTCGAGATCATGTTCAAAATGGAGAAATCTCGATTCAGTTTGTTGATTCAAAAAGCCAACTAGCGGATATATTCACAAAGCCTTTGGAGAAAAATCAATTCGATTTTATCCGTTCCAGACTCAACATTTTGAAGCTTGAGGAAGTCAAAGTCTAGAGACTGTCCAATCCTCAGACTCAGACATTCATGACTATCGACTATAAGTTGTTATATTCAATCTCGAAAAGGTACGATCATTATTTCAATTAATTTACAATTTCCGTGAAAAATGGAATCTTGTCTTTTCAAAAAGATTAACTTAAATTTGGCAGTTATAAATTTCAAAAGATATAACTGTTCACTTTCCTTGTGCCGATTGGTTAAATATATATATATATACAGTTGTTCTCGATTAAACTGCAAAACCCTAGAAAAACATTCTCCTCCCAATTCTGTCTCCATTTCGTTTTCATATTCGAGAAAGTTGTCAACTTTTCTTGGGAAAGCGAGTGAAGGAATCTTTCATCGACAAAGAAGGATGTCGTCTTTGAGAAAGTCATCAAGAATCGCGAACAGGGGACCACAGAGAATGGAAAAGGGGCCTACCCACTTCGATCTCACCGAGGAGGAAGATATTCCGAGTCAGCGACAGAGCCCGATTCACTCTCCTCCAAGTCAATCTTCACCATCTAGCCCACAAGGTGTGGGTCATCAACCGGAAGAATAAATAATCGAGGACGCCAACCCTGTAAGAGTCCAAAAACCTGCTTTTATTTATAAGCTCTATCGTTCATTGAAAAGCATTGGGACTCCGATGAATATCGTAGATGATTTTCTTAAGGATAAGAATTATGGGAATGAGTATATTTTTCTGCGGAAAATGGAGGATTTGGGAGTTGCTCCCAAAGGAAAGGCTGAGGAAGCACTTGCGAACATTCCAAGTGACCCTCGTGTACCAGGACAGAATCTGATTGATAGGAACGATGATGATAGAATGTTCCTTGAATTCAAACCTAGAATGGGTGTTGCAGCAAAAGTGAAGGGAAATCGGATGGATCTGTTCAAATCAAAGGATCAGGAGAATCTTTATTTCAAACTGTTGAAAAGAGGGGTGATAAACCCTAGGAGTGTGGATTTCGACTTCTTGGATGCGATCAATGTGAACTTAAGAGAGAAGTTCAATCTGCTTCAACTTGAGAATTTTTGCTCCGATACCACAGACGGTTATGCACAATTGATAGCATATTTCTATTCAAATCTCAGCTTTTTAGATGCGAATAGAATATCTTTCAGTGTTCGAGACCAAGTCTATGTGGTAGATGTGGTCATGCTGGCAGACATAATTGGAGTTGAAAGAGGACGTTACCAACCAATCAAAATTTCGATTACTCGTACCACGCTGGAGCTTATCAAGGACAGAGATGCAGACAAAAGAATCACCTACTCAAGGATGAATGCCATCAACGTCGTACTTCACAAAATTGTGATCAACTGTCTCAGGCCAAAGTCTACTTCAAAGACTGACGTGTCCAACTCCGAAGCAAAATTGATGTATGCGATCAATTCTGGAAGGAAGTTCTCTTTCCCTCACACCATTCTCTTTCACATGTACAGAGCAATGGTGAAGGACAAGGGCCAATTGCCTTACGCAAGTCTTGTGACCAAGATCTTCAGACACTTAAACATTGAGCCTCCACACACTATTTGTGTTCGACCATGCGACAAAATGGTGGTAGGTTTGAAAATGCTGATAAAAATGCGTCTGAAAGAGCTCAGCAAGGCAATGGAGAAATTCAAAGTGAAGACTCCAGTCTCTTCTGCATTAAAGAGAAAAAGGGAAGGAGCCCATGAGTGCTCAAATCAAAAAGAGAAGAAGTCTTATCTTGGAGGATGAAGATGAAGAAGAAGATCTCTCTATTCCTGCATTAAAAAGAACCAGACGTTATGTGCCAGAATCAACAGAACAGAGAGAAACAGAGGGAGAAGCAAGGAACAGAGAAGAAGATGAGCAAGAAGAGAAAGAGAAAGAGACTGAAGAAGCAGAAGAAGAGGAAGCAGAAAAAGAAAAGTCTGCAGATGAAGCAGTAGAGAAAGGGAATGAAGGCGCTGAAGAGCATGACCATCATTCTTCCCCAATCGAGGTCCTAGAGACAGGGGGAGATGGAGAGCAAGAAAGGACTACACCAGAAGCTGTTCAGAATGAAGGTGTGCGTTGCTCACCAGCAAATCCAGAAGATTTTCAGGCTTCTCAAATGCCTGAAGAAGGACATGATACGTCAGCACCAGATTTGCTCGATATCACCGAAGCTCCATCGTCTGTCGGCACTCCATCTGATAAAGCACATGCAAGCACACAGACGGACAATTCAGCAGATTTTCGTCGCATCCTTGATGTTCTTATGGAAATACGTGGTCAAATATATGCTCTGGACTGCGAAATTCAAGTCCTAAAGAATGCTGGACAAGCATCTTCGGTTACCCTGGGAGATCAAATGAAAGACCTAGCTCTTCAAATTCAAGCCAATGCCAAAGGAGAAGAGGTATCTCATCTATGGGAAGACTTGAAGAGGCTGGAAGGCATCGTGCAGTCGATGGGAGATTTCCGGATTGTGCGCATTCCCAAGCAGAATTGACTTTTCTCACCTTTTTAATGATGACAAAAAGGGGGAGAATTGCAATTTGAACTCAAAACTCAATCTTTGACTTTAAATTTGTTTTTTGTGTGTTTAAATGTTTTTGTTTTTGAGAATGACTTGAGTGTGAACTTAAATTTGCTGATGTAGACTTTGAATGTTTGACTAGTTGCAAGTATTGCTATATGGTTTACTCATGAAAGACTAACCGATTTTTTGTGGATGCAGAGTCTGGTTGTTTGTTGATTTTATAAATCTTTATGAGATAGCCATATTGCTTGAGTATTATTTTGCAGGTCAAAGTTGTTCAAATCTACAGGAAAGTTTTGTCACCATCAAAAAGGGGGAGATTGTTGGAGAAATCTATCCGGAATATTTTGAAGCTGACAAAACGTTTCTATCAATCTAGTCTGGACATTTGCAAGCCTTCTGATTAGAGTCTGAAGACTTTCTCATCTCCAAAGTCAGCACTCAAGACTCAAGACTATTCTCATTGACAGTTGTTCTAATCCAGTGACGAAGGAAATCCAGAGCCGAAGTATTTGGTTGAAGATTTATTCTTATCTTCTGGAGAAGATCTTTTGGCTGGATAATTGTAACGGATTTATTCATTCGTTATCAAGATCGTTTGAAGATCCGATGATCGACGAAGTATTATTGGAAGGTTCTATTCTTGGAAACCAAGATCCTAATTATATGGGCGAACATGATTGATGGGCTATCGTCAAGTTCCTTTAATAGCTCGAATGATCTTCTTGATTGATTCCGTCCAACGGGTAGATTTGAGGAACTCCTTTGGAAAGTGCCAACGGGTATGATGGCATAAAGGAGTATAAAAGGAAGTCGTTCTAGCTACTTTAAGATATGATCGATAGAAAAATTCTAGAGTCTGAAGCACCTTGATTATTAGTCGATACATTCTGAGCGAAATTGTACACACAGAGTGTCTATACTTAGTGATACCTTGAGCGAGTGTGATAGATCATCTACACCGAAAGATCAAAGGAGAACATCGCTGTAACATCTCTTTGTTCATAGTGGAATCCAACCAATAGGCTGTCAGTGCAGAAGAGTGGACGTAGGCTTGAAATAAGCCGAACCACTATAAACCGCATATTCAATATTCTCTTCCCTTCTCTCAGTCTTACTTTGATCACCGTTTGTTTTGAATCTTTTAACTGTCAAGTATTGTGAAATTATCGATAAAAATATTGCATATACCTATTCACCCCCCTCTAGGTACTTATTCTAGCCATATCACCAATCTCAAAATTCTTATAGGAGATATGTCGAATACGAAGATCAAGTTGAGTGAGAAGAAGGAAAAGGAGACTAAAGGGCAAAATGAATTGGCATTGCAAAAATTCAATAATCACAAAGCTCAATAGAAAGTCGCAGCAAGAGAAGCAACTGAAGATGGAGCCAAAGAGCCATCCACATATGAGGAAGTTTCGCAATATGCTGAATGGAGGAACATAGTTGAAGAGTCCAAAAACAATATTGGCATGACTACTATATCTAAATTGAGAGAGAGTAGTCCGTGAGGGGGAGTGTTGAAGAGAGCAACACCACTCTCTCCTTTTCTCCAGAATTCTCAAGCAAAAAAAAATCCATCAAGAAAAGCTGCGCCACTTCTAGACTTCTCCAAAGAAATCCAGCTGTCAAATTTGTAATAGAATAATACTTGTAGAATATTGTAGAAAGACTAGCAAAGTGGGTGAATGCACCGACCTTCCATCCTATAAAAAGGAGCAACTTGCTCCTCATGTGTGTGTGAGAGTAAGAAGTCCAAGTACGTGTGAGTGGGTGGAGTAGGTGGCGTGAAGTGTAGAGTAGGTGGCGTGAAGTGTAGAGTGTAGTGTATGTGTAGAGTGATAGAGTGTGAGTGGGTGGAGTAGGTGGCGTGAAGTGTAGAGTGTAGTGTAAGTGTAGAGTGATAGAGAGTGAGTGGGTGTGTGCGAGAGTTGTGTTCGTGTGAGGTTTGTAAGTGAGTGGGTAAGCAAGTACAATGAGTAGTTATGAGAGTGTGATAGAATAGAGAGTTGTAATATTATTTTATAATAAAAGTAATTATTTTACTTGTACATCCACTTCCTTCTCAACGAGCCCTACCTAACATTTTCTCGCTGACCACGACAAGTAAAGAAAATGGTGCTCCCGTAGGATAACCGGAGGTGACGCAATTTCATTATTTTTCGAATTTTTTTATATCATATTCCTCCTCATTCACGTGGCGGCCCAAAAAACGCATAAATAAAGATGAATCCCTCCATCTCTGACTTAATTGTCCTTTTTGAAAGGTGTTTTTGCATAATAATAATAATAATAATAATAATAATAATAAGCATGCATTTCACGCGAGTAGGAATTCCGACTTGCAGTTCACTTTGCTACTTATATATCAGTGACGTTCACCCGGAGCAAGCTCGTCGGAGAAGTCCCCGGTACTGATCGAAGCCATGACCGAACCGGCTAATTCATTCTTCATACTGATCTCCATCGTCTTTGTGTCCACCGCTTTATTTGTTTCCCTCCGCCGGAAAAACTCTGGGTCACGGATGCTCCCTCCAGGACCCTCCGGATGGCCGATATTTGGCAACATATTCAGTCTCGGGACGATGCCGCATCGAACCCTAGCCGGCCTCCGCGAGAAATATGGCCCGATGATTTGGCTTAGGCTAGGCTCCATAGATACCATGGTGATTCTCTCGAGCAGAGTTGCGGCCGAGTTCTTCAAGAACCAAGATCTCAATTTCGCAGACCGAACCGTCATCGATGTCCTGCGCTGTCGGGACTACCACGAAGGATCTGTCGCCGTAGCCCCATACGGCACGTATTGGCAGGTGATGAGGCGATTGCTGACCACGGACATGCTAGTCGACAAGCGGCTCAATGAAACGGCTCCGATCCGGAGAAAATGCGTCGAAAACATGCTGGCTTGGATTGGGGAGGCGGCATCCTCGGACAAGGCCCGAGTCGGAGAAGGTATTCATCTCGCCCGCTTCGTGTTCCTCATGAATTTCAATTTGCTAGGGAATCTCATGCTGTCCCGAGACTTGTTCGATCCGGACTCGAAGACCGGATCGGAGTTCTTCACGGCGGTGAACGGATTTATGGAGCTGTCGGGTCAACCTAACGTCGTGGACCTGTTCCCATGGCTGCGGCGGTTGGACCCGCAAGGGCTGAGGAGGAAGATGGATCGGGAAATGGGGAAGGCCATGAGCATCGCTTCGGAATTAGTGAGGGAGAGGATCGAGGAGAAGAAACAGAACGGGGGGGACGATGATCGGAGGGATTTTCTGGATGTGCTGCTTGAGTTCGAAGGAAACGGTAAGGACGAGCCCGCCAAGCTTTCCGAGAAGCAAATCAACACATTCATCCTGGTACGACCACAGCCTATTTCTAGTTCCATAAGGATTGCTATGCCCAATCAAATGCGTAGTGGATAGATTACAGGTGTGTCGATATGTCTCTGCATGCATTAACTGAATTTTTATAATTTCTGCAATGGAAAGAAAAACTTAAGTGGAGGGTCACAAACGCTTGCTTTCTTTGCATGTCCTGAGATAGAAGATCAAAAGCAGTAATGTTAGTATATGTAAAGATGCGGTCTGAAGAGAGCAAGAGCGACCGCCAAGGCCATAGAAGGCCCGGACATGGTGTAGCTCCAGCTCTAGGATGATGTGGGGACAAGAATGGATCGGATCCCATATTGCCTGGATGTAGTGAGGTGAAATGCCTCATATATAATGGCATATGTCATAATTTGTAATGAGGTCTTTTCTGGAGAAAGTCTAGAAGAACAAAATCGTGTGACCTTTGTCCCCAAGCGGATAATTTCTTTACAAGCAGGACTTGAGCTTTACAGTATAGCAAGAAAAAATAGCGAATTTCACTAAGCTACCGTAATAAATAAAGAAGCTGGTGAAAAGAGAGAGAGATATAGAGAGTAATTATAATATATTTTATTTGTGTCAGTAAAAGATAGTTAATGTAAATGTTTTCAAAACGAAATCACCGACCATTTGTTGGGAGGAGCAAGTTTCCTCCGACCAAAGAGTTTGAGAAACACGAGGCCCCTAGAATGAGATGAAGATTCTCTGCCATATGTGGTCCTCTCCTCGATACTTTGACAAATTATGGCCGTTGATAATAAGATCATTTTCGTAAATCTATAGCCGGGATCTGATGAAATATTAGGGGAGTACCGTGTGGAGTAAAGAATCCATATTTCATCCGCAGGGGAATATGATGTATAATACATCATAGAACGATGACATAACTAATAGTAATTGACAAAGCTCGGCCTGATCGTAGAAACATGAAAACTAATCTTTTCCAAATAACTAATAAACAATTTAGTATCATATATACTTATTTGTCGCTTGAAAACTTTATTATTTAATAGCTCTTTATTCAATAACATGTGGTCATCCTTAGTTTTATAAACCAATTTTTATATGTATAAAAGATAATATCTAAACATTTTATCATCAAATCCCCTAAATTATTCTACGGCAATGTTAATATTTCAAATTTTTTTGTTTGTCACCAAAAGTTCTAAGTTATGTCGACTATGATATTAATATAGAATATTTTGTTTTATGACCGCTCTCAAACTTGCACGTGACAGAAATACAATTATATATTGGATGTAGGATAAAGAATACGCCATAGATGAATAATGGATGCGCAGTGGTGTAGGCTCTGGAGCGCATCATCTGCGCATGGCCTGATTAAATTATTTTCAAACTATGCTCTAAATATTATTCATTCTCACACGTGGGATGAGGGTCAGCAGATTCGGCTTCCATTTGAATGGAAACTGTTGCAAGACGCATGACTAATTAGGCAAAACGACAACGGGTAATGGTAGAGTCCGCGATCATTCATTATAAAATTACACTTTTGCTGTTATTGGTAACACGTAAGAAAGAAGCTCAGAATATTGGTGTTACAGTAGACAACGTTTAGATTTTTGTTGATAGATAAAAAGTATATCTGTATCATTGCTACGAGTTTTGGATATTGATGAAACGAAAAATAAGTTTAAGGTATTGGTGTCAATGTGAATATGGTATTTATGTCGCAATGAGCAAAGTTTAGGGGTATTTGTTGTAAATAGGGAGTTTTTTTTCTCATGCTAATAATTCAAGTTTGGAAGTTTTAGTGACATGAAAAAAGTTTAAGATATTGAAACCACGATGGGCAAAATTGAGGTTTTTAGTCATATTTTCTCTGTTCATATCTTTACTTGAAATAAGATAGTCTTCCATCAATATAACCATTTAGCTTTATGGCTTGGGTTCTTAGCTTTGTGAAATATTAGTTGAGAATTCGGCAGAACCATCCCGAGAATATGCAAGTTTCTAAGTATTTGATTACGCAAATAAATAGTCGTTGATGAAATTATTCAATAAAGAATTGTGGTAGATTGGTAGGCTACTTGGTATAACTTCCCCACAGTAGCTACGTCTATAAAGAGGGTGTTGTAACTTTTATACGGGATTGGTAAAACTCCTTACAATCGCAGCACATCCAAAGCTTCGACAGTTTATATCAGCTTTTACGAAGGAAGTTCACATTAGCTTTAAGGAAGCAGCCCACCTAGGTTTGAGCTGCGGTAGTTTCGAGATAATGTATTGCCAAACACATAAAAATACCTTACTTCAAAACACGGATCAAAACACGGATCGACTCTCTCCACTGATGTATCCTAACCATTTATTTTCGATTTCGTGCATTTTCTATTGAATAGAATAAATCATATCTAGTCTTAAATTACGTGACCACCGGATGATGTTTCTTTGTCCAGTCTATAAATGGTGGTGATGAAGAAAGGGCTTAAAAAAACTGCTCTCGATGGGACTTTGTAATTTGAGAATGCAGAAATCTTTGCCTTACTGTAGAAAAAACTTATGGATATGGCTCCATTTCATGAAATTTTGCCATCCTTACTCTCACAAACTCGCTTCTTGACATCACAGGAAATATTCTTGGCCGGCACAGAAACAACGAGCAGCACTATCGAGTGGGCGCTGACAGAGCTCCTACTGAACCCGGACTCCAAGGTCAAGGTCCAAGCCGAGCTGTCCCGGGTTGTCGGGTTGAACCGAAAGGTCCTGGAAACCGATATAGACCAGCTCCCCTACCTGCAAGCAGTTGTGAAGGAAACCCTGAGGCTCCACCCGCCGGGCCCTTTGCTCTTGCCACGGAGGGCCATTCGCGACACCATCTTCATGGGCTACAACGTACCCAAAAACACGCAGGTCTTTGTGAACGCTTGGGCGATCGGTAGGGACCCGGACGTCTGGGAAGACCCTATGGCTTTCAAGCCCGAGAGGTTCGTTGGGTCGAAGTTGGATTATAAGGGTCAACAGTACGAGTTCATTCCGTTTGGAGCCGGTCGAAGGATGTGTGCCGGCTTGTCCTTGGCACATCGGGTGCTTCATCTGGCTCTGGGCTCACTGCTTCATGAGTTCGATTGGGAGTTCGATGGCCGCATCGATCCGAAGACGATCGACATGAGAGAAAGGGTGGGGTTGGCCACGAGGAAGTATGTGCCCTTGCTGGTGGTGCCCAAAAGAAGAGCAGCATGAGACTGGGTTTCAGCTCGGAATTTCTGCGTGTTTGCCCGAGTAATGTTTGTCTGAATATTTCTTTGCTTCCTGAATTGCTACTGCACGCGTGGACACTCGTCGTTTATAACTCGAATAACAACAGGGCTATGTCATTTTCAAAATTGCACTGTGCATCATTAAAACAATTTACTCAACCGGGCATGCTGAGCACATCCAATGAGGACTCATCCATATTTATCGCCTCGTCTTACATACTTTAATTTATATTTTTAAAAAGATTGAGATCCTTTAAAAGTAGGAATACTTCACCATTTAAAACTCTTATTTAGAAGACCCACCCCAACTAGTTCCAAGCGATACGAATCGGAAACTTAACGTTTGCGTTAACTTTTAGATCTCAAACTAATTAAATTTCTTTTGAACTCTAACAACTTGGATAATAGATGGTAGAGTAGACTACAGCGAGCGGATGGTTGTTCCATTGGTAAGAATTCCATCTCCTCCACAGTTTTAGTAGCTTATCACAAGCTCATTCCTTTATAGGAAGATTGTTCAAGCCTTTGCCTATAGTACGGTCTCTATTTTCATTGAACTAGCAGTTTGCCCTATTAATCGTTCAGGGCCCAAATAACCACACGGAGGAAATAAACTCCATAGCTACATTATCTATCTTAGAATATTTGGATCTTATTGAATTGATACGCACTTTCTCTTTTCGAAGAATATGTTTCTTCCTGCTCAGAGACAGATAAAAGAATTAGCAATTGATCCATTAAGCATATATATACCTCACAATCGATTGCGCCAATTGTGGATATCTACACAACTTTGATTACAAGTCACATCTACCAATACTTGTATTGGATAGACCTCATCCTTCAATTGCAAATGTCATGTAATCAAAAGAGGAAACTAATAGAATGAAGCATCTACTCCTTTTACTGAATCATCCCAATAGCCTGCGACTTCAATCTCTCTTCAACCCATAAGATGCAATATCTTTCTAAGTCAAATTACATGTACGATTAAACATAATAGCATTAAAGCTTAAAAGTGAATTAGCGGACCCAAAAACTAGAAAATTTAAGATTTTATTGAGTTTATAATGTTTCAAGCACTCTCATCTTTTATCTTGCTTTCTATAAACTCAAATTTCCCATGACTAATTTGACCCCGAGCTATAATTTTGACGTTCTTTTCATTAAGCCATTAAAAAGGCAATGTCCAGAATTTAAAAAAGAAAAGATTAATTAGAGCCATTCGGATGCTTACATGACAAGAAATGCCCTCTTCGTGAAAAGGACCAAGTGGGGGTTGTCACTATAAGAGTTCTTTTTCGGTTGACAGTGTACACATGGTAATGACATGACAAAAGCCAAGTTGGGTTGTCACTGTCAGGAGGTTCCATATGGGTTCCCTAGAACGACATCACTTATGTGAACGGGGAATTTCTTGCAGCAACACGTCATTCAACTTTGTAAAACAATTTCGAAACAAAAATGCAATCTAGAACAGGCTTCACAACACTGAAAAATTTACCGTAGACATTACGAACAACAGATCAAGCTAGTGATGTTGTGGCTTACTGCATTCCTATTCCAATCAAGCATTTTGAGGGCTGATGCACAAACATTTTATTGGTTCCTCTAACTGCTTTCTTCTGCCCTTTTCATGTGCTTGTTCTAGATAATTGAGTATCATTGCAGCATGCCTAGAACCTCTACGACACTTTTGAAGTCGTTGGGTCACTTCAAGTAATTTGCATGAATCAACTACCTCAAGATTTTGATCTTCTTGTAAATTATGATTCTTAACTTTGATGATTATATTTTCCAGCACAAATGCATGTTCGATTAGAAAATTTATTAGCATGAGCACTTCCTCATATTTCAATCTTAAACAACCATAAAACCCTAATATCTCAAGATTCTGGTTGCTGAGCCCAACACTTGAACTTCTCTATATGCTAATAGCTCTTGTGATCAACTTTGCCGGAGTCTAAGTCAGATTCATACTGCACACGGATAAAAGACAAAGTGAACATTCTAGAATTAATTGAAAACTTTGCAACACCCAATCTTATTTGAATTAAAGAACATACTATTGCTCTTTATTTCAAAAGAGTAGCCACACATGTCCAAACAAGATACGGAAACTAAGTTCCATCCAAAAAAAGGTACAAAAAAATGTGTTTCTTAGCATCAAATTAAAACTATAATCTAGAATTAAAATGACATCTCACACGAACTCGATGTTGACTTCAATGTTATTTCCCATAGTGAGCTTCGACTCATCCTAATTTGGCTTTTTTTCTGGTTTATGAATTTATGTATGGTAAGTGCAACATGATTTATTGCATAGTTATCTAGCCACCATGAATTGGACAAGGTTTCTGATAGATTGGATTTATAATTAAATGTCAAAGAATCATTACTTGCATGCTCATGTTTCAATAACCAAGTTTTATTTTTTAGTAGTATTTCTTTATGTAACTTTTCTTCTTACAAAAGAAGCAACGATTACCGTCTTTCCTGAAGAATGCTTAATTAAGATGCATACTGTCAGAATAATTGGTGATTTCATGAATTCCTTTATGAGTACAACTTTTAGACTTAAGATATACTATCCTTAGGATGTAACCTTTGACCCTATCAGAACCATCATACCATATTCCTTGCAAATATATCCTAATCTCAGCATTTGACAAGGCATTTTTCTAAGTAGCTAAGGATTCCATCATCTAACTAGTAGTGCAATTAACTAGCAAACCACTCTTTAATTGTATATAAATGGATAGCTTCATTAATAACAAGTAAATCCAATTGCTATTATCCTAGGCACCTGAGTGTCGTAATGTCAGCAGCAAAATCTATCAGCTTATCCATAGCAAGAGCAATATGAACACCTAATCCTCTCTTCATTTAGTAGAGTTTGAACTAGTAAAACTCTCAATTCTAATAGAATTACTATTTATAGAAAAGATGACTAAATAACAAGTAATATATACAATTAGTGTCATGTGAGTTTGTGTAACTTAAAACCGTATAATTACATATCTTAAGAGTTACATATGTCATCATATAAATACCTTTGGACAAAATATATAACATATAGTTATATGCTCTCCACATGACAGCAGTTATGAGAAAATATTCCAACCTTCGTGAATTCACCATCTCTAGGTGTATGAACCGCTAGGAATAATCAATTCTCAACAATATGCTATACATGTATTCCTTTATGAATCAATACACGATCATCTCTTTTGGAAATATGATCATGCATTAGAATATGAGACATCCACTATAATAGGAGATCCATTTTTTTTTTTTCAAACCTAACCAAGTATACCACTTTGACAATCACAACCCAAGGGATATAAACTTCATGTCTTACATTTACCATATACATGTGATTTTAGACTTGAGTCATTAAAATCATATGTATGTCAATTACATCGCTCCATTTATTGATATATGTTGAACCTATACATACTATCAATTAATCACGCTATATACATTCTTTATGTAATGATGTACATGTGAGCTTGCAACTGTATTTTTGAAATCACAGATAAATAGAGGAAAATAGGCAAAAATGCCCTAAAAAATACACATATATAGAGTTCCATATGTATTTTCACATCTTCAAAAGCTCAAACATATAAAATAAATACACCACAGTTAAAGCATCTCAATACAAGTGTAGGAACCAATAATGGCCCAAACAAAGCTTGGACAGCCCTCATGCACGGCATGTTGAACCACCGATCTAACTGGTTCAACTAGTCAACGAACGGTTTGACCACTCAATAAACGATCTAGCCGATTGACCAAATCGGGTCATATCTTGGTTTGGATCGGATCTTGGGTGGGACCCTAGGTTCAAGTTGGATCGATTAAGTTAGCCTGCATCCAGGGGCCACTAACATCAGCCTTAGTGCATGGGTAAAGAGCACGTGGAACGCGTGGAACACGTGCTTGACACTCACCATTGCCCAGTAGTGCGTGGCCACCCATGAAGGTGTGTGTGACATCCCCCAGTGGCATGCAACCACTCAAAATGCTTATCTCAACAAGCCCAATCCATTTATGTGATCAAGATTGATTTTACATGACAAAAAATCACGAAAATGGGCATGATCGAATTATATTTGTTCAATACATTGTTGTCAATATGAATAGACATTCTATATCTAGTATATGGTTGCTCTGATTCTACATGAAATCCGCGAAAACAAAACCTAAGATATCCATAGCTAGAATCTGGAACACATGCAATCGAGTAAAAGAAATTTGTGCACCTGATTTAGAATTTATTGTTCTTAATGTGGAACAGCGACGATTTAAAACTCAAGCACTTCTCCTCTTTTGTCATTTGCATCATTAGCTCAATGAGACTACCCCTCACCTTCGTTCAGTAAACGCTCCTTATGTGAGGATATTTATACATAGGGTTAGATGAAAGACTTAAGCATTATTTATAAAGTTTTAAGCCACAAACCCTCTCATCATAGGCTGAGCATTACTTGACCCATACAAGCCAATCCCATGTTAGACTAATTAAAAAAACTTATATCTCACTTTTTTAGACTAATCCTTAAAACAAAAAATTACAATATTGCTCACATCAGAAAAACTATTACAACACAAGCCTAAATCCCATGAACAAAAGTCACAAGGCAATGGCTTTTAAAAACATTGAGAATAAAATCCCAATTCAAAGAGTCGAAATTTTTCATGATATCATCTTAAAAATTGTCCATGTTAACACCAGTCGTTCTTCGGCTGTGTCATGTAAGATAACCAGCATCCATGTTGTCACGACCTCTTTTTTTCTTTTCGACGCCCAATCGGGGCAGGCGCCTACGGAGACTAATGGTTCGGCTAGATCTATTTTAGCCCAGACTCTCCCAAGTCCACCAATTCACAACTTAATGGTTTAAATTTTTAAACTATAAGTCAATTTTAAAATGGAGTCGCCATTAGTCGATTTAGGGTGGGTCGATTAGAAACCCAAGCGAAGTATCGGGAGAAATACTTGCTCCTGCACAACTAGAGAAATTAAGATCAGGGACTTGATTACACTAGTTAATCACTAATGCCCTTTTGGTACCTAATATTGTTTAAACCCTAAGGCTTTTTAGATGTTTGAGGGGTTTTCTATGCATTTGTGAACGAAAAATATTTTTTGAATCATTTTCTAATTTTTGAACATAAAAAGCATTTTTGGGATTTTTGATCTTTTTGGTATTTTTAGAAAATATAAATTTTTTTTGGATTTTTCTTACTTTTTTGGCTTTTTTGGAAAATACGGGATTTTTTTATTTTTTTTATTTTCTGGAAAATAAATTATTTTTTATATTTTTATTTTTATATTTTTTAAAATATTATTTTATATTATAATAATATAAAAACGAACCGGGTTGGATCCCTATGTTGGGTCCAACCCGAGCCGTTCGCCCAGAACGTGGACGGGCCTGCGTTGCAGGCCCGACTCATTTTTTTTTTCTTTTCTAAGCGTAAAAGCCCAAACCTATTTTTTGGCCCACTTCAAAAAAATTCTAGCTCGACGCAACTCAGCCCACGCATACAGGCCTGACCCAGGCGAAAACCCTACTCGGCCGCCAACTTGAGTCCGACCCAGGCCGTGACCCGACGCGACGCCTCCTCCCTTTTTCGCTTGGACGCAGCACTAACGGACGGGCTGGGACGATGGATTGGCGTTGACGACAATGGCGATACAGAGGACAGCAGCGGTAGGAGGATGCAGCGTGGCGGCACAACGGCAGTGACCAGTGGAGATGCAGAGGGGAACAGTGGACAGAGCCCGACCAAGGATTGGATCCCACGATGGCTCGAGGCGGCGAGGACGAATGGCAAGCATCGGCGTTTACCTGGCTGTAGCAACGGCGGGACGTGGCGGCGAACGATGGTGTTGACGACGACAGGACAGAGACGATGGCCCCTCAACTCTTAGATCTGGTGTGGCGTCGGCAACACGTCTCGGGTGGCAGTCGCAATAGCAGCAAGAACAATGTTGGAATCGGGGCGAGGAACGGCAGCAACAGAGCAGCGGTCACAATGTCAGTGACAGCGAGCTTTCAGCTTCCCAGATCTGGCTCTCCATCCTTCAATTCTTATCTCTCTCAGCCTCCACCCGCTCGGATCTCTCCCCCTCAGGCTCACTTCCCACCGGCCTCCCCCGAAGTCTCTCGAAGGGAGGTTGTTCGAGCTTCGCGACCCGATCTCTCGCGTGCTCACTCTTTGATTCTCCCCTGAAGTCTCTCAAAGGAAGATCTCCGAGTGCGCCGTGTCCTTCAACGGGGCTTGTGGCCTACTATTTATAGGCAAGGGGGCAGCCGGTCGACGAACCTTCGATCGCCGGTCCTCGCACGCCGAACGGCCTCCGCTGGCCGAACCGACATCCCATCCAGGCTTATCCAGCGAAGCGTGCTCGGCATTGAAGGCAGCCATTAATGGTGCCCGAGATCTGTCATTTACGGCCGACGTCGGCCTACCCTCCTCGGCCGTAGGTTGTCCTTTGCGCGTCGGTCTCTTCTGCGCGCGAGTTGCAGAGGCGTAGGGGAAGAAGAGGGAAGAAGGAAGAAGAAGAAGAGAAGGAGGCCGGGCTTTGGGGGGAAAAGGGCTGGGCCTTGGGCTTGCGTTAAGAAGAGGGGGCTGGGCGCGAAGGCCCAGCCCCAATGGGCTGCTTCTTTTTTGTTTTTCTTGTTTTTGTTTATTATTATTATTATTATTATTATTATTATTATTATTATTATTATTATTATTATTATTATTATTATTATTATTATTATTATTTGTTATTTTTTTATTTATTATTTGTTATATGATAAAAGGGAAAAATACATAAATAAAGAAATTAAGGCCTAATTAATAACCTAATCAAAATTTACGTGTCAACACATGTTAATGA
Organism: Eucalyptus dawsonii; assembly: GCA_016097615.1. Taxonomy (NCBI): domain Eukaryota; kingdom Viridiplantae; phylum Streptophyta; class Magnoliopsida; order Myrtales; family Myrtaceae; genus Eucalyptus; species Eucalyptus dawsonii. Next base: position 43,898,077 of record CM027875.1, read on the forward strand.
TTTTCGATCAAAATTGACCGAATGGACTCAACTAGTTAAATATAAAAGGTTTATGACTTAATTAACAAAATTGAAAGGTTGATGACTACATCGGCAAAAGTGAATCGGGTTTATAATTTTTTGGACAATTTTCTACAAAAATATACATAAAATTTTAAAGTTAAATTTTAGTTGAAAGGGACATATGGTAGGAAATCAAAAATGAGTTTGTGAACTTTTGGCATCTTTGCAAATAATTTTGATTTAATAGTAGTAAGACATATATATATATATATATATATATATATATATATATATATATATATATATATATATATATATATATATATAGTGTGTGTGTGTGTGTGTGTGTGTGTGTGTGTAATTTTCGTTCTAGATTTCATCGGCTAAGTTAAGATTTAAAATTTCGCCACCCTCTTGAGGCCAACCCCAAGGAGGTTTAACATATTGCCAAAAGGGTGGATATGTGAGGCGTCGCTCAAGCTCAACGCAAATTATCCCGAATCTTTTCGATCGCAACCTGATTTTCTTGCCTAATTTTGAAAATTGTTTTGACTTTTAAAGTCACCACTAAGATATTACAGGCTGGTTAGAGACCAAGTAAAATAGCGTCTTGTGAATTGGAGATTCCGAATACAGAAACTTACTTAATGAGGTTTTTAAGGCTGTTCCGCTGATTATTACTGGTTTCGCTTCAAACTCGAAGAACGATTCTGTTTCTGAGCTCATCGATGAGCTCGAATTTACTGCCATCGGAGGGATTAGGTCGGGCTTCTGAGATTTCACTTCGAAATTGAACCTCTCTCTCCGGTTTTGCTTGAAGGCGATCGAGATGGTGTTGAACTCGAAGAGATATTCATTTGGGAGGCAATCGAAGTCGAAGAAAGATACGGAGGAGAGAGATCCAAAGCGAGAGGGCTCGATTGTCGGTTCGAAAGTGATGGAGTAGGAGGATGGGATGGCCGCTGGTGGTTGTGAGATGAGCCGGTAAGGCGGCTCTGATCAGGGAGAAGTCACCGAGGAGATGTTGCTTGATGAGCTGAAGCGTCGTGGACGTTTCAGTGCTCGATGATGTCACCATTTCCGAAGGAGCATGGGCAAATTGAGTGAGTGGGTTAGATAGATCTGCAACTAAGTCCGCAACAGCATCCAAGTCATCTCGCCGTCTAGCTCAGCACGCCTCCATTCCGCCTCCAGCCTCAAGGCCTCCATGGCCTTCGCCATCTCCACCTCGACGAGCTTGATCCTCATCATCAACTCCGAGAACAACTTGAAGCTTGTCACTACACCTGTCCCCAAGGGCGGCTCACCAGCAGCATCGAAGCTCGCCGGTCACTAGGGTCCTCGTTCGAAGTGTGCGTGCCAAAGAGGAGCCCAACGTGTTTGATGTAGCCATCGTCATCACAGGGATCTCTATCCGATGTGGTCCAAGGGGAGGGATCTGCCATTGGAGGGAGTGGAATCGTTTGACGTTGCTTTTGGAATCAAAACCGCTCGATTCCAGATCTAGCGATGAAGAGGAAGATGAACAAGAAAAGAGAAATTAAAAAAAAAAAAAAAGATAAATCTATATTTGAAAGAGGCCCCTAATCAGCCGAGAAATTTGACTGGCAAGGTTAAATCTTTTTCTGACCGACCTTTATTTGAAAGAGGCTCCTCTTTAAAACCTTTTTTTAGAAAATGGAATTGGGTCAACAAACTTCTAGCTATCACATGACAGCCATCCACATTGACTGCTTGATAGAAGTAAACAAAGAAAGTCTATAGCCGTTTATAGCTTTTTCTAGATAGTTTCTCCTTCTCTTCAGTTAGGAAAAATTGTCTAAAAAATCATAAACCAATTATACTTTTGCTAAATCAATTGTACACCTTTTAATTTTACCAATTAAATCCTACACCTTCTTACATTTTGTTAATTAAGTCCATTCAGTCAATTTTAGCTGGAATTTGCTAACAAAAACGTTGGCCATACCACATAAAATAATCAATGCTGATGTGGATAAAATTTATTAATATTTTATTTATTTTTTAAAATTTTTCTGGTTTTTTTTCCCTTTTCTTTGCTTTCTTTTTTGTGAGTTTTGCAATTAGGGCTGACGAGGACCACCAAGAAACCCTTATTGGCAGACCCTCATCAACCACAGGCAAGGACCAATTACCCTCACCTGTTATAAGCAAGGGTTGACTATCCCTTGTTGGGCATAGGCAAGGGTGTCACACCACTTGCCAGCTCTAGATGAGGGCCATGATGCCCTCACCAAATTTGGCCATGTGAGGGCTTTGCGGCCCTCACCAGCCCCAAGCAAGATCACGACTCTTGCCTAAGGCCAATAAGGGCTGCCAAGCCCTCACTTGGTCAAATCTGGCTAGGGACATGACTCCTTCACCCAAAGTTGGCCGACCACCTTTGTTGGCCCTGACTTGAAAACCTTAAAAAAGAAAAAAAGCCATAAAAATTAAAATATTATTAAAATATTATTTAAAATGTCCACATCAGCGCTAACCATGTTACATAAAATAGCTGGCGTCCACGTCAACTAATTCTAGTCAAAATTTGTTGGATTGACTTAATTAGCAAAAGTTGAAAAGATTTAGAAATACAATTGACAAAATTAAAAAGCTTAGAATTGAATTGACAAAAGTGCAATAAATTTAAAATTTTTGGATAATTTTCCCCTTCAATTGAGGATAGGGTTTTTGATGCTCTATATAAAATTAGAGCCCCAAAGACGAGGGTTTAAAAAATAAGAGAACTTTTTGGGCTATCAAAGGCCCAGCTCAGCCCATCGACTCAAAAAAAAAAAAAAGGCTTCTCTTCTCCTTGGTGCAGCTTAAAGAAACATAGCAAGAAAGAAGAAAAGAAGGGAGAGAGTGAGCAGCGAGAGAAGAGAGAGACGAGAGGACAAATTGATGATTAGCAGTTGAAGACGTTGATTGATGCCAGGTTAGCAAGTGATTAGAGAGTTTGCAGTCATCTTTTCCTCTTTCAGTTTTTCCTTAAGAGTTTAAAATTGGAGGCCTAACCGTGTTTAACCTCGTCGGTGAAGTTCTGGCTCAGTCTAAGCTTTCCAACGGTGATGATTAGGTCACCTCATGAATCTAGGGACATCTGTGATGGTACAGATTGCAATTGGAAGTTCTCGTCTATGATATATTGATAGACATCGCACAATTTCATACTTATGTACAAAGAAAACGTTAATTTTAATGCATATTTGTTATATAAAGCTCAACGGGGCATTTACTACCTCGATTTAGCCACAACGGCAATACTTTAAGCCACAATATCAACTAGCTTGATCTATAACAGGTAATGTGTAATGTAAGCTTTTCATAATTTTTAAGCAAGCTTTGGGATTGTAATTTCTTTCGATAATGTTATAAAACTACTATAGTTTACGGATCCTTTTCCGAAAGAAGTCATTTCGCATTTTTTTGTTTATTGAGAGCATATCTTATCATGAGTGTAGATGGATGAAATGTAATAAAGTTAACTACAATACATGACATAGGCAATTGTTCGATGAGATGTATCAGATCCAAGTATCTATAGACATGAGTGGTAATCAAAACTTTTGTGCTGATTTCCATTACTGGTGCAATCGATTGGCAAGGTACACATATATTATTGTTTTTGTTATGACCATAGCAGTGTAGACCCCTTATGCTTGATGATATATTCAATCAAGTGATTAATCATTTTGTTGATAAATTTATGAATAGTCTTGTAATTAAATCACCATATATTATAAGACCGCAATTAAGGTGCAGATGCCTCTCTCTCTCTCTCTCTCTCTCTCTCTCTCTCTCTCTCTCGGTTGCTTAGGGAGAGTTTGGAGATACTTCGATTTGGAGATCTCGCCTGTTGGCTGGTCACTGGCCCTCTCATGGAGACCCAATCCCCCTCCCGATCGCCCTTTTTAGGATGGCCCCATTTCTATCTGACTTAGATTTTCTTTTTTCTTTTTAGAATTGTTTTCCTTTTTTATGGCCGTTCTCTGGTTTTTCTCCAACTTAATTATTTTTGCTTTTGTTTTTCTTTTCTTTATCTCTTTTGATTTTTGAATCTTTATTTGGTGCCATTAGACACCATGTCGATGCCACAAATGTCAAGAAACTATTAAAAACACCTCATGAAATTACTGGCATGCAATGTTAGCAAAATTGCCTGTGTGATCGTTGGAGTAACTCAATTCCTTGATTTGAAATTATTTAGAACTTAATTGTTCATTGGGCCAAACATTTATGACCATTGATGCAATTTTCCCTTTACATTTTACTAAATGATGCCGAATATTTTTTCTTTTTACATAATGAAAAGAATGATATACAACATGTTTGCATCTCATACCGCAAGATTTGGACCTTTTTGTTTTCAATAATAAGAATAACCTCAGTTCTTATACACGGGTGCTTATGGGCTCTCAGGGAAAAGACATGTCTGGTTCCTTTTGGAAGGTCGAAATCCGTCTAAATTTTTCGTTACTTATCTGAAAGTGGTCCTATGGATAGCAACTTAACCTTAGGGGTTCGTTAATTTACCTGAAGTAGTAGAACTCGTTTGATCTGAATAACTAGAGATTAAGCTCTGTGCATGATAATTTGACTGTAGATGGATACTTAGTAACTTATGATAGTAACATTCTGTTGGGATTTTCGCTGTAGGTTTGACAAATGTTTGCAGTTGAAAATGTTTTTGGTACTCATACCTTACGATGAAAATGCTGTTGCTTGTGCAAATGTTGTTTAGACCTTACATTTGTTTGGCCCGCTAAACTGTTTGTTTGTAAGTAGATATAAGGATTCAAATTGAGGTCTTTCTTATATTCTGTTGACTTTATATCCCCCATTACTCTCAGCTGTTTTTACTTAGATTACGAAATTATTCAGTTGATGGTACTCTAGACTTGGCAGCTTGGGCTTGACCGTGACTCTGTGGACTTTCGCAAGCATGACAAAGAGGATATTTGGAGGCCAAAGACTAATTTTGAGTGTATGACTAGGCTCAAGCATGCTGCACTTGTTTGCTTTAGTGTTGTTTCTCTTAGTTCGAATCCTGTAGTGGCTGTATCAACATTTCTACTTGGAACTCTTGTCAGATAAGATGGCGATCCTCACCAATGGACCAAAATTTGTTGAAAAAGTGGATCCTTGGGAAATGCTTGAAGCGGCCCAAGTTGTACTAAATTTCAATAGATTTTCTCATAATGCGGAGGTCTTTTTCGACTATCATTTCTGGGAAATCCTTCGGAAATCATATGCAGATCTTAAGTCTTTGTTCGATCACATGATGTGTTGTCGCTCATCACGTGTATGTTCTGATGGTGTTTCAGAAGTTTGTGAGACATGTTACTAGTTTGATGTTTGAATTGTGTTTATCTTTGCCTTGATTACATGGTTTAATTAGCTATTGACAATAAATTATGACAATTGTAATGACATTGTAAGATACTCAATCAAACAATTTGTAAATACATTTTTCTGTCAATTCTCAATGCATCAAATTTTCATAGAATCAACGATGAAAAGAAAATCAACCTCAAAATACAAATGAACTGCAATAATAACAAGTGTCATCAAAGAAAAGAAAATTACTAACAAAATGGTTACTTATTGGGTTGAACATAACATCAAGCATAATGTCTACAATGCTATGATTGTGTGTGTGTATATATACACACATGTGCACGAGCGTGCGTGCACACACACACCTCGCCATCAATCGCACCAGTACTAGATGTCAACCCAACAATTTTAATTACAAGTCATGTTTATCAATACCTGAACCCAAGTTATTTAATCTAACAATTGCCTTAATAATATATTTCGGCTAACTTTATTAGCCATTGAAGGAGGAAGACAATAGAACGAGACATCTGCTCCTTTTACTGAACCACCCCGATAGCTTAAGACTTGAATCTCTCTTCAACCTGTAAAATGCAATTTTTTTTTAAGCTTAAAAGTGCATAAGCGTATCCAATCATTGAAATCGAGATTTCGTTGAGTTTATAATGTTTCAAAAGAACACTCATCTTTTATCTTTCTAATTCGATACACTAAAATTTCCTATAACTACTTTGATCCCTATGATATAATTTTAACATTCTACTCAATATGCTATTAAAAAGGCAAAGTTTTCTGGTTTCCCCTGAATTTTAGGATGTCAAAAAATTATATATATATAAATTAAAGCCACCCGCACGTGGACATATCAAGAAATGCTCTCAATAAGTAAACAAGATAACAAATTTCCTCTTAGGAAAAAGCCCAACGAGCTACGGGAGTTTTAGGGATATAAACTCCCTTAATTGCATTGTTTTTTTGGTTTATGGTCGAAATGATACACATGGTAATGACATGACAAAGGCTAAGTGGAGGTCGTCACGCCATTGATTTAATATGGATTTCTTAGAACAGCATTACTCATTTGAATAGGGACTTCCTTACTTGATCAAGGGCTACAGAAGGAAAAGCTACGGCAACACGTTGCTCAACCTTGTAAAACAATTTGGAAACAAAAACTATCCCATAAGTTGCTTTAAAACGCCAAAAAAAAAAAAAAAAATCATGAGAGAATACCAGCAACAGACCAAGCTAGTTGATGTTGCAGCTTACGGTATGTCCATTCCAATCAGGCATCCTGATGGTCATATGCGCATCATTTTGTTGTTACTCTTAACTCCTTTCTTCTGCCTTTTTCCATGCTCTTCTTCCAGATAATTGAGTATGGCGGCAGCATGCTTAGAAACTCTATGACAAGATTGAAGTTTTCGGGCCACTTCATGAAATTTGCGTGAACTGACTACACCATGATGTTGTGATCCCTTCATAACTTTGATGACCATACTTTCCAACACACATGCATGTCCGAGAAGAAACTTTACGAGCATGAGCACTTCCTCATATTCGAGTCTTAAACAACCATAAAATCCAAAAATCTCAACATTCTTGAGACGCTGCGCCCAATGCTTGAACTTGTTCTTTACATGCCAATAGCTCATGTGATCAAAATTGTAGAACTCATCAAAATTGAAGGAGTCTACGTCAGATATATTCTGCACGCGGGTAAAAGACAGAGTGAACGTCCCAAAAATCACGATTTAGTTTCCACGCTTTAATATGCCAATAGCTTATAGTAAATCATAAAGAGGGAAACCAAAATTTGGGCACCCAAGCTCAATAAATGCCAATGCAAGCACAATCTTCTAATCGTCACCGTCACAGTGGCATTCAGAGAGAGAGAGAGAGAGAGAGAGAGAGAGAGAGAGAGAGATCCACGAGGCTGTTGTGAAACTTTTTGGCGTATTTGGAACAAAAGCTGTGAGGGTCTTCAAACTTCCAGAGCATTATACTAATTTCACTAATTGACGGACTCGAGGAGATAAAAGAAAGGAGTGACTTTGGATGGTACATTCCAGTGAATCCTTTGAAATATCTTAACTTGCGAATTAGAGTTTAGGGAACATACCAAGTCCAGATCATATGGCTTAAAAATTATAACCAACTTCTCCAAATTTGGTGTAGTTGCTAGCACGTTTGCTATCGGAGGAAAGCCGAATTCGGAAATGGCCACGTGCAGGGTCAGAGACTTGCAATTAGGCAGCGAAACTTGCGGGTCTTCTATCTGAGTCCACATAACCTACCCATGTCAAAAGGTAAAGTCAGAAAACCAAGAAAAAAAGTTTGGCATCACATCCTTGTATTTCTTATGTCAGCAAAGTATAGCTTGGAATGATAGAACATGGATTAAATTTCCCTCAAGTGCATCATAATCCAGTACTTTTTTTCTTCAGAATATTCATCAATATAACCCCTAAACGTCCACTAGCTTTGGCAGATTAATGTCCCCAACCCTAAGTGAAATGCTACATGAAAAAGATAATGTCCATTATGAAGCAAGATGACCATGCTCACCTCAACGCACGAAGGACCGAAGAGAACTCGAGTAGCATTCTGAGGCTGGCAAAGCATTCTCTTTAGCCCACAGAAATATGATGTGATTGGACCATCGAAATCTAATTCGGCTTCAAGTAAGGATGGTGCTTCAACAATTCTTATTATCTCATCAAAATAATAACCTCTTACACGCAATGACAGTAATCGAGGAGTCAAAATGTGCAAAGGGAATCCCACACTAATATCCTCAATCACCAACTCTTTCAGACTTGTCGAATGAATTCCTTGTACACCCCAACATCTATTCAAATTCAAGTATTCAAGAACAGGGCTGCCCATCAAAATTTTCTGAAGCACATCATCAATCACGTCCATGGAATGAATGGATAAGGACTTAAGCGAACTCCAATTGATACTTTCGCTCAATGAGAAACAACAGCCACTCAAACATAGCTTAGTCAACGAAGAGCAATTATAAAGCAATGGAGACAACGGGCAATCCGTCCACCAAATATTTAAGTCGAGAAGAAGTTCTTCCACTTGATGATCAATTGCAAAGCCAGCCCATGAATCAATCTTAAAGGGGCATAAGTGCTTCAAATTTACTTCAAGGTGGAACTTCCTCACCTTATCCAACCCATATAGCGTCAAAACCCTGTCTACAAACGAATCATCATAAGAAGAGACGGAGAACCTAAGATCCGAGACAGTGGTCCAAACAGACCGCCACCTTTTTGACAAAACACAAGTTTTGACGACGTCCCTCATGTGCAAACAGGAGAAAATGTGATGGATTAAGTAATCGGGCAACAGACTGATGTAATCCTCATCATCTTTTTGGCCTATGATCTGCTTCGAAATACCTGCCATGGCTTCTGTTGTTTCTTTCCTTTCTCTATTCGGTGAAGCCTGGGCTTGGGTTGAGCTTGCTTTCTTAAGTAATGGCTTAGGCTCGCGGCAGGACACCAGCATCCGTGCTATGCTTAACTCATAAATTCCCTTTTCCTTTCAAATCCCCCAAAAAGGGAGAAATTAACTTATGCATCTCATAAGAATCTAACATGGTACGATCAACTAATCAGACTATTCGTTGATATACACCATCCTAAAGGTTTATTTTATTGTTATATTGTACACAATATATTTAAAGGGTGGGAATATTTGCATATCGCATGTAACTTAATCCATTGCATATTCACTAAATCACCCTATTTAGACAATATCGCGAAGGGGACCGGCGGTCGAGGTTCCGTCAACCGGCCACTCCCTCGCCTATAAATAGCCCCCGATGTCGACGACGAAGAGCACGAGCGAGCTCCGAGATCTTCCCACTGAGAGACTTCGGGGGAGGAATCGAAGAGCAAGTGGGAGAGAACTCGGATCGCGAGCTCAGCTGACCTCCCACTAAGAGACTTCGGGGGAGGCTGCCGGCGAGCGAGTCCGAGGAGGTCAAATCCAGCCGGTGGAGGCTTAAATCTGGCCGGAGTGAGAGAGAAGAGGGTCGGGCTGAGAAGCGAAGAAGGCGAGACCTGAGTAGAAGGAGCTGAGCGAGAGAAATCGGAGGGAAAGGGGGTCGCGCCGTCATTGCCACTTCCGTCACACCGCGAGCAAGTAGCGTACCGCCTCTATCGCTGTCACCATCGCCATCACCCCTCCCGTAGTCCAATCGTCGTCGCTGCCATCGTAGTCGTCGCCGCCGTCGCTGCCACAGCGCCTCAACCTTCCCCTCTCCGGCGCCGCGAATCGAGTACCCTAGGGTTCTCGATTTTTCAGGTCACGGCCTCAGGTCATCGGATCAGACCCAGGCTACGAACTGGATAGGGTTTCGGGGTTCTCGATTTTTCGAGTCGCGAGTCGGGTCGGACTCGGGTAGGGTTCCGCTAGGAACCTGGGTCGTCGAGTAGGGCCAGGTGTCCTCGAACGCCCGACCACGACACCGTTTCAGTTTTAAAAAAAAAAAAAAAGGAGAAAAAGACGAAAAATCCGAGTCGGGCCCGTCCTCGTTCGGGTCTCGGTCCGGCCGAACCCAACCCGCGGATCCGACCCAGGTCGGTTTTTTATTTTGTTATTTTAATATAAAATAATATTCTAATAAATAAAAAATAAATATTTTATTTCAAAAAAAATCAAAAAATGTTTTATTTTCAAAAAATATATTTTAAAAATGTTAAAAAATGTTTTATTTTCCAAAAAAATCGAGAAAAATCAAAAAATAATTTATTTTCCAAAAATATTGAAAAATATTATGAAATATTTTTGATTTTTTGATTTTAAAAAAATTTTATTTTCCGAAAAATCAAAAAATCAAAAATATTTCATGTTTTCCAAAAAATGCCAAAAATTCATGAAAAAGCCAAAAAAAAAATTTAAAAAAAGCCAAAAAGACTTGTATTTTTCCAAAAATACCAAAAAATGTCCCAAAAAAATCCCTTTTATATCCAAAAATTAGAAAAATACTCAAAAATGTTTTTCCTCCCAAAAATACATGGAAAATCCCTCAAAAATCCAAAAAGCCTTAGGGTTTAAACAAGATTAGGTACCGAAAGGGCATTAGTGATTAACTAGTTTAATCAAGTCCCCGATCCTAATTTCTCTTGTTGCGTAGGAGTGAATATTTCTCTCGATACTTCACTTGGGTTTCTAATCAACCCACCCCAAATTGATTAGTGGCGACTCCATTTTAAAAATTGATTTACAAGTTAAAAACTCAAACTATTAAAGTCGTGAATTGGTGGACTTTGGAGAGTCCGGGCATAACTAATTTCAGCCGAGCCATTAGCCTTCTCAGGCGCCCGTACTCGATTGCGGGCACCGAAAAAAAGAGGTCACGACAGCTTGGCGACTCCGCTAGGGACTTTGAAGACTTAGGCCATTTTTGTCTTGTTTAAATTTTTTACTGACTTAGGTTTTTTCTGTATGCAGGTCAAAAGCTTAGAAATTTATTTTAATTTTGCTTAAAATAGATTATCTTGTGATTATAAACTCATGTGCATGCTTTACTGTTTTAACACTACACATGGCACACACAACTCGACCGCCGGACCTGAGCCGCCCTAGGATTTCTAGGATGGTGTTAAGAAAGATACGACATCGAACGCGAGACTGCGATGTAGAGGTTGCCTTTCTTTTCCCCGAATTTCTTAGCCGAGGTTAAAGGGGTATGCTGCTAACGCGAGACTGCGACGGGCGGATACCCTTTTAATTTCATCAAGCCTTCTGAGTTAGAAATCGAGCCGCACGTCCCATCTGTATGTCTTTATGCTTGCCATTCTACTTAAAAGCAAAGTGATTTCTTTACTTTTACTCAGTCTTTTTATTTGGCCCATGGCAATTTAGGATAAGCTTTTCAAGTTCCAGTTTATGTGCGATGGGAAAAGACGATATCCAATTCATTCCTGCTCCTAAGGCGGAACTCTTCAAATGGTGGGGTCAATTGGATTAGCTTGCACAAGAGCGCGTGAAAGCCAAAATCGGTCATCTCCTATCGTTGATTCAAATCACTATTCGTCCTGAAGTCATACAGGCCATGTCACATTTCTGGTGCTTGAAGACAACTACTTTTATGTTTGGTGGGTTTGAGCTAACCCTAACTCTGGAAGAATACAGCATCATCACTGGAATGCCTCTCGAGAAAAAGCTTGTTAGGCCATCGACAGGCGCCCTCCCATGGCACGGGTTAGCACGACTTTTAAGAACTGAAATCCATGTCATAAGACAAATTCTTGAAGACAACCATAATACCTGCCCACTAGAATTCATGAATGCATGTTTTCAAAATCAGCCTATGACCCAAAGAAGCGAGATTTTCCTCCTGGCCTTTTTTGGGTTCATTATTTTCCCCCATCAAAGAAATGTCATAAGTACTAAGATGGCATGGATAGTTGATCAAATCTTGAGGGGGCAAAATTATGTCAACATGATTTTAACTGAAACATTTTTGTCCTTTAATCATTTTAAAGAAAACACGGAAAAAATCATGCGGGTCTCTCCGAAAATTTTACAAGTTTGGTTCTTTTCTCACCTAAGTGAATTCCGAGGCTTCATGCGATCATCTGGAATGAATGATTTCGAAAATCCATTACAAAAATTTATGGTTTTAGGACCATACATTCTCAATGAAAGCTATTTAAATTGGATAAACCTCCTAAGAGACCCGGCTCCTGAGGCATTCCAATGGTGTGCTGGTTGGTTCTATGAAAAGAGAGCTTGCTTTGCTTTCAAGCGCTGCTATCCAATTCCGTTACTCGGCCTCACCGGTGCCTTTTCCTATTTCCCACAAAGGGTAGCACGACAATATGGAGCCCTTCAGGAGATCCCGCCATCTTTCAAGAAAAGGGGCCCTCCACTTCTCTTCACTCATCAAAGTTTTGAATACATGATTGACATTATTGAGGAAGTATGGAACAAGTGCCATCGTGAAAGGATCGTGGTACTTGAAGGGCTTGAGGGAGAAGAAAAAGCCCACCACGCCTCCATGTCCTACACCCATAACCATCATATCCCGACAAAATGGAAGCCATCAGTTCCTCGCTCAATCAGCGAGAGCAGCCAGCACGAGCAAGCAGAGCTCATGGAGAGGGATTTGAGAATGGACTGGATACACACCTCAGAGCCGGTCCAAGAAAGCAAGCCTCTGCGCAAGCGCAAGACTCCCCGTCACATATAAATTGACAATCATGTGCCCCTTAGTATTAATAATGTGAAAGTTTCGTCCCATTGTTTAGGGACTTTTGTTTAATATCTAGTATTTTATTCTGTCATTTCAATTTCAAGTTTTAGATGTCAGAAGTCTGCGGTCTATAAAATCCTCTTTTGATAAATAAAAAAGTAGTTAGGCCGTTGCCATGGGTCAATCTTTGTTTACTTTCATGTTCATTCATTGTTTTCGCAACGAACAGGTAATTATGAATCGCCAACCGCCAACCGCCCACGAATGGCCTCATGCAATAAGGCCCGATCAGAATGATGTATAAAATCGCCTCATTAACATTGAAGACGGCGTAGGACAGATGTCTATTGTCTTTCGACAACTCTCGAGACAAATGAAATCTACTCAAGCTGAGCCAAACTCTGTAGTTGCCTTAAACACCGTCATGACACCCGTAAATTTGCCAGAAAATAGCCAATACCATAGGCAGTTTGAAAGGATCATGAAAAAGTTAAGCCAGCTGCAGGAGCAGAATCCCATGGACCTGTCCAATTACGTCGACATTGAGATTCCTAGAAAACTCAAAGCACCTGAATGCGAAAGGTATGTTGATACCTCCCGCCCAGAGACCTACTTGCAAGCCTACCTGGTTTGAAGGATGATTCAATCGTACCAATCGAGCTTGACTGGCCTTGCCTTGCGATGGTACATTGTCAGGAAGATTAGTCCCCTTAAAACCTGGAGGGAACTAATTCATGTTTTTCACCAAGAGTACAATATCGACATCACCCCTGACATCACCTTGCCCTACGAAGAGCCGATGATCGTGGATCACGAGGAGCCGTTAGTTGCTAAGATAGGAGAGAAACGTGTCAATGAAGCCTTGCATAATAAATGGGCAGCTGAGCAACATCCTGTTACTGGAAAATTTCCCACTAGAAAAGGCAAGGAGTCTTTGTACGAGATCATAGACTCAGAGCTTGTTCAAGAGCAGGGCACGACTGGACAACTCCCTAAGCTTACTCCAAGAGCTAAGGTCCAAAGAATACCAACCCCTATCAATCTGGAAAGTGAATTAGACAGTGAAACTCTAATGTTTCTCACTTCCCTTGACAGAATTAAGCTGGCAAAACGAAGAGCCTTACTCAAAAGATATGGACCAGAAGCCAAGAAAAGAAAGCCTAAGCAGATCAATGCAGCATCTGCCGACGAGCCACCACACCAAAGTTTCGAGCATTCCCAAGAATACAGCTTTGAAGGTTACCATCCCCTAAAGTACAACCCTGAAGACTTCCCGGCCCTAGAATACAATCCCAAGGACTTCTAGCGTTATTTCGACAATGAAACTGACGATTCATCATATAACTGTTTCCTACTCTCACCTGGGGATGAAGGCCCATCAGAAGAGGAAACGTACATCTTTATTCGCTACGATCCTAACGAACTCCTAAACTCGTCCTCTGACCATGAGGATAGCTTCAATACTTCATCCTCATTCGAAAATTTTGACCTAGAAGAAAGCAATGGGGTAATTTCGGCAGAGTCCAACTTCCTTGAAACATTCACCACTACAATGAATATGCAATGGGAAAACCAGTGGCCTAACCAGGATACATCGAGCCCGTCTTGCACTTATAGGATCATGACCTCCGGAGAGATGTGGATACCTAATCTCCGCAAGTATAATGGCGCGACTTGCCCCGTGGCTCATTTGCAATATCTCCACGCTGAAATGAGTCAATAACATAGCCCAATGTCATTCACAACTCGGGCCTTCCAAGAAAGCCTTATAGAGCCTGCATTACAATGATTCATCACAGCAGATATCTACCTCATGAGAGATTGGAATGAGCTGTCTTTTGCATTCCTACTTTAGTATCAAAGCCAGATTGGAACTGAACTGCCTTGCGAGAGCTTGGTTCACTTTAGAAGAAGACCAATGGAGGATTTCCGAGCGTATGCAAGGAGGTGGGAGGCTTTTATGATGCAAACTTACCCTCAACTGGCCGAAGAAGAAATGATAAAGCTATTCATGAGGGCTTTACCTCGCAAGCATCGTTGTTGGTTGCATGGGTTGCATTTCCATAGCTTCAATGAAGTGGTCCTCTCATGCGAATACTTCGAGTCTACTAGAGACGAGGAACTCAAAGGCGCTTGATTTCAGAACCAACACTATCAAAGCACTCCTTTACACAAGAGTTTTCATGGGTTTTACTTGTTTTTATAATTTCATGTTTCTTATTTTTTCTAGTGTGCTACTATTGTATTTTCCATTCCAAGTACTCTATTGTACAATTATAATATTTTGTTTTAAGAGCATGAGACGGTACTCCAAACCAGCCCATTGATGTTATCCAACCATGAAAAGAAAATATCATCCAAGGAGAATACTGAGGGCTGGGCTTCCTCATGCCTTTTTCTCCCCCAAAGACGTATTTTGAAAATAAAGAATATTTCATCACCCAAAAGCTTTTGTCAAAACAAGATGATAAATTTAAGCACGTTTGTCTTTCTGACTCACTCACTTCATGTCTCAGAAGATCATTCCTATCCCCTTTGACTTAGTGTGACAGGGGGCATTTGAAGCAAGCACATCAGGTGAACTCGCCAAATTCAAAAACACCCTGCCAAGAAAACAGGGGCAAATAGAAATAATCATCCTACACCAAAAGAGGGTAAGTCTTATTCTCTGAATATAATTTGGAAATGATGTCCTCTCTCTTCTATTTACAGGAAACAAAAGATAAGACGTAATAGGTACAGGCATACGGTTGAAAATCAAACCATCCCTAAGAGCTCTGTGCACTCCACCTCGCTCCTACCCAACTCCTTCGACAAGCCCAGAAGCACAAGGAAGGGATCTTTTCTCTTTCTTTGAATTGGCTACTGTCAACGGGGAAGAAATCCAGACAGTTGAAGCGGTCTCTAGCCCCTATTCAAAATGAAGACCTAGAAACCTGACTTCCTATTCAGACGCATGCTCTCGCAAGAAGTAATTGCTATCAGAGAATTGGAGGTTTTGATTGTCCATCCCAGATTCCATAGAAGCTTGAAGTACATGACTTTGCTCAATGCTGCTAATGATGCTATAGTTAAAGACAGAAGAAGAAATTCCATAGAAGGAAGGCGTTGAAGATGAATCAACGACCAACAATCATGCATACATGGTCACAAATGAGGAAGGCCAACTGAAGGAAACATTGAACTATGCCAAGATAAAAGGGCTATCATTGACATTCAAATATCTTTAGGAGCTAGCACATACAAACTCTGGAGAAGGGTAATTTGGTATTGTTTCCAATACTCTCACTATCTGAACCCGCTTTTGACATATTTTCCCTATTTGACAGAGAGCATCACAACTCAAGAACCAAACTCAATGGTTAGATTTAACAAATCAATATTGGCCAAGCTAGTATATAGAAATGACCTGCATCGAATTCACTTGACTTCGTGTAAAGAGACATGCCATCCATAAGCCAATTAAGGAGAATAATTGACCTGAGGAAGTGGAAAACACGAGACTTCATGTCCTCCTTTGTACTCCAAGTCCACTTAATCGTTTGCAAACCAGCGAAGGGTAATGTTGTATCGCTTCCAATTATTTGACTTTTAAAAAATTCGTGACTAACACATTCCCTCTTGTTTGTTGCAGGATCACCTGACTGTCAAAAACAAGGATAACAAATCAATGAAAGCCGTGTCAGACTTTGATAAGCTTTCCCAAACAAAGTATCATCAAAGCAAATGATAGAAAATCTTCAAGCCTCAACTCACATTTGATTTTGGCCAGACTAATTGATCTACTTCTCTTCTACAGGGGCAAAAGCAGAGATGCCCGATCAAATTCTCAATCCTTGGTTGATCATTCATGTGCCATATCCCTAATCAATAGGGACAACCATCGACACCCCTTTGTGAATAACCCTTTTGATATTCAAAATTAAACAATACTATTATGTTGACCCTTAAAGCTACCAAGAAGGTCTTTTTTAGCCAAAACCACTCATTTGTTCTGAGAGTACAAACTCCATCACATTTAAAATGCTGCCTGCCTTTTCCAAATGGATTTCACATGATGATTTTGTCTGTCTAAATCACTGATTCCATTAAGGATTATTAGAATAGACAGCTAAATGAAGAATACAAGATTAATCGAGCATGCTGGATGAGGCGCATCAGAATGATGAAAGGCAAGCCATATCCTACACACAGTCCCCTATCTATACACTTGTAAGATGAGCACAGAAGATTCCATGGCTGCAGGGTAAAGAGTTCTCTCACGAATGGTACGATAACCAAAATAGTGAGAGGCATTCCATCGCTCACCCCATTAAGTCCCATACACTGGTGAGATTTATGTCCTACCCCCATCAAGAACAACCCCTACATCGGGGCAGATTAGAAGCGAAGCAGCATCACAAGGTGAGAAGAGAGATAGAAATTTTCTTACTCGCACTTGCATCAATCTTTGGGTGTCCTTATTGCATATGAACTCTCACGTTAATTTAAGTGCTATAAAATGACGAAGAGCAATTCTTTCTCTACGCACTTGTATTCATTGTACAACCCAAGTGAGTTTGTAATTTTACCCTCACATTGAGACAAAGCAGAAGTTATTGCCATAGCCTGAGAGCCGGTTGAAGATGAAGACTCAAGAGTCTAATAACGGTGCTTCGATTAAACTTGCCTAGGCCAGTTCCTCCGACAACAAGAATGAAAAGCAGGGCATAAAAAAGTAGTGTACCTGGTAAAAGCAAGGTCAATGCCCATGAATGAAGAACTGGAATAAAAAATAGGGGCATGAAAAAAGCAGTGTGCCTGGTAAAAGCAAGGCCAATGCCCCCCAGTCAAAAATACAGCCAAAAAAAAGTTGCTGTTGTGATCCATAGAGTCTCTATCTAACAGTGAGAAGAAAGACCAGTGACAAACGCCGAGACAGTCACGAACTCTCACCCTCTTATATGTGAGCCAAGTCTACGTTACATTCCCATTGTAAAAGTCTCTTCAAACTATGGGCACTTCAATTAACGTAGGATTTCATATGTTCATAAGTATCGCTCGAAGAAGTACGAGCAAGATTTCTCTATCTCTTTTCACAGGGTTCTTGACTTGTAAACTCGGAGATGATCGTGCAACATTTTCGTCCATTAGCTTTGACCTTGATGGTCCCCTTTGATGAGCCACTGACCAAGACTTCATCACAGTTTTAACAAAGACCTCTCACATTGGTAAAGTTGTACCGTTTGCGAGAATACTTGGACCCCTGCTGACATGATGACAGTAAGATAGTGTGGTCCTTATAAATCCTGCATTAATGGTCAAAATAGCCTTTTCCATATGAGTGAGCGAAAAGTCCATTCAGACTTAAAGTCCCTCATCTAACATGCTCAAAGCATCTATATTCCGAATAAATGTTGTCTTTCAAAATCTTCCCCAGTGGAATTCGAATGATACAAAACTGACAAGATTGTCATGCATAAATTACATTTGAATTTATGAATTTACAGTATATACAATCATGTGTGCATATTGTGCAAATAGCAGACATACTCTCAGAGATCAGAGATATTGCCAGGTAAGCATATCTCTATCCCCATTTGTCTTAAAGTACCTATCACTGTCCAGGTACTCTCTTATTGACACTCGACCTATTCGAGTCGTCCCTTAAGTCTGGATGCTTGCAACTGTTTAAGTACCCACCACTTGCCGAGTACTCCCTCTTATCGACACTCGCCCCGTTCGAGTTATCCCTAGAGTATTGATATTTGCGACTGTCCAAGTATCCCCCTATTTTTGAATGCCTGTCGTTACTCAAGCGCTCTCTCTGTTGACACTCGACCTGTTCGAGTTGTCTTTAAAGTTTGGATGCTTGTGACTGTCCAAGTATCCTCTTGTCTTTGTGTACCGGCCACCGTTCGGGTACTCCCTTTTCCTGACACTCGACCTGTTCGAGTTGTCCCCAGAGTATTGATACTTGTGACTGACCAAGTATCTCTTGGAATACCTACTGCTGTCTAGGTATCCCCATATCGTCAAGTATCCCACTACCTTTGAGTACCTTTCATTGTCTAGGTACTCTAATTCTATGACACTCAACTTGTCCGGGTTGTCCTCAAAATTGTATCTTTGAATACTAGTAACTGTTCAAGTATTCCATTACGTTGTGCACCCGCGATTACCAGGTATGCTCTCTTATCATCATAACACTTGGACCTGTCTAAGTAGTCCCAGATCGTATCATTAAATACTTGTGTTCACCCAAGTATTCCATTACTTTGTACACCTACGGCTACCCAGCTGTTCCACCCCTTTTAAGTGCTTGTGGCAATCCAGGTAAGCCTCATACCACATTCAAGTTTATAATACAAGGAGGTGAGAGACCTTCATGAATATTCGAGCCATGTCCTCAATATTCCCAGTTACTAGGAGGTGAAAGACTTTCATGAATATGCGAGGCACGTCCTCGATATCCCAACTACCAGGAGGTGAGAGACCTTCACGAATATCTCAGGAGGTGAGAGACCTTCATGAATATGCAGGGCATGCCCTCGATATTCCCATTACTAGGAGGTGAGAGACCTTCATGAATATCCCAGGTACATCCTCAATATTCCCACTACTAGGAGGTGAGAGACCTTCACGAATATCCCAAGTACACCCTTGATATTCCCAATTACCAGGAGGTGAGAGACCTTCACGAATATATCAGGTACGCCCTCAATATTCCCAATTGCCAGGAGGTGGGAGACCTTCACGAATATGCGAGGTACGTCCTTGATATTCCCAATTATCAAAAGGTGAGGGACCTTCATGAATATCCCAGGTACTCCTTCGATACCTGCGAACGCCAGGTATCCTTTAAGAGTTTGTACTTGTGATTATCCAAGTACTCTTTCAACACCTGTAAGCAATCAGGTATTCCTTCAATACCTGCGAATGCCGGGTATCCTTCAAGAGTTTGTACTTGTGATCATTCAAGTACTCTTTCAATACCCGCAAGCAATTAGGTATTCCTACAACGCCTACAAACATCCAGGTATCCTCCAAGAGTTTATGCTTATGATCAGTCAAATGCCCCTTTTGACGCCTGCAAAAGCCCAAATATCCTTCAGGTTAGTACTTGTGAATATCCAGGTACTCTTTGATATGCCTGTGAATGTCCAGGTATCTTCCAGAATCGATGTCCTGAGAAAGGTCGGCGTATCCTCCCGAGAAAGGTCGGATTCCAACTGGTGTCTTCGACAGAAGTCAGACACCCCATAAATTGATGCCCTGAGAAAGGTCGGCGCATCCTCCTGAGAAAGGTCGGGTTCCTACTGATGTCTTCGACAGAAGTCAGACACCCCACAAATCGATGCCCTAGGAAAGGTCGGTGCATTCTCCCGAGAAAGGTCGGGTTCCAACCAGTGTCTTTGACAGAAGTCAGACACCCCAACAAATATGATGCCTTGAGAAAGGTCGGCGCATCTCCCGAGAAAGGTCGGGTACCAACTGGTGTCCTCGATACAGATCAGGCACCCACAAATAGATGCCCTGAGAAAGGTCAGTGTATCTCTTGTCACGGCGACCGAAGAAAGGTTCGGGTTCAAGACAAACCACTTACTGCTCTAATAGGCGACCGAAGAATGGTTCGGGTCCTGGAAAAGCATTTTACTGTCACGGCGACCGAAGAAAGGTTCGGGTCCGAGGCAAATCACTTATTGCTCTAACAGGCGACTAAAGAATGGTTCGGGTCCTAGAAAGGCAATTTCCCGTCAAGGTGACCGAAGAAAAGTTCGGGTCCTAGACAAATTATTGATTGTTTTAACAGGCTACCGAAGAATGATTCGAGTCCTAAAAAAGGCAACCTCCTCACATCACCAAGTAAGATGACACATTGATACTTGCCAAAAATCGGGGTTCACACCACACCCTATTTCACTCACTCCCGGCAAGTAACTATAGGTATCTTCTTATCTGTCTTAATATTGCTCTTTTTCTGCATAGAATAATAGATCCCAAATAAAATACAATCTGCTACACATGCATGGATAAAATTTAGGCATCAGTTTGTCTTTGAATGCAACCTCTACGAGCTCACTTTCAAAGAGGGGCAGCTGTTGACGCCTTAATTTTAGGCCTATTTTATTTTATTAATTAAGTTTTTAATTTATTTTATTTTGTCTTTTCGGATAAGTAGATAATAAAAAGAGAAAACAACAAAAAAACAAAAAGAAAAGCATAAGCCAATAGCCACAAGGGTTGGGCCTTCAAAGCCCAACCTCTCCCTCTTTTCTTTTCCTTCGCAGGCCCGCGAGGCCTAGCCGCGTGGCTCAGCCCGGCCATTTCTCCTTGTCTTCTTCCTCCCCTGTCTTCTTCCCCAACTGGATAAGCAGCATGCACCGGAGAAGAGGACGCGCGCGACGCCGGAGCAAAATGGAGGAACAGTAGCGCACATGGAGCAAGGGTGCGGCTGGCGTCGGATAAGGACATGCGGAGAGCAACTGGCGTCGGATGGGACACCGGTTTGGCTGTCGAAGGCCGCTCGGTGCGCGAAGGGGACCGGCGGTCGAGGTTCCGTCAACCAGCCACCCCCTTGCCTATAAATAGCCCCCATTGTCGACGACGAAGAGCACGAGCGAGCTCCGAGATCTTCCCACTGAGAGACTTCAGGGGAGCAATCGAAGAGCAAGCGGGAGAGAACTCAGGTCGCAAGCTCGGCTGACCTCCCACTGAGAGACTTCGGGGGAGGTCACCGACGAGCGAGTCCAAGGAGGTCAGATCCGGCCGGTGAAGGCTCGGATCTGGCCGGAGTGAGAGAGAAAAGGGTCGAGTTGAGAAACGAAGAAGGCGAGATCTGAGCGGAAGGAGCTGAGCGAGAGAAATCGGAGGGAAAGGGGGTTGCGTTGTCATTGCCGCTTCCGTCGCACCGCGAGCAAGTAGCGTACCGCCTCTGTCGCCATCACCCCTCCCGTAGTCCAATCGTCGTCGTTGCCTTCGTCGCTGTCATCGTCGTCGTCGCCGCTGTCGCTGCCGCAGCGCCTCAACCTTACCCTCTCCGGCGACGCGAATCGAGAACCCTAGGGTTCTCGATTTTTCAGGTCACAGCCTCAGGTCATCATATTGGACCTAATTATATATATATATACACAACTTTGGCGAGCTACTATCTATCTATACAACTTTGGCGAGCTACTATCTATCTATATCAACTTTGATGAGCTACCGTCTAATTATATTGCAGCTTTGGAGAGTAGTTGTCATATTGATGATTGAATTGATAGACGGTATTGAATGATATATAGTAATGGATGATAGATAGTATGAAAGGATAGTATGGATTGGATTGAAAGATAGATAGTATGTATTGACTTGATTGATAAATGGTATTGAATTGATGGGACTGATTTGATTGGTTGAATTATGAACTGTACTAACGTGTAGGAAGAAACTGAGGTGAGGTAAGTCTTCTGTCCTAATTGTGTGGCTAGAGCGCCCTGAGGCGTATTTTCTTCATAATAGGAGTTTAGGGGGTGAACTTGCTGAGACAATGTCTTACCCCGTTGTGGGCTCGACATTTTCAGGTCCTTAGATGGTGGTCGTGGAGGACCTGAAACTTGGAGTAAAAGAAAGTGAAGACTGAAGGATCGGCGAACTTGTCTGACTAGCTTGTAATAGGACAATTCATTTTTGTTAAGCCGGCCTTTTTTGTAGACCTTTGTCTTTGGTCTAGTTTGTATATATAAACCTTCGTGTTTATAAGAAGAAGTGTTTTTGTTGTAATTGATTGCCTGCTATTCTATCCTAAAGTTTTTGTTGTTAGGAGATCTGTTTCACTTGCATATGTGTAATAAAATGAATAGGTTGGCAATGCGTCTTGGGAACGTCGCATTTGTATCGACCAGAGTGGGATGTTCGCGCGCTCAGGGTTTGAGGTGTGACATCCCCATTTAAGTGGTATCAGAGCGGGTCTATGTTTGGAGTGATAAGGTGCGATGAGTCATGGAATAGTTAGTAGGAATGACCTTTATTTCATGCTAGTGCATGTGATTGATAGCTGACTAGTAGCTTGTTTGTGTAGATCACTCAAATTCCAATATAGTATTAGAATTAGAAAACAGGTTTCTATAAAGATCATGTAGCATGAGTGACCGGGAGCTGAGAACTCCTAGTAAGAGGGTTGTAGCCTCTATGACTCGAGGTAGAACACCGACGAGGATCGGTGGCCGAGGTTGTTGTGGCAAAGCACTGACTCTAGCCGACACGAGTGTAAGAGTACCGCTGTAGGTCGATACTGAGAGTGTAGGAGCACTGAGCGATCCTAGGTTCGATGGGATCATTCAAGCGCTAGTGTTCCTTGGTGATGCAAAGTATCTTGGTGATGCAACTATAGACATCATAAAATTGTTCTAAACTCAGATATACTTGAAGGATTGGGAACTTTGGCACTAATATCATGGTCGTTGCATTAACAGCACCGAAAAAGCCTAGAAGAGGAGAAAAATTCAAGCATAGCCCTTGTAAGCACCAACAAAACTGTATGGATTTATATTTTCAGCTAATAATTTTACATTGCATTGGAAGACCAATTCCATCTTTATCGTGTGGCTTTTATATTGTACTGTATCTTTAATAAAAAATATTTATTTATTGACATATTCATGTAATATGTGAGCGACACTCATAGACCTACTAGTGTATGTGCATCTTTTGATTTTCTAATCAATTGGATTAGGTTGATGGATTTATTTTTCTAAATTAAAGGGAGATTGTTCAAATACACATGTCAGTCGCATTAAAAAAATCTCACACCGCATAATTATGATGGTGTGGGATAGTTAATATATCGTAGTGGCCCATAACTCATTGACTTAAGCTTTTCAGTAAATATAGACTCAAGTGAATATATTAGCTAGCTTGAACTTAAACTCTATTGGCAATCTCTCTGTCTTAATATATTAGAATCGACTTGACTACAATTAATTTGTGAAGGAACTCGAGCTTTAGTTATAAAAAGCTATAATAAATGTGGGTATATTATGTCATTTTCATGACACTTACATCGATTTTAACTAATATTTTAATTTTAAAAAAAAAAACGTGGCAGCTCAATTATACTCACGAGCATGTAAAATTGGGAATTGGTGCGCTCGAACTTGACTTGACAAGATATGTAGTAACTCGAGCTTGGGCTTGACTCGAGACTTTATCTCGAGCAATAATCCCGCCGAGCCCGAATGGCTCGACTTAGTTTTGATCCCGCGGCCTAAGAAGATGTTGCTTCAAGTTCCCACCTACTTCCAAGCCCAAGGCCAGCCCTAACTGAACAGTAAATGTGTCTTCAACACTAAAAGTTCTCGGTCTTTTCGACGTAATTCATGAACAAACTTCGCTACACGGACGACATGAAGACACACTGCCAAGCGCCCAGCACCTATGGACGTCCCTCACGGGCAGAGCCACCACAGCACTCACTTAATAGAAAAATGTTACTTTAATACTGTCTTCGTAACCAGCCGGAGCTGCCCACGCGTGTGTGTATATATGTATACTCGCATGTCCACCGCCTGAATAAGTGCAACATTTGATCATCAAAGATAGTCAAAGCAGGATTCGGTCAACAAAATCCAATCTTTGGACTTTCCTCCTAACGTTTTTTGTTTGGCCTGTCTCCAGCACATGTTTAATGTTGAAATATATTTTGTGGGCCCCTTTATTTTGTTTCAATTTTCAACAATCAAGAAATCATGTATTTCACCACCGGCCGTAGTGGCTCCGCTAGGTAGACTTCAGGTTTCCACGAGGAGATCTGGAGTTCGAAATCCCTTCAACGCAAGTTGAAGAGAGGCTGGTGGATTGCTGCGTGGCATCTTAAATGGGTTGCTTAGGGGTGGTGAATCATCTTGCTTATTTTTTTGTGTTTACTCCTGCCGTGCCGTGCGGGGGTTCCTGGGTCACAAAAAAAAAAAAGAAATCATGTATTTCACTTTCACGTGGCCGGTTATTTTACTGCATTTGGGCTTGGCTTTTATCCGACAGGCTTGAAGTTTGAGACATATCGTACCGCTAACCGAATAATAAAAGTGTCCTTCCAAGTGTTTCAATGCTAATCACGAGAACATATTGGGCAAGCTCAGTTTTCCAAGTTAGTAAACGTCCCATCTACTCATTGATTGTCACGTGTCCTGCACGGGGCCCACTTAATCAGGAGCTCCCCTCTGCCTCTCTGTTACTCTCTCTCTCTAACACCACCTCTCCATTACCTTTTTGTCTCTCTCTCTCTCTCTCTAGGGTTTTAAATCTCCATTTTTCTCTAGTGAAAGGTGAAAGAATAGTTCGAACTCTATGATTACAAGCAAACTTCTATATTTTCTTTTCTCAACATTAAAGTTTGTCCCAATGACCGTTTTTCTTACATAGGAAAGAAAATCTGAAAAGTTCAAATTCTCACTTTCTTAATAAAGTTGAAATGATGACAATTTAGCTTCAAATAAAAATTTCGACTCTCATACTATATAAGAAGGCAAAACAAATGAAAATTAATGTTATAATAAGAATAGAATATGACTCAACAAAACAAAAAGAAACTCTATTTTTCTCTGGATTTTCTTGGCGAAGAAGAACAAACTAACTGGGGTACCGGGGAAAACCCATCTCGAGGATTAAGACGGAGTTTTCCATTTTGGTGGAATGATCAACATTGCTAAGCAAGCTGTCGTCCATTCCTGAGCATGTCTAAAGATTTTCTTTTCTGGCTGGTAAAGAGGAAGACAGGATAGCAGAGAACTGCGATACTCTGCGTGGACTTCGCTGACTAGGAGCGTCGGCCCAACCCAACATTTTCTCGCTGACCACGACAAGTAAAGAAAATGGTGCTCCCATAGGATAACCGTAGGTGACGCAATTTCATTATTTTTCGAATTTTCTTATATCATATTCCTCCTCATTCACGTGGCGCCCCAAAGACGCATAAATAAAGATGAATTCCCTCCATCTCTGACTTAAATGTCCTTTTTGAAAGGTGTTTTTGCATAAAAATAATAATAATAATAATAAGCATGCATCTCACGCGAGTAGGAATTCGGACTTGCAGTTCACTTTGCTACTTATATATCAGTGACGTTCACCCGGAGCAAGCTCGTCGGAGAAGTCCATGGTACTGATCGAAACCATGACCGAACCGGCTAATTCATTCTTCGTACTGATCTCCATCGTCTTTGTGTCCACCGCTTTATTTGTTTCCCTCCGCCGGAAAAAGTCCGGGTCACGGGTGCTCCCTCCGGGACCATCTGGATGGCCGATATTTGGCAACATATTCAGTCTCGGGACAATGCCGCATCGAATGCTAGCCGGCCTCCGCGAGAAATATGGCCCGATGATTTGGCTTAGGCTAGGCTCCATAGATACCATGGTGATTCTCTCGAGCAGAGTTGCGGCCGAGTTCTTCAAGAACCAAGACCTCAACTTCGCAGACCGAACCGTCATCGATGTCCTGCGCTGTTGGGACTACCACGAAGGATCTGTCGCCGTAGCCCCATACGGCGCGTATTGGCGGGTGATGAGGCGGTTGCTGACCACGGACATACTAGTCGCCAGGCGGCTCAACGAAACGGCTCCGATCCGGAGAAAATGCGTCGAAAACATGCTGGCTTGGATTGGGGAGGCAGCATCCTCGGACAAGGCCCGAGTCGGAGAAGGTATTCATCTCGCCCGCTTCGTGTTCCTTATGAATTTCAATTTGCTAGCAAATCTCATGCTGTCCCGAGACTTGTTCGATCCGGACTCGAAGACCGGATCAGAGTTCTTCACGGCGATGAACGGATTAATGGAGCTGTCGGGCCAACCTAAAGTCGTGGACCTGTTCCCATGGCTGCGGCGGTTGGACCCGCAAGGGCTGAGGAGGAAGATGGATCGGGAAATGGGGAAGGCCATGAGCATCGCTTCGGAATTAGTGAGGGAGAGGATCGAGGAGAAGAAGCAGAACGGGGGGGACGATGATCGGAGGGATTTTCTGGATGTGCTGCTTGAGTTCGAAGGAAACGGTAAGGACGAGCCCGCCAAGCTTTCCGAGAAGCAAATCAACACATTTATCCTGGTACGACCACAGCCTATTTCTAGTTCCATAAGGATTGCTATGCCCAATCAAATGCGTAGTGGATAGGTTACAGGTGTGTCGATATGTCTCTGCATGCATTAACTGAATTTTTATAATTTCTGCAATGGAAAGAAAAACTTAAGTGGAGGGTCACAAACGCTTGCTTTCTTTGCATGTCCTGAGATAGAAGATCAAAAGCAGTTATGTTAGTATATGTAAAGATGCGGTCTGAAGAGAGCAAGAGCGACCGCCAAGGCCATAGAAGGCCCAGACATGGTGTAGCTCCAATTCTAGGATGATGTGGGGACAAGAATGGATCGGATCCCACATTACCTGGATGTAGTGAGGTGAAATACCTCATATATGATGGCATATGTCATAATTTGTAATGAGGTCTTTTCTGGAGAAAGTCTAGAAGAACAAAATCGTGTGAGCTTTGTCCCCAAGCGGATAATTTCTTTACAAGCAGGACTCGAGCTTTACAGTATAGCAATAAAAAATAGCGAATTTCACTAAGCTACCATAATAAATAAAGAAGCTGGTGAAAAGAGAGAGAGATATAGAGAGTAATTAGTATATATATTATTTGTGTCAGTAAAAGATAGTTAATGTAAATGTTTTCAAAACGAGATCACCGACCATTTGTTGGGAGGAGCAAGTTTCCTCCGACCAAAGACTTTGAGAAACACGAGGCCCCTAGAATGAGATGAAGATTCTCTGCCATATGTGGTACTCTCCTCGATACTTTGACAAATTATGGCCGTTGATAATAAGATCATTTTCGTAAATCTATAGCCGGGATCTGATGAAATATTAGGGGAGTACCGTGTGGAGTAAAGAATCCATATCTCATCCGCAGGGGAATATGATGTATAATACATCATAGAATGATGACATAACTAATAGTAATTGACAATGTTCGGCCTGATTGCAGAAACATGAAAACTAATCTTTTCTAAATAACAAATAAACAATTTAGTATCATATATACTTATTTGTCGCTTGAAAAGTTTATTATTTAATAGCTCTTTATTCAATAACGTCTGGTCATCCTTAGTTTTATAAACCAATTTTTTTATGTATAAAAGATAATATCTAAACATTTTATCATCAAATCCCCTATGCTCTAAATATTATTCATTCTCACACGTGGGACGAGGGTCAACAAATTCGGCTTCCATTTGAATGGAAACTGTTGCATGATGCATGACTAATTAGGCAAAACGACGACGGGTAATGGTAGAGTCCACGATCATTCATTATAAAATTACACTTTTGCTGTAATTGGTAACACGTAAAAAAGAAGTTCAGGACATTGGTGTTACAGTAGACAACGTTTAGGATTTTTGTTGATAGACAAAAAGTATATCTATATCATTGCTACAAGTTTTGGATATTGATGAAACAAAAAATAAGTTTAAGGTATTGGTGTCAAAGTGAATATGGTATTTGTGTCACAATGAGCAAAGTTTAGGGGTATTTGTTGTAAATAGTTAGTTTTTTTCTCATGCTAATAATTCAAGTTTGGAAGTTTTAGTGACATGAAAAAAGTTTAAGATATTGAAACTACAATGGGCAAAATTTAGGTCTTTAGTCGTATTTTCCTTGTTCATATATTTACTTGAAATAAGATATTCTTCCATCAATATAACCATTTAGCTCTATGGCTTGGGTTCTTAGCCTTGTGAAATATTAGTTGAGAATTCGACAGAACCTTCACGAGAATATGCAAGTTTCTAAGTATTTAAACTAGGATAGTATTACACAAGTAAATAGCAGTTGATGAAATTATTCAATAAAGAATTGTGGTAAATTAATAGGCTACTTGGTATAAATTCCCCACAGTAGCTACGTCTATAAAGAGGGTGTTGTAACTTTTATACGGGGTTGGTAAAACTCCTTACAATCGCAGCACATCCAAAGCTTCGACAGATTATATCAGGTTTGAGTTGTGGTAGTTTCGAGATAATGTAATGCCAAACACATAAAATTACCTTACTTCGAAACACGGATCAACTCTCTCCACTGATGTATCCTAACCATTTATTTTTTATTTCGTGTATTTTCTATTGAATAGAAGAAATCATACCTAGTCTTAACTTACGTGACCACCGGATGATGTTTCTTTGTCCAGTTTATAAATGGTGGTGATGAAGAAAGGGCTAAATGAAACTGCTCTCGATGGGACTTTGTAATTTAAGAACACAGAAATCTTTGCCTTACTGTAGAAAACTTATGAATATGGCTCCATTTCATGAAATTTTGCCATCCTAACTCTCACAAACTCGCTTCTTGACATCACAGGAAATCTTCTTGGCCGGCACGGAAACAACGAGCAGCACTATCGAGTGGGCGCTGACAGAGCTCCTACTGAACCCGGACTCCAAGGTCAAGGTCGAAGCTGAGCTGTCCCGGGTTGTCGGGTCGAACCGAAAGGTCCTGGAAACCGATATAGACCAGCTCCCCTACCTGCAAGCAGTTGTGAAGGAAACCCTGAGGCTCCACCCGCCGGTCCCCCTCCTCGTGCCACGGAGGGCCACTCGCGACACCATCTTCATGGGCTACAACGTACCCAAAAACACGCAGGTCTTTGTGAACGCTTGGGCGATCGGTAGGGACCCGGACGTCTGGGAAGACCCTATGGCTTTCAAGCCCGAGAGGTTCGTTGGGTCGAAGTTGGATTATAAGGGTCAACACTATGAGTTCATTCCGTTTGGAGCCGGTCGAAGGATGTGTGCCGGCTTGTCCTTGGCACATCGGGTGCTTCATCTGGCTCTGGGCTCACTGCTTCATGAGTTCGATTGGGAGTTCGATGGCCGCATCGATCCGAAGACGATCGACATGAGAGATAGGGTGGGGTTGGTCACGAGGAAGTATGTACCCTTGCTGGTGGTGCCCAAAAGAAGAGCAGCATGAGACTGGGTTTCAGCTCGGAATTTCTGCGTGTTTGCCCAAGTAATGTTAGTCTGAACATTTCTTTGCTTCCTGAATTGCTACTGCGCGCGTGGACATTCGTCGTTTATAAGTCGAATAACAACAGGGCTATGTCATTTTCAAAATTGTATCGTGCATCATTGAAAATACTTACTCAACCGGGCATGCTGAGCACATCCAATAAGGACTCATCCATATTTATCGCCTCGTCTTGCATACATTAATTTATTATTTTAAAAAGATTGAGATGCTCTAAAAGTAGGAATACTTCACCATTTAAAACTCTTATGTAGAAGACCCACCCCAACTAGTTCCAAGCGATGTGAATCGGAAACTTAACGTCGGCGTTAACTTTTAGATCTCAAACTAATTAAATTTCTTTTGAACTCTAAAAACTTGGATAATATATGGTAGAGTAGACTACGGAGAGCGGATAGTTGTTCAATTGGTAAGAATTCCATCTCCTCCACAGTTTTAGTAGCTTATCACAAGTTCATTACTTTATAGGAAGATTGTTCAAGCCTTTGCCTATAGTACGGTCCCTATCTTCAATGAATTCGCAGTTTGCCCTGTTAATCGTTCAGGGCCCAAATAACCATACGGAGGTAATAAACTCCATAGCCACATTATCTATCTTAGAATATTTGGATCTTATTGAATTGATACGCACTTTCTCTTTTCAAAAAATATGTTTCTTCCTGCTTGGAGACAGATAAAAGAATTAGCAATTGATCCATTAAGCATATATATACCGCACAATCGATTGCGCCAATTGTAGATATCTACACAACTTTGATTACAAGTCACATCTACCAATACCTGGATTAGATACACCTCATCCTTCAATTGCAAATGTCATGTAATCGAAAGAGGAAACTAATAGAATGAAGCATTTACTCCTTTTGCCGAATCATCCCAATAGCCTACGACTTCAATCTCTCTTCAACCCATAAGATGCAATATATTTCTAAGTCAAATTACATGTACGATTAAACATAATAGCATTAAAGCTTAAAAGTGAATTAGTGGACCCAATCATTAGAAAATTTAAGATTTTGTCGAGTTTATAATGTTTCAAGCACTCTCATGCTTTCTATAAACTCAAATTTCCCATCACTAATTTGACCCCGTGCTATAATTTTGACGTTCTTCTCATTAAGCCATTAAAAAGGCAATGTCCAGAATTTAAAAAAGAAAAGATTAATTAGAGCCATTCGGATGCTTACATGACAAGAAATGCCCTCTTCGTGAAAAGGGCCAAGTGGGGGTTGTCGCTATAAGAGTTCTTTTTCGGTCGACAATGTACACATGGTAATGACATGACAAAAGCCAAGTTGGGTTGTCACTGACAGGAGGTTCCATATGGGTTCCCTAGAATGACATCACTTATGTGAACGGGGAATTTCTTGCAGCAACACGTCGTTCAACTTTGTAAAACAATTTCGAAACAAAAGTGCAATCCAGAACTGGCTTCACAACACTGAAAAATTTACCATAGACATTACGAACAACAGATCAAGCTAGTGATGTTGTGGCTTACTGTATTCCTATTCCAATCAAGCATTTTGAGGGCTGATGCACAAACATCTAACTCCTTTCTTCTGCCCCTTTTCACGTGCTTGTTCTAGATAATTGAGTATCATTGCAGCATGCCTAAAAGCTCTATGACACTTTTGAAGTTGTTGGGTCACTTCAAGTAATTTGCATGAATCAACTACCTCAAGATTTTGATCTTCTTGTAAATTATGATTCTTAACTTTAATGACCATATTTTCCAGCACAAATGCATGTTCGATTAGAAAATTTATTAGCATGAGCACTTCCTCATATTTCAATCTTAAACAACCATAAAACCCTCAACTTTGCTGGAGTCTAAGTCAGATTCATACTGCATACGGATAAAAGACAAAGTGAACATTGTAGAATCAATTGAAAACATTGCAACACCCAATCTTATTTGAATTAAAGAACATACCATTGCTCTTTATTTCAAAAGAGTAGCCATACATGTCCAAACAGGACACGGAAATTAAGTTCCATCCAAAGAAAAATACATAAAATGTGTTTCTTAGCATCAAATTGAAATTAGAATTTAGAATTAAAATGACATCTCACACGAACTCAACATTGACTTTAATGTTATTTCCCATAGTAAGCTTCGATTAATCCAAATTTGGCTTTTTCCGGTTTACGAATCCATGTATGGTAAGCGCAACATGATTTATTGCATCGTTATCTAGCCACCATGAACTGGACAAGGCTTCTAATAGATTGGATTTATAAATAAATGTCAAAGAATCATTACTTGCAAGCCCATGTTTGAATAACCAAGTTTTATTTTTTTGCAATATTTCTTTATGTAACATTTCTTCTTACAAAAGAAGCAATAGTTACCATCTTTCTTGAAGAATGCTTAATTAAGATGCATACTGTCAGAATGATCAGTGATTTTATGAATTCCTTTATGAGTATAACTTTTAGACTTAAGATCTATTAACCTTAGGATGTAACCTTTGACCCTATCAAAACCATCATACCTTAGTCCTTGCAAATATATCCCAATCTCAGCATTTGACAAGGCACTGTTCCAAGTTGCCAAGAATTCCATCATCTAACTAGTAATGCGGTTAACTAGCAAACCACTCTTTAAGTGTATATAAATGGATAGCTTCATTAATAACAAGTAAATCCAATTGCTCTTATCCTAGGCACTAGAGTGTGCCTTATGGGGTTTCATAATGTCAAAAGCAAAATCTGTCGGCTTATTTGCAGCAAGAGCAATATGAACACCTACTAGTTCCGTTGCAAATAAAAAAATCCTCTCTTCATTTCTTAGAGTTAGAACTAGTAAAAATCTCAATTCTAATAGAGTTGTTGTTTGCAAAGAAGATGACTAAATAACAAGCAATATATACACTTAGTATCATGTGAGTATTGTGTAACTTGAAATCGTATAAGTACATATCTTAAGAGTTACATACATCATCGTATATACCTTTGGACAAAAGATATGACATGCAGTTATATGCTCTCCACATGACAGCGGCCATGAGAATATATTTCAACATTTGTAAATTCATCACCTCTAGGTGTATGCACCGCTAGGTACAATCAATTCTCAACAGTATGCTATACATGTATTTCTTTATGAATCAATACAAAATCATCTCCTTTGGAAATATGATCAAGCATTAGAATAGGAGACATCCACTATAATAGGAGATCAATATTTTTCAAACCTAACCAAATGTGCCACTTTGACGGTCACAACCCAAGGGATATAAACTTCATGTCTTACATTTATCATATGCATGTGACCTTAGACTTGAGTCATTAAAATCATATGTTATGCCAATTACATTGCTCCATTTATTGATATATGTTAAACCTATACATGCTGTCAATTAATCACGCTCTACACATTCTTTATGTAATGATGTACATGTGAGCTTGCAATTGTATTTTTGAAATCATAGATAAATACAAGAAAATATGCAAAAATGCCTTAAAAAATACACATATATGGGGTTCCGTGCGTATTTTCACATCTTTAAAAGCATCAAACATATAAAATAAATACATCATAGTTAAAGCGTCTCAATACAAGTGTGGGAACCAATAATGGCCCAAACAAAGCTTGGACACGCCCTCATGCACGGCATGTTGAACCACCGATCCGACCGGTTCAACTAGTCAATGAACGGTCAAAACACTCAATACTATAGACAATCCAACCGATTGACTGGACTGGTCAATTGGGGTCATATCTTGGTTTGGGGCGGATCACGGGTGGGGCCCCAGGTTCAAATCGAGTTGATTGAGTCAGCTTGCGTCAGGGGGTCGCTAATGTCAACCTTAGTGCATGGGTAAAGAGCACGTGGAACACGTGGAGCACGTGCTTGACACTCACTGTTGCCCAGCAGCTTGTGGCCACACACGAAGGTGTGTGTGACATCCCCCAGTGGCTCCCTTGGTGGCGTGCAACCACTTAAAATGCTCATCTCAACGAGTCCAATCCATTTATGTGATCAAAATTGATTTTTACTTGACAAAAAATCACAAAAATGAACAAAAAGAGCACATTATATATCTAGTCTATGGTTGCTCTGATTCTACATGAAAGCCGCGAAAACAAAACCTAGGATATCCATAGCTAGAATCTATAACACATGCAATCGAGTAAAAGAAATTTAAGCATCTGATTTAGAATATATCATTCTTGATGCAAAACAACAACGATTCAAAGCTCAAGCACTTCTCCTCTATTGTCATTTGCATCATTAGCTCAATGAGACTACCCCTCACCTTCAACGTTTAGTAAACGCTTCTTATGTGAGGATATTTATACATAGGGTTAAATGAGAGACTTAAGGATATAAAGTTTTAAGCCACAGACCCTCTCATCACAGGCCGAGCATTACTCGGATTAACTAAGAAAACTTATATCTCACTTTATTAGACCAATCCTAAAAATGAAAAATTACAATATCAATTAATATAGCTCACATCAGAAAAATTATTACAACACAAGCCTGAATCCCGTGAACTAAAGTCATAGGGCAATGGCCTTTAAAAACATTGAGAATGAAATCCCAATTCAAAGAGTCAAATATTTCATGATATCAACTTAAAAAATTGACCATGTCAATCCCAGTCATTCTTCGGCTATGTCATGTAAAATAGCCAGCATTCATGTTAGTGATTTCCGATCAAAATTGATTGGATGAACTCAACTAGCTAAACATAAAAGATTTAGAACTCAATTAATAAAATTGAAAGGTTGATAACTAAATTGATAAAAGTGCATTATGTTTAAGATTTTTTGAACAATTTTCTCTAAAAAGATACATAAAATTTTAAAGTTAAATTTTAGTTGAAAGGTACATGATAGGAAAATTGGAAATGAGTTTGCGAACTTTTGGCATCTTTGCAAATAATTTTGATTTAACAGTAATGGGACATTCATATAAATATATATAAATAAATAATTAAAATATATACATATTAATATATATTGTGTAATTTTCGTTCTACATTTCATCCGCTAAGTTAAGATTTAAAATTTCGCCACCCTCTTGAGGCCAACCCCAAGGAGGTTTAACAGATTGCCAAGTGGGTGGATACGTGAAGCATCGCTCAAGCTCAACGCAAATTATCCCAAATCTTTTCGATCGCAACTTGATTTTCTTGATTAATTTGAAAATTGTTGACTTTTAGAGTCACCACTAAGATATTAGAGGCTGGTTAGAGAACAAGTCCTGTGAATTGGAAATTCTGAATACAGAAACTTAGTTAATGAGATTATGTTGTCCAATGCCGTTTTGCTGATTATTATTGGTTTCGCTTCAAACTCGAAGAACGATTCTGTTTCTGAGCTCATCAATGAGCTCAAATTTACTGCCATTGGAGGGATTAGGTCGAGCTTTTGAGATTTCACTTCGAAATTGAACCTCTCTCTCCGGTTTTGCTTGAAGGCAATCGAGATGGTGTTGAACTCGAAGAGATATTCATTTGGGAGGCAATCGAAGTCGAAGAAAGATACGGAGGAGAGAGATTCAAAGCGAGAGGGCTCGATTGTCGGTTCGAAAGTGATGGAGTAGGAGGATGGGGTGGCGGGTGGTGGCGGTGAGGTGAGCCGGTAAGGCGGCTCTGATCCGGGAGAAGTCACCGAGGAGGTGTTGCTTGATGAGCTGAAGCGTCGTGGACACTTCAGTGCTCGATGATGTCGCCATTTCTGAGGGAGCATGGGCAAATTGAGTGAGTGGGTTAGATAGATCTGCAACTAAGTCCGCAACAGCATCCAAGTCATCTCGCCGTCTAGCTCAGCGCGCCTCCATTCCACCTCCAGCCTCAAGACCTCCATGGCCTTCGCCATCTCCACCTCGACGAGCTTGAACCTCATCATCAACTCCGAGAACAACTTGAAGCTCGCCACCATACCGGTCCCCATGGGCGGCTCACCAGCTGCGTCGAAGCTCGCCGAGTCACCAGGGTCCTCGTTCGAAGTGTGCGCGCTAGAGAAGAGCTCAACGAGTTTGATGCAGCCGTCGTCATCTCAGGGATCTCTATCCGATGTGGTCCAAGGGGAGGGATCTGCCATTGGAGGGAGTGGAATCGTTCGACGTTGTGAAAACCGCTCGATTCCAGATATGGCGACGAAGAAGAAGATGAACAAGAAAAGATAAATAAAAAATATATATTTTTTAGATGAAAATGCCCATAATCAACCGAAAAAATTGATCGGCAAGTGATGCCTACTTTGGATGAGGGCTGTGATGCCCTCACCAAATCTGGCCATGTGAGGGCTTCGCGGCCCTCACTAGTCTTGCATAAGGCCAATAAGGGCTGCCAAGCCCTCACTTGGCCAAATCTAACAAGGGACATGATGCCTTTGCCCAAAGCTGGCCAACCACCTTTATTGGCCCTAATTCCGACACCTTTAAAAAAAATCCATAAAAATTAAAAATTATTAAAAAATTATTTAAAAATGTCCCACATCGGTCGGTCAAATGCCCAACGCCAAAGAAAAGCTGCGTCCACATCAGCTAATTCTAATAACAATTGGTTGGATGGAGCAATTAGTAAAAGTCGAAAAGATTTAGAAATATAATTGGCAAAATTAAAAAATTTATTATTGAATTGACAAAAGGGCAATTAGTTTAGGATTTTTGAATAATTTTCCCATTCAATTGAGAACGGGGCTTTTTATGCTCTATATAAAATTAGAGGCCCAAAGACGAGGGCTTAAAAAATAAGAGAGCTTTATGGGCTATCAAAGGCCCAGCTCAGCCCATCGACTTGAATAAAACTTCTCCTCCTTGGGGCAGCTTAAAGAAACGTAGCAAGAAAGAAGAAAAGAAGGGAGAGAGTGAGCAGCCAGAGGAGAGAGAAAAGAGAGGACAAAATTGATGATCAGCAGTTAAAGACGTTGATTGATGCCAGGTTAGCAAGTGATTAGAGAGTTTGCAGTCATCTTTTACTCTTTCAGTTTTTCCTTAAGAGTTTAAAATTGGAGGCTTAACTGTGTTGACCTCGTCGGTGAAGTTCTGGCTCAGTCTAAGCTTTCCAGCGGTGATAATTAGGTCACCTCCCGAATCTAGGGACATCTGTGATGGTACATATTGCGATTGGAAGTTCTCATCTTTGATATATTAATAGACATCACACAATTTGATATTTATTATTTATGTACAAAGAAATAGTTAATTTTAAAGTATATTTGTTATATAAAGTTCAACCAGGCATTTACTGCCCTCTTGGTTATGAAATGACATGTTGACGCATCTCCTGAAATAATTTGTCAGTTGATTATGCATAAAATATTTTGACAGATGTAATATAGATTTTATTCTATTTAAAGCATATTTGTTATGTAAAGCTTAACCAAGCATTTACTAGGATCTTAGATATATGAAATGGCATGATAAAGCATCTCTTGGAATAGCTTGGGATTTATTTATGTATGTAATAATTTGACAAATACTATATAGAATTTTTTCCTGTTTAGAATAAATTAATAATACTTACTAAGTGGTGGTTTATTGATATCATTTATGTTAATTTTTTTCAGAAAATACAGCTATCTACAAATACGACATACCGCCGGGAGTTTTCTTTGGGAGTTGCATTTTGAGTAAGTCATGATCCTGACCTATAACCTTGGGTGATCGTGCAATAGTTCATCCTTCATCAAATGGAGACAAAAAAAAAAAAAAAAACCTAGAATCCATTCAGAAGCCATGGCATGTACTTTAGCACCGATCATAGGTCGAAAAGGCTACAAGGATTACATCAGTCTCTTACCAGATTGCCTAATCCATCATATCTTCTCCTTTTTGCTCCCAAGGGAGGTCGTCAAAACTTGTGTTTTGTCGAAATGGTGGCAATTTATTGGGACCACTATCTCGGATCTCAGGTTCTCTGTCAATTCTTCCAATAATTCATTTGTGGGCAAGGTTCGATAATCCTCAACCTTCCCACCCCAAAATATAACAAGTTCATCTGCAAAACTTAAATGGTGAGCTTGATCTCCCTACAGAGAGGACGACAATGAATATTCCCTGCAGCTGCAGCATCAGTCGACAAGCTGGAGAATACTTGCACAGCCATAACTAAAAGATAAAAGAAACAAGGGATCTCTTTGTCTACGTGCTTTCTTTACGGGAAATAACCTTCCATAGAAGTATTAAGAGCAATAGAAACATGGGATTTGTCACACAAACGGAATCCACGTCCTCCTGGATTTTCAAGATGGATCTCAACTCTTCCTCTGAACCAGCATAATACTGAGTATCAGTCCTACAAAGATGACTTACAGAAAGAAATTGCTTCCTCTTTAATATCATCATACTTTCTCAAGTCTCTCACCAGGACAATTATATAGCACTCTTACGGTGTTCTTTGCAATTTTTTTTTTTTTTTTGGTAACCGAGAACTACGCCTTGATCCGCCGTGCCCGGTGGTGCCGTTGAGCCTAACTCCTATACCTCGAGGGAAACTAACACAACACCCCAATACCATGGCCCATCACTTACAACGTTTTAACAACTACGAGTTTCGAACCCTCGACCTCAACGATGAAGGAGAGACTCTAATCCAACGCAACTACCCACAATTGAGTGTTCTTTGCAATTTCATGCTCTAAAAACTCCAAAAAAAAGTAGCCAGAGTACTGAACACCCAATTTAATCCAGGATATCAAGGATTTTTGCTTTTAAAAAACCTCCTTCAGCAGCTTAGGGCGTGCATGGTTGCATTTTTATTTTTTATTCATGAACAGATTTTTTGTTTTTTTTGTTCCCGGGAACAAAAAAAGAATAGAAACACATTTGTTTGTATTTTTGTTCCAAATCTTTTTTTTGTTCCCGGGAACAAAATTGGAACAGAAACAAGAAACAAAAAAAAACTTGTTTCTTGTTTCTAAAACAATTTTTAAGAACAAATTTTCTCTCTCATTTCTTTTATTCTCTTTTTCTTCTTCTTTTTTTTCTTCTTCTTTTCTTCTTCTTTTTTCTTTGGCCGGTCGCCGGCCTCAGCCATGGCCGGCAACCGGCCGTCGAGGGCCGGCGACCTCGCCGGAGCATCACCGGCCCCCGGTTAGGCCGAGCCGCCCAAATCTGGTGAGGCTTGGCCTTGCCGGGCCACCGCCTGGTGACTAATGGCTGAGCGAGCTCGACCTCGCCAGGGGCCGGCGAGCCTCGCCATGGCTGGGCAAGGCCGCTGGCCCCCGTCGACCGGTTGTCAGCCATGGTCGAGGCCGGCAACCGGCCAAAAGAAGAAAAAAAGAAAAAAGAAAGAAAAAAAGGAAAATTAAAATTAAAAAATTAAAAGAAATTAAAAAAGAACACAAATTTACCAAATATGTTTCTATTCTTTTTTTATTCCCAGAACAAGTTTACCAAACGCGTTTTTTTAGTCAAAAATTGTTCCCTAGAACAGACTTAGCTCTCTGGAACACTTTTTGAATAGAAATACAAACAAACGTGCCCTTAAATACCAGCTAGTACTATAGCAGGTGTCCTTTCCTCTCTCTTCAAGTCATCTGTGGCAACATTAAGCAATTGACAGTGCACATGCCACGGTCAGATTTCGGTAACATTCTTTCACTCCATTCTTTTGTCAACACAAATCTTTGGTTAAAAATATCTATGGTATTTATGCATGTGACCAATGGCAAATTATTCCTGATTGATTGCTTAATGTTGCAGATTTTACTGCACTCAAGAATTTGTGTCTCCCAGCATTTCAGTATACAAAGCATCTTTCTCCAGTAGGATCATGATTGAAATCGTGAAAGACCACTTAATTAAAGTTGCTGCTCGACCATGCAGATGCACTGGGAAATATGGTCATCAACGTTAAGAATCATAAATACAACAAGATCTTGAGGTAGTCTATTCCCGCAAATTTCTTGAAGTGGCTAAATGAATCATCACAGAGCTTCTGAGCATGTTGCGGTAATACTTGATTATCTGGAAGAAGGGCACGGAAAGCGGTGAAAGAAAGGAGTTAGAGTAACAACATAATGTATGCGTAGTGGCCATAAGGATGCCCGATTGGAATAGGAATACCGTCAGCCACAACATCAACTAGCTCGATCTGGTGCTGGTAATTGTCTCACGAAAGATGTCAATGTTTTAAAGCAAGTTCTGGGATTGAGTTATATTTCAAAATCGTTTTAATATCTACCTCCCTAAAGCATGATTTCATGGCGGTAAATAAACGGCTTCTAGATTAAATGCTTTAATAATATAAAAAATGAATCCATGTATAGACTAAAATCGTAAATGTATTTAATTTTCTGGCTAATGAATTAAAGTTATTTTCCTATTTTGGGTTTTCTTCTAGTTCCAACATATTGCCATTTACAACCTAAAAATTATTCTTGACTTCATCATTACTCTTATCTCAACTCATGCATCATTCGTCCCTTCTACCGCAAAGGCTCATTTTTTGTGGTGAATTTGTTATTTAATTAGTCTCAAAAAAAATATATATATTGAGTCCCTTTATTTAACATACCGAAAATTTAGTGACTCCTTTACATCATTATTGAGACACTTTCACTCATAGCATGAAAAAATGTAGTTATAGAACGTAAAACAGCGATGAATAGTAAGGCACCTTAATATTTTTCTTTATGAACACTCCATGAATCATATTATTTCTCAATTCAAAATGAATGAAATTCAACTATCATTTCAAATTTTTTTATTATTTTATGTGAATTTTTTATTTGGTCAAATTTCGTCTGTTAGAACTTCACTTGGGTACGTAATTGTCATTTTACTGTAAAAATCTTTAAAGAGTGCTTTTTTTATAAATAAATAAAAAAATCATCCGATCATCCTGTTGTGTTTGTATGAAAGAAATTGTAAAAAAAAGTTTGGTAGTGTTATGCACGACAAATATAAAAAGTTTAAACATGTTGCAACATGCTGAAATGTTGTCTGTGTTCAAATTTCCAAATTCTACTAGACAATGAATCCATAAATTATTCAACAACATAGAAAAGAATTAGGTTGTGTTGAAATTCTTTCTGTGGGGAAGCTAATATATTCAAAGGTAATACCTAAAAATAAAAAAGACAGTCCATTTGATATGCATGGTAAGATCCACTTATAAATTGAAAAAAAAAACAATAAAACATATTATTTTCTCAATTATGACAACTAGTAAATTGAAATGGAAAATACTAAAAAAAAAAAAAAAAGGAAGGAAAAGTGAATAAATTTGGGGACCACCACCTAAACTTTTAATTGAATGATTAAAGGTGATGTCTCTTTAGTGAACATTGATAAATTTAGTTGTACGAGGATGGAAATACACCCACCCCACTTTAAAATTAGTGTGAAAATAACCGATTGTCATATGCTTTATTTATTATTTATTATATATAGTGAAAATAAACATTGTTTTGCCATGTCGTCCAAAATTAACTAATAAAACTTTACCTCAATTTTTTTGTATCTATTTTGATTTCAAATTGAAGATAAAATATATAGAAATTTATTATAAAAAAACATGTTAATTTGAATAAAGCTCATCACAATAAGATAAATTATGTAATTTTAAAGGTTTTCTTCTTTGATCTGTAATTTGAAAAAGATATATAAAGATAAAATATCTTGAAGTAATTTTTCAGCTCTATTATTTTACATATAATTCAAGATAGTGTGATTATCAATTTAATGTAAAGATATAGACACACACTCTTATGTAATCACATCAAAAGTATTGATAATGTAGGTTATTCCGAATATACCTAATCATAGTAAACTATACAATTACCTAAAAAGTATATGTAAATAGTAGATATATTATACATAAGCTGAAGTACAATTATTTCATTTTGCTATTAAATCAATTTGAAAAATACATTAAAATTGATATAAGATAAGGATTAATACCACCAAAAAATCAAAACTAATAATCTTATGACAAATTTATCCCAAATTAATTTTTTTTACCATAAAAAAACTTACAAACTAGTACGCTTGTGACAAATTTATTTTTTTTAAAAAATTACCACAAAAAACTCAAATGAGTATATTTGTGACAAATTTATTCTTCATACCACGAGAAACTGCAAATTAGAACCCTTATTATAAACTGAGAGTAAAACCTTAACATGGTAGACTCATCAATTGTCATGTGTCATCCAACTTAGTAATTTAACGGTAAAATTTAACGAAAATTAACTAAAGGTAAATTTATTATAGGTGTACCTATTTGGGGTTTTTCGTAATATTAGCCCATAAGATAATTAACAATGTATATTTTTTAAAAATTGAAAAACCACAGCACTTAACAAACCATTTGTAATTACATTTTTCTATCAATTCTCAATGCATCAACATTTTCATAGAATCATCGATGAAAAGAAAATCAACCTCAAAATACAAATGAACTGCAATAATAACAAGTGTCATCAATGAAAAGAAAATTACCAACAAAATGGTTACTTGTTGGGTTGAACATAACATCAAGCATGTTTACAATGCTATGATTATATATATATAGACACACACACGTGTGCGCGAGCGTGCGTGCACACACACACCTCGCCATCAATCGCACCGGTACTAGATATCAACCTAACAATTTTAATCACAAGTCATGTTTATCAATACCTGGATCCAATTTATTTAATCTAACAATTGCCTAAATCATATATTTCGGCTAACTTTATTAGCCATTCGAAGAAGGAAGATAATAGAACGAGCCATCTACTCCTTTC
Source organism: Eucalyptus dawsonii (assembly GCA_016097615.1). Taxonomy (NCBI): domain Eukaryota; kingdom Viridiplantae; phylum Streptophyta; class Magnoliopsida; order Myrtales; family Myrtaceae; genus Eucalyptus; species Eucalyptus dawsonii. The sequence continues at coordinate 43,940,371 of CM027875.1, forward strand.
ACTGAACCACCCCAATAGCTTGCGACTTGAATCTCTCTTCAACCTGTAAAATGCAATATTTTTTTGAAGCTTAAAAGTGCATCAGCGTATCCAATCATTGAAATCAAGATTTCGTTGAGTTTATAATGTTTCAAAAGCGCACTCATATTTTATCTTTCTAATTCGATACACTCAAATTTCCTATAATTACTTTGAGTTCTGTGATATAATTTTAACATTCTATTCACTGTGCTATTAAAAAGGCAAAGTTTTCTGGTTTCCCCTGAATTTTAGGATGTCAAAAATTTTGGTTTAATTAAAGCCACACGGACGTGGACATAGCAAGAAATGCTCTCAATAAGTAAACAAGATGACAAATGCCCTCTTAGGAAAAAGCTCCATAAGCTACGGGAGTTTTAAGGATATAAACTCCCTTAATTGCATTGGTTTTTTGGTTTATGGTCGAAATGATACACATGGTAATGACATGACAAAGGCTAAGTGGAGGTCGTCACGCCATTGATTTAATATGGATTTCTTAGAACAGCATTACTCATTTGAATAGGGACTTCCTTACTTGATCAAGGGCTACAGAAGGAAAAGCTACGGCAACACGTTGCTCAACCTTGTAAAACAATTCGGAAACAAAATACTATCCCATAAGTTGCTTTGAAACGCCAACAAAAAAAAAAATACCATGAGACAATACCAGCAACTGACCAAGCTAGTTGATGTTGCAGCTTACGGTATGCCCGTTCCAATCAGGCATCCTTATGGTCATATGCGCATCATTTTGTTGTTACTCTTCTGCCGCTTCCCATGCTCTTCTTCCAGATAATTGAGTATGACGGCAGCATGCTTAGAAACTCTATGACATGATTGAAGTTTTCGGGCCACTTCATGAAATTTGCGTGAACTGACTGCCCCAAGATGTTGTGATCCCTTCATAACTTTGATGACCATACTTTCCAACACACATGCATGTCCGAGAAGAAGCTTTACGAGCGTGAGCACTTCCTCATATCGAGTCTTAAACAACCATAAAATCCAAAAATCTCAACATTCTTGAGATGCCGCGCCCAATGCTTGAACTTCTTCTTTACATGCCAATAGCTCATGTGATCAAAATTGTAGAACTCATCAAAATTGAAGGAGTCTACGTCAGATATATTCTGCGCGCGGGTAAAAGACAGAGTGAACGTTCCAAAAATCACGATTTAGTTCCACGCTTTAGTATGCCAATAGCTTATAGCAAATCATAAATAGGGAAACCAAAATTTGGGCACCCAAGCTCAATAAATGCAAATGCAGGCACAATCTTCTAATCGTCACCATCACAGTGGCATTCAGAGAGAGAGAGAGAGAGAGAGAGAGAGAGAGATCCACGAGGCTGTTGTGAAACTTTTTGGCGCATTTGGAACAAAAGCTGTGAGGGGTCTTCAAACTTCCAGAGCATTATACTAATTTCACTAATTGATGGACTCAAGGAGATAAAAGAAGGGAGTGACTTTGGATGGTACATTCCAGTGAATCCTTTGAAATATCTTAACATGCGAATTAGAGTTTAGTTTAGGGAACATACCAAGTACAGATCACATGGCTTAAAAATTATAACCAACTTCTCCAAATTTGGTGTAGTTGCTAGCATGTTTGCAATCGGAGGAAAGCCGAATTCGGAAATGGCCACGTGCAGAGTCAGAGACTTGCAATTAGGCAGCGAAACTTGCGTGTCTTCTATCTGAGTCCACATAACCTACCCATGCCAAAAGGTAAAGTCAGAAAACCAAGAAAAACAAGTTTGGGTTCACATCCTTGTATTTGTTATATTAGCAAAGTATAGCTTGGAATGTTCTAATAGAACATGGATCAAATTTCCCTCAAGTACATCATAATCCAGTACTTTTTTTCCTCAGAATATTCATCAATATAACCCCTAAACGTCCACTAGCTTTGGCAGATTAATGTCCCCAATCCTAAGTGAAAAGCTACATGAAAAAGATAATGTCCATTATGAAGCAAGATGACCATGCTCACCTCAACGCACGATGGACCGAAGAGAACTCGAGTAGCATTCTGAGGCTGGCAAAGCATTCTCTTTAGCCCACAGAAATCTGATGTGATTGGACCATCGAAATCTAATTCGGCTTCAAGTAAGGATGGTGCTTCAACAATTCTTATTATCTCATCAAAATAATAACCTCTTACACGCAATGACAGTAATCGAGGAGTCAAAATGTGCAAAGGGAATCCCACACTAATATCCTCAATCACCAACTCTTTCAGACTTGTCGAACGAATTCCTTGTACACCCCAACATCTTTTCAAATTCAAGTATTCAAGAACAGGGCTGCCCATCAAAATTTTCTGAAGCACATCATCAATCACGTCCATGGAATGAATGGATAAGGACTTAAGCGAACTCCAATTGATACTTTCGCTCAATGAGAAACAACAGCCACTCAAACATAGCTTAGTCAACGAAGAGCAATTATAAAGCAATGGAGACAACGGGCAATCCGCCCACCAAATATTTAAGTCGAGAAGAAGTTCTTCCACTTGATGATCAATTGCAAAGCCAGCCCATGAATCAATCTTAGAGGGGCATAAGTGCTTTAAATTTACTTCAAGGTGGAACTTCCTCACCTTATCCAACCCATATAGCGTCAAAACCCTGTCTACAAACGAATCATCATAAGAAGAGACGAAGAACCTAAGATCCGAGACAGTGGTCCAAACAGACTGCCACCTTTTTGACAAAACACAAGTTTTGACGACGTCCCTCATGTGCAAACAGGAGAAAATGTGATGGATTAAGTAATCGGGCAACAGACTGATGTAATCCTCATCATCTTTTTGGCCTATGATCTGCTTCGAAATACCTGCCATGGCTTCTGTTGTTTCTTTTTCTTTCTCTATTCGGTGAAGCCTGGGCTTGGGTTGAGCTTGCTTTCTTAAGTAATGGCTTAGGCTCGTGGCAGGACACCAGCATCCGTGCTATGCTTAACTCACAAATTCCCTTTTCCCTTCAAATCGCCAAAAAGGGAAAATTAACTTATATGCATCTCATAAGAATCTAACATGGTACGATCAACTAATCAGACTATTCGTTGATATACAGCATCCTAAAGGTTTATTTTATTGTTATATTGTACACAATATATTTAAAGGATGGGAATATTTGCATATCGCATGTAACTTAATCCATCGCATATTCACTAAATCACCCTATTTGGACAATTTCCTTCAATTAAGTTATTTTCCTATTTTGGGTTTTCTTCGAATTCAAACATATTTCTATTTAGAACATAAAATGTATTCTTGACTTCATCATTACTCTCACCGCAACTCATACATCATTCGTCACTCCTACCCCAAAGGCTCATTTTTTGCTGTGAATTTGTTATTGTATTAGTCTCAAAAAAAATATATATATATATATATATATTGGATCTCTTTATTTATTACATCAAAGAAATAGTTATTCTTTTACCCCCATCATTGAGACACTTTCACACATAGCATGAAAATATGTAGTTACAAGAGTATCGAAAATACACTAAGAGCAATAACGTAAAGCAGTGATAAATTGTGAGGCACCTTAATATACATATACATACATATACATATATATAGGCACGCGCACACACACTAAATTAATCACATTACTTTTCTTGATCCAAAATGAATGAAATTTAACTAACACTTCAATTTTTTTCTTTTTTTTATGTAATTAAATGTTGTAAACTTTGTCTTAGGTTACAAAAAAAAAAAAAAAAAAAAAAACTGTCTTTGGTATTTAATTGTGATTTTATTTTGAAACTCTTTAAAGAGCTTTTTGTTTTGTTTCATTTAGTCATCCTATTATGTTTGTATGAAAGACATTTGATAAGAAAAGGTTGGTAAGGACATGCACCACAAAAATAAAAGGTATAAACATGCTGCACTATGTCGAAACATTGTTCTTGTTCAAATTTTTCTAGATTCTACTCAACAATGAATCCATAAATTACTCGACAACATTGGAAAAAATCCATGTTTCATGAAATTTCTCACTGTGAGAAAGATAATGTATGAAGAGGTAAAATCTATAATATAAAAAAGATATAGTTCTTTTGATATGCATGGTAATTTCCACTTATAAATTGAAGAAAAAAAAAACTCAACACATGTGATATTCTCAATTATGAAAACTAGTACATTGAAAAGGAAAATACTAAGAAAATAAAAAGAAAGTGAATAAACTTAGGGACTAATAATTAAATTTCAATTGAATGATTAAGGGTTGTTATATCTTTTTAGCGAAAACTGATAATTTAGTTGTGTGAGGGTGGAAATACACCCGCCATATTTTAAATTGAGTGTGAAAATAACCTATTATTATATGTTTCATCCATTATTTATTATCTATTGTGAAAATAAGGATTGTTTTGCCATGTCGTCCTAATTTAACTAATAAAGCTTTACCTAATTGAACCTTTGTTCACCATTTTTTTAATATATTTTGATTTTAAATTGAAGATAAAATATCTGAAAATATTAGAGAATACATGTCACTTTGAATAAAATTTGTCACAGTAAAATAACTTATATAATTTAAAAGGTTCTATTATTATTTGAAATTCGAAAAAGATGCACAAATAGTAAATATATTGAACAAATTTTATGCTATATTATTTTGAATAGGGTACCACAAAGAACCCTAAATTATACACACTTTGACACAAAATCCCAAACTTTATTTGTGTTACTAAAAGCCCCTAACTTTGTCCATTATGACATAAATTACCCCAAACTTTCTATTGTGTCATAAAGAACCTCAAACTTTCCATTGGAAAGAAATTTTTTTTGTAAGAATGTTTGACGCATAATCCAAAGCGGTTCATTCCCTGTTAGTGTTTGCTTATGAGGAGTTCCACTTTTCTATTTCAACGGATGGAATTGCTAGGGTTTTTCAAAATAAGAGAGTTTCGCTAAGAAGAATTCCGATGATGTACAACATTATTGTGTTTGCCCAATTACTGAACTCTAAAATGATGGTCTTTTTTTTTTTTTTTCTGTTTTTTGGTTTTGACTACATATATGTTCGGCATTTGAAAATCGAGGAACCCATAAAAATTATGACTTTGATATATATTGAAACGTTTTATCTTACTTTTGAATCAGAAAATAAAGTATGAAAATGCATATGTAGTGTATTACTTCCATGGAGCGATATAGTGAGCAACCTACATTTTAGCAGAGCTTTTACTCAATACTGACTTTAGTAGAAAACATTCAATCGCCTTAGTGGAAAACATTTGTTGGGGTGGTCCCTAGACAACACATAATTTTGATGATTTGAATCAAACCATGAGTATAATCGAGTGAGAATGGAAGATTTGTGGAGGGAGTTAGATGAGATACAGCAACAGAGAGAGGAAGGACATCATGGAGCCGAGGAAGGTGGAGTTATAGAGGAAATGAATGATATTAAAGGAGCTTCCGTGGAATATTTAAAAAGAATTTGTTCAAAAGGGAAAGAGACATGGAAAGAACTCTGGGAACAGCGGTGCAATCTGTCACATAGGACATAAATCAAGAGATGGTTGTTGATGTCTCTGAGTAAGAAATAAAAGATGCAGCTTTCCAGTTGGAATCATTCAAAGCCCTTTCAGCTAAGATGTAGGCCAGATGGTTTCTCAAGTGTCTTCTGTAAAAAGAATTTAGGACATTTCGGTTCCTTCCAATTATGGGTGATCGGGTCTAGGGTGGGTAGAATCTAGACTTGGACCTGGTACCTGATCCTATTATAACCGGTTTCCATTTTTTGGACCATGTACCCGACCCTGTTTGTATTGAATCTTGTACCCGACCCACCCTGTTTTTCCGATCCGGTTCTAGAGTCAACCCTATTTCCACTTTGGGAACCTATTTTGCAACCTCCTAATATCCTTATACGAATTCAAATTTTATATTAATACATGAGAAAATAACATAATCCTTCTAATTTGTATCGAAACATTAAGTACTTGTAATAAATAAATACATGAAATTTTTTATTAAACGAAAAATTAAGGATTCACGGTGCTAATTATCATAAATAAAATCATAAGGCAAAACAAAAATCATAACATTGCATGAATAGTAGCAACAAATATGAGTCTAATATTTTTCTTATTCCCATAACTATCACATGAATGTTCAATTATATAAGCATTACTTCTCTTACAAAAGAGAAATTAAGCGAGTCAATCCACATGATACACAAGAATTTGGCAGCGACAAACGTTGTTCGTTCATCAAATGGTGCGAGAGGGAGCCGTTGAGGGAGGAAGCAAGTGTGGAAGAGGAACGATGAAGGAAGAGTGCCGTGCATATCTAAGAAAGCAAGAGGAAAAATGCCGTGTGATTGCAAGAGTAAGAATAGAAATCAGGGGAAAAAAAATAGGATTTTGAACCTCTACTTACAAAACCAATTCTCAAACCGGTTCCAAAATCGGTACGGGAACCAGTTTCCGAGTGGGTAATCACTCAGAATCGGTTTTCGAACCAATTTAAACCGGTTCCAAATTTTGGAAACCGGTACCTGACCCTATTTTCCGAGTGGGCCATTCCGGTTCCCAAGTATATCCTGTTTGGTTGCACACCCCTACTTCCAATCTCACTCGTTATTATGATACACATGGTATGATTGAGTCATCAAATTTGTGCAGTACCTGGAGACCGCCCTATTGAGCATAGACCGCCTAGATTCAAGTAATTAATTGGTAAAAAAGAACTCTCGAACACTCCATAGAGATATAAAGAGAGAAAACAATCGAAAGGCTTATATTTTTAATAATCAAGCCTTTTAGGTTTCATTATTTGGTAAATTGTATTAATAAACCTAGATAGCCATATCCTACCCAGTGTATGGTATCAGCAAACTAAGGATTTCTATCAAAATAAATGACCTTAAAATTCAACAAACTAAGAATTTCTCATGACCCACTGTTAAACAAACAAAAATGGACAAACAAAAATAACCTACAATCTAAATCTTAAATGGTAAAGGAGTTTATTGCAGCATTCCAGAGCCATAGGCTCAACTATGACAAGAAATGTAAATAAGCTAAAACAACATTGACAAAATAGACTAGCTGGTGAATGCTGAATTTATTAGGAGAGAGAAAACATAATCATTTACCTTCGGTTCTCTCACCTTCTTCGTTTTTATTTACTTATTTTTTTATTATTTTTCCTTCTCTTTATTTTATTTCTTCTCTTTCATTCACTTCCATCATTCCTTCATAAAATATTATTAAATAATAAAATATACTTAAAAATAACTAAAACACTAAAAAGCCTACAATATGTAATAAATACAAATACAAGTTTACCTCGAATTATTTTTTTGACTACCAAAATTCCCAAATTGATACACCTATAATGAATTTAGTCCCTGATAGTTTCTGTTAAATTTTATAGTCAAATTGCTAAATTAAATGACACGTAATTTTAATTTTTAACTTTTGTTTGTTATAGGTGTTCGAATTTGTAGTCTTTTATAATATTAATCCAATTTAACAAAAACTAACGAATGATAAATTTATCACAAATATAGTAGTGTAAAATTTGTCTTGGTATTATCCTTTATTATATATACATTTAGTCATTATTTCAATTTTTCACCTTCCTCAACGTATATTTTTATCCAAGTTATATTTCTCTTATATTTAACTTTATCATTATAGAAACCAAACACTAGATCCTATCCTATTTGATTTGGACTGTCACGCGTAGTCTACATTCATTGTTAAACTTCCATCATTTTAAACTTTTTCTTAGGCTGGGAAGATAACAAAGGGCATAATGTGGAGGGACTTGAAAGCCACTACACTCCACCAGGGCCTTTGAATGTTTTCAATCAAGTCATAATTGAACCAAAGCTCTAATAAAATGTAAATTGATCAACTAAATCACACCGCGAAACAAATACTTTCCTCATCTTGTCAAGTAGTACATTACTTATGTAGTTGCATATATATTTATTTCCGCTTCAAAAAAGATAATATGCCCTCTTTGTTTGTTTTTTTTTTTTTTTTGGGGGGGGGGGGGGGGTGTTCTGCTACAAAAAGAAACACAAAACGAAAAGACCATAGTTTTAGAGTACGAAAAATGTACAGACAACAATATCGTGCATCCGGTGTTATCCCTAGTGAAACTCTGCAATCTCAAAAACCCTAGCAGTTCCATCAATTGAAACAGAAACAAGGAACTCCTCATTCGCAGACACCGACAGGGACTGAATAGCATCGGAATGCCCATGAAATGTTCTTACGCAATCACCAGAAAGGCTATCCCACACTCGTACTTTGCCATCAACACAACCCGTAGCCAAAAATCTTGATGCACCGACCCAACTCAAGCAAGTCACTCCATCCTGCAGATAATAGATGCCAAACAAGCCCCAGGTCCATCACAAATGAGGCAACACCAATTTTAAGCGCAGAAGACGGCTATGAAAATCCAATTTGGGTGAACAGATTCAATCAGTAAAGTTGAGGCAAAGGGAAGCATAAGCAAACACCTCATGATCACAGGTAGCGCGGGGAGAAGAATGCTGGAGATCCCATATAATGAGCTTCTGATCCAAGCTTCCAGTTGCAGCCCACGGGGAGCTGCCATCGGAGTTTGGAAAGCGTTAAAAAAAAAAAAAAATTGCTGAATTTCATACAGATTGATTTCTAATAATCGTGTGAACATTTTATTGTTTGAAGTGACTTAGATTCAAATATGCATTCCAGTGGGAGGAAGATAAGCAAATACTTTTCTCTGATGAAAAAAAGTTGAGCATTCACTTGCTAATGCTTAAATGCTTAATATACCCCTTCAGCAGTGTCTCCATGTGGAATGTGCGAGATTTTGGTAGAACGAAGACCTCACTTCTCACTTGCCTTCCCACATTATTTTGACCGCCACAACAATAGATCAATGCTTCAAGCAACTAATTACTACTCATTTTGGTTTAAAAACCACTGCATCTTCCTTCTTTATACACTCCTCATGCATGTATCTACCCAGTTTTATATATTGTCATTCATGAGGAAAAATTTGTGCATCTGTGCCCATCAATGAAATGGTCGTCCATTTTCACTATAAGATACAACATAAAATGGCTCCAATTAATTTACCATCCTCTATCACATCACACCTACTTTCACTACCTTCTCCAAAGGCAAACTCCCTGCATTATTTTATATCTATGCTATAATCTCATGCTTCTAGTCTGTGCTTATCTTTTATTGCCTAAAAAGCATTTTCAATTATTAGCGAATCAAATGGGATCGAGTATTACAACAATACCTCAGAATTTATTTCCAGCCTTTACTTAAATCTTCCATTTTACATTTCTCTGATCATGCCTTTATAGTGTTTCTCTTAAAGTCGTTATCATAGTCCACTTTGCAAATTACATGGGATCTGCTGACACCATTGAGCTCTAGATATTATTGTGAAGACCATGACTAGCAGGTATAGATCTATTCTCCTAATCTATGTTTAGGTCAAATAATTTGTTACCTTAGAGCCAGTCCCACAAATTCGACAGAATCTGCATGAGCATCCAGAGAACTAACAACCTGTTGAAATTAGCAGCATAAATATGTCATCAGACAAAAAATGCACTAAAATTCAGCCACAGAATAAGTAGCAAGAGAACCTAACCATGCGCATTCACAAGGGAGAAGACATGATGGATGGATACTACTGAGTAAGAAGCTATTTCATCACAAGAACAAATAAGTTTTCTGAGATGGGCCATCATAAGTAAAATTCTCCAACAGACTGAGTTAACAAATTTAAAACCGCATATCTAATTTAAATTCAAAACTTCATCCATCCTGCCATCGCATTCCATCCTGATTGTATTAAAACATAATGAATTATCCTTACAGAACCCCTCTAATCCCTCCCCGTAATTCTACTGGAAGTAGTTCCTGAGATACTTAATTTTTCTCCTACTTTTTCATTGACACCAATGTACGCTTCAAGATAGAATGACATAAATGGAAAGCACAAAATTAGGAAAAGAATAATAGAAGAAGGAGAAGAAGAAGAGAAGCAAGACCGAACCCTTCCACTTGATATATTGACAATGCGAACAGATCCATCTTTGGCACCAGTAATAGCAAGACTTGAATCAGAGCTTATTGCCATGCTTGTTAGTCCTTCAGCATGATATGGATGACCTAAAGAGAACAGATTAGATGTCAAGTATTTTGGATGGAATCGTAAAGGCTACACACTCCCCTCTGACCTCAGATACAATATCTTTAAAATATAGATTACTTGTTTCCACTGTAAGTGCTTTTTTGCTGAAAGAGAAAATTATTTTCATCATGTAAGGAAGAATATAATGATTCTATGAGAACAGGGAGGTAGGGAAACCATATAGATTGGGATAATTGTTAGCCCACCATCAATGTAAAAAAGATTTTTACACACTCACCATTGGATAAGTGACAAGTGTCTTTAGAGCTAGTTTTATGAACGAAATTCTTCCACATGTCAATAATCTAATGGTGAGTCTAAATTATTTCTTAGACTAGTAATGGACCTAAATCACACCTAATTGGTTGAACTTTCCAACTACCGACATTCAGATACAAGGAACAAAAACAAATTCAAGTTTCAAGCATGTCAAGACCACTGAAAGTCATCCCAATTGAACAAAAAACGACAAATAAAAAAAAGGAGCTTTTTCCCACAGGGTGTGTTGCCCAGATTTTAGACGAACAAACAAAGAGAAATAAATAGCCTAAATGAGATTGTTAAAGTATCCCATTTTGTTTATCTATGGAGTTTATATGGGCATATGGGCATGATATTGATGTAATCTCCCTCCACCTATTACTAAAAGTTTTTAAATCAGACTTTCCAACCTAGTATGGGAGCCAGGTTCCGCCTCAATTAACGTCGCAAGTGTGGGCACCCCCTGTTCATCTGTTTCACTTGCCGTTCTCAGACTGGTTTCCATGTGAGAAGGGATTTTAAAGTATCTCACATTGCTTGTCAATGTGGTTTATATGGCCCTAATATTCATGTTATGTTTCTCCACCCATTAGTTTCAGCTTTTGGATTGGACATTTTATCAGTGAAAATCTTAGATCAAGCTTCTTTCGCTAAGATCTCATGCTAGGCTATAGTCTGCCAACCCAACACAGTGCCATAAAGCTAATAATATTACTATCGAAGCAGAAAGAACTATATGTCTCAAAATAGAATTCTAAGGATCCTAAAAATCCAAGCAATTCTAGTGTGGCAAGAGGTAAGAATAGGATCTTTACAACATCTCATTAAGTTGAATTTTTGCTACATCTAGAAAAATACTGGCACATGTGATGCATGTCTTCTAGAAAAACGCAAGGCCTTTCTGGTTATGTAGTCGAGACACTATAACTCATCAACTTTTCTTCACAATGAACACATTCTTCAAAACGTGCTTTGATCAAATGTTAGGACGCATAATCAAGAAAAGTCATTTATCATCTCCTAGAACTCTAAGATATCACCTCACCAACTACTTTCTTAGGACGCTACTTCCAAGCTCGTGAATCAACTGCCGTACCCTCTGTAAATAATACTTCAACAAACAAGATTTGCCAAGGGTTGAAGATACCTTTTACAACATGAATGTTTTCCCCACTCTTGGGATTCCAAATTCTCAATGTTGCATCATCCGAGCCAGTACAAATTGTTTTACCTAGGCAAAGAGAGGGCGATAGTGTTGATAATGATAAAAAATGCCTTTAGTATCAGACGACAGCAAAGAGACTAGATAAGTACCATCAGGAGTAAAATCTCCACACGTTACGCTGTTACCATGCCCCGAAAACATATTCAAGTAGGCCATCTTGTCAGCATTCCACATCCAAACAGTGGAATCCTCCGAACCTGCTAATATTATGTGTCCCTTGGGATGCCACCTGATCCACTGAGTAATCACACAGCTCATAACCAACATTTTTGGGAAAATGGTCAAGGCAGCAAAATCTCATCAATTCAAATTTTCACCTCTATGCCCCCTCCAGGTCCATCAAGGGTGCCTTTAAGATTTCCAGATGGAACATCCCAAATCTGTATAACTCCATCAAGGCTTCCAGATGCAAGCAGCTGCCCATCCAGACTAAACGCTAAACTAGAGATGGAATCCTTATGACCTGCAGGAACTCTAGAAAATTAGGGTCTTCTAGCAAACATATTTGTGCCTGCATGAGTGCAAATAACTAGTAAAACATCAACAATATGCGTCTCTATGCAATAGGAAGTAACTAGTGGCTACATGCACATGCCTTGGAGCTCAACAGCCCAATCTCCATGACCTATTCTCCACAGAAACCCTTTATCATCTCCACCCCCAGTTGCCACTAGTGTTGCATCTGTGGGACTGCATGCAAGGCTGTACACTTCCCCTGCATACAAGGAAGAGAATAGACAAGTCAAAAAATGCTTCTATAAGGCATGGCGTACTTCTTGATCCGAGTATTCCCATGAACATTGATCTATAAAATGCAAACATATTTTCACAAAAAGCTGAAATTCCAGATTACACATCAGTCAAAAGGTCCAAATAATATCCATCACAACCACAATAACAAAGACTAAACTCGCTGCAGAGGCTACAGCAACCCTTTAGCAGTTAATAAACAGCTGGCCACTATTTGAACAGGAAAGGATGATAAAACCCAATTGATCAATAAAGAGTTTCACACCTACGCAGCAGGACAGTTTTATCACAACAGTCTCTATGTCAACTCTCCGAAGCAAAAAGCTTTACCCAAAGACTTTGAATAACCACGCACTTAAATTCTGATTTAGTTATGGCACACCCAATGAAGAGTCAAGACCAATGTTGACTCAAACCTACATCATTGTCATTATAATTACAATACAACTCTCGATCATGATCATGGTGCATAACTACTTAACAGAGGGAACAATTGTTTCACTGAGAGTTTGCACTTTCGCTCATGAACGCCTTTAGGAAACACAAGAAGCACTAGTACTTTATTCCCTCCTCTCGATTGATTATCCTATTCTGCAACTCTAATCAGTCTGTATGTCAGTGGAACCAAAACCGCAGCTTTTTTTACACACAAAGAGCAGATATTCATTATCTAGATTGCTGGTTGCGTTCTGGAACGGATTCATAAATAGCCGTAATGGCATAATCAACTGGAAGACAAACAATGGCCCCAAAGATAGAATCCAACACTCCCACTAGCATGACAACTGCGTCCAGCAGGATTTTAAGCACAGGAAATTGTGCTCACAATCGAACAGGAACTAAAAACTTACCATTGTGGCCTGTGAATATGTGCAAAGAGTCATCCGCTTCCTCTGAAATTTGAAAACAGAGCCGATCAGAAATTAAAATCCGACGGTAAAAACACCATAAACTCCCAATTTATACTGCACAAAGGTCGTTGAATTTGCCCGGTCGTAATAACCCCTGAACCTAATGAATTCACGAAACCCAGATAAACGAAAACGAAGAAAACCATCGCATTAGTCTCACCAGCCTCGTCTGCCTCATCGTCAGCGTCAGGAAGATCTGAAAACACAACAGAAGAGTCAGATATACGAAGGACCCAGAACCTCTACCCGACCCATATACAAATCCAAACGAGAATGGAACCAAAGCAAAGAAACTAAAGACACCCTCGACGCCCTTTCATATGTAGAGACGCTCCAACTGAGCTGCGCGTGTCTCGAACCCTGCTGAGGCAATCAGAAGCGAGAGAGATGATGATGATGATGAAGATGATGAAGAAGAAGATGAACCTTCGTCGTCGACGGCGACCTCGTGGATGATGTCGGAGTCGTCGAGGAAGACCTCGCCCTGGTCGTCGTCGTCGTCGGAATCACGGTGGAGGGCCGGCGAGTTGCTGCTCATCGTGCCGTTCTCCGGCGTGGTTGTCGCGAACGGCGGCGCTGGAAGCTTTAGGGCAGTATTCGAAAAGGGCCTTTAAAAGAAAATAAATTAATTAAAAGATCATGCGTTTTTTTTTTTGGTCGATAAAGATCATGCGTTTAACTTAATATATTTCATTAGAATACATCACTAATGATCGCATCTTTTAATTTAATATATTTCTTTGGTCAAATTAGTGATGTAATAAGTCACGGATTATTTATGTCAGAAATATAATTCTTTTATTTCATATTAATATGAATGAATATAACCAATTTTCTTGTGATTCCTTATCAAATAGCATGCTTGTAACGAAATTGAGTTATAATCATTTGGCCCTTTATCATATGTAAGCTTTTCTTATTTATAACAATTGGGGTAAAATCATGAAAAGATAATTCTACGATTTTATTATAGAAATGCAAAACTTTTTTTGACTTATTTTTAAGGAAAATGATGATATCTAGTGTTTATATTCTGAATCAAATAATTATTTTCTAGTATGTTAGTAATAGAGGGAATAAATAGATAAGAAATAATGACATTGCAAGTATCTAAATATGTTGATTTCATAATCAATTATGATAAACTTCCTTTTTGTTCCATCAAGAACTTTAACTCTTAAAATTTAGTTTAGTTTTTTTTTTTTGTCGAATTTAAATTCAGTTTAATGTGAGGTTTTTAGGGGTGGGCAATTTTAGAATCCATTAAAATTTCACCCTAAACTTGACTTGTCAAGATTAGTTCTCGATTTTTAGAACTTGAAATCTAAATAAAATCAATTCTAAGGTCTACTTAAAAACTAACTAGAGACAAATTCATGTAGGCTTACTTTGTTCATTTTGTCAAATAAGTAGTGCGCAATTTCATGAAGGTATTTATATTAAAAGCAAGTGAGAGATTAACATCTAGATCATTAAGCCTAACTTCTCAATCCAAGGTGAACCGAGACACAGCATTTGGATCTCACCTGGAGACACAAGTAATAAGTCGCAAACCTCGATTGAATTAGCAATAGAAGGTTCCAAAAGGTGTCGTCACTAGAAAGGAAGTCGCGATGGATTCTAATGACCGGAGATGATGAATTTCAGAATCAATCAATGATCAAGACACTTCAGGAATTCACGGATTAAGAGAGATTTTCCTTTCTTCGAGATGTGGTTGTTTTTTCTGTTGGGAAGTATGAATCACCCTCTTAGGGTCCATTTAGTTCGGCTTTGGAGAAATGCCTTTCGGAAAATGCAAAAATGATATTTCAAAATGTTATACCGTTTAATAAATTGTAATCTCAAAAAAGATTGAAAAGTAATTTTACCATAATGCCGTTTGGCAAAACTCACATTTGTAATGGACTTTTGCTATTTATTTATTTATTTTTTTATAGTCGAAAATCAAATCCGATGGTCGACTAACCATCGGCCAACTGCTGGATGGCCAGACGCTTGAGGTCGCAACCTCAAGTGACGTCGTCATCTAAGCTTGCAGAGGCCACATTTGGCGAGCTGTGATTGTGAAAGTTAGATCTGGTGGCTTGAGGTTGTGATCTCAGGCCACGTGG
This sequence comes from Eucalyptus dawsonii, assembly GCA_016097615.1. Taxonomy (NCBI): domain Eukaryota; kingdom Viridiplantae; phylum Streptophyta; class Magnoliopsida; order Myrtales; family Myrtaceae; genus Eucalyptus; species Eucalyptus dawsonii. The sequence continues at coordinate 43,955,841 of CM027875.1, forward strand.
CCTAGTTTGCGTGAGCTAGGTGACATCGCCTGGTTTGGGCACACTAGGCGATGCCGTCTAGGTCGTGGGTCGCACCATCCCAAGTGGTGGTCACCGGTGAAGCACGACCCCCAGGCGGTGGTGGCGGTTGCTCAAGAAGCCTAACTCTCAGGTTGGGAAGACGAAGATGGATAAGGAAGAAGATGAACAATGACGTGGATGAACAGTGAACTTACATTTCTAAAATGCCGAATGACCATAGAATGTTCAAATCTGCATTGGGCTTATAACATTCTCAATGCTGATATTTGGCCAATAAGCTTTTAGAAATGTTTGCCATATGCAAAATATTTTCCCCCTAAAGTCCCTTGGAAAAGTTGAATCAAACATAGCCTTAATCCTAATGAGCCCAACTTGCAAAGAGAAGGAATAGGAGGTTCCGAGGTGTTGTCACCGGAACGCAAGCTACGGTGGATTCTAATGACCAGAGATGGTGAATTTTCAGAATCGATCAATGGTCAGAAACTTCTAGAGCTCACGTTTTGAGAGAGATTTTTTTCCATTTTTTTTTCTTAGATGGGGTCGTTTTTGGCTTGTAGAGAGAAAAGTCAGAGAGTAGAAACCAAAGGCCGAGAGGGAGAGGCGGCAAAAAATAAGATAAAAGAGTAAAAAGAGAGAATATAGGATTGGTTCTTCGATTCTCTGCTTCCTGGCCCGACTTCATAGATTTTCCGTTCTGGTTGAGTTTGGTTCCTACTTAGGAACTAGACCTAAGCTACCAAGAAGTGAGAACTAGGCTAATTTTTAGGGTCAATTTGGTACGATTCTCAAATTTAGCCAGCATTCATACTTACCCCATGGAGGCTTTCATTGAATAAATTATCTTGTCATTTGATTTTACTAATGTAACTTACTTACTTATTAGAAGCTTAGCCCGATTGCTAACGTAACTCGCTTACTAAGCAAAAAGAATGTCACTCTTATTTAGATGTTGTGAGTCTTGTGACATTAGAAGAGAGACAAAGTATTGATTTAGACAATCTTAACCCTCTAATATGCCTCTTTCGAGGTGCTATCATTTCAAAAATCATCAAATGTCAACATGGATGGCTATTAATTATTTAGCAGCATTAGAGTCCAATTTGGCATTTTTCGTCCACGATTTTGGTAGTCTCACATTGATCGAAATTTAAAAAGTTAAATACTTAATTAAAAAAAATTGGGGTCTTTCAGTTTTGGAGTCATACCCTTAAAGATAAGTATTATTAACTTAAATAAAATATACCGATATAAATCACACTTGTAATTAGGTCGATAGACGCATCAAATAAAATCAATTCAGGTCAAAACGAATCGAACTTGAATACGAACTATTTATCAACTGAGTTAATTCGACAAAATTCCGACAGACACGCCACAAACGTGAACTTAAAAATAGGCTAATTTCATGTAAAATCATTTAAAAAAATAAAGTTTCCCTTTTTTTTTTTTTGGCACTATATCTGCCTTTGAAATTTGCTAGGTTTTCCTCCCTCCTCTTCCCTCTCGCCGGCCGCCACAGAAAACCCTAGCCGAAGCAGAGAAAAGAACCCCCGCAAAGATGGTGAAGTTCCTCAAGCCCGGGAAGGCGGTGGTCGTGCTGCAGGGCCGGTACGCCGGCCGGAAGGCCGTCATCGTGCGGAACTTCGACGACGGCACGCGGGACCGCCCCTACGGCCACTGCCTCGTCGCCGGGATCAAGAAGTACCCGGCCAAGGTCGTCAAGAAGGACTCCGCCAAGAAGACCGCCAAGAAGTCGCGGGTCAAGGCGTTCGTGAAGCTCGTCAACTACCGCCACCTGATGCCCACCCGGTACACCCTCGACGTCGACCTCAAGGACGCCGTCGCCGTCGACTCCCTGCAGAGCAAGGACAAGAAGGTCACCGCCGCCAAGGAGGCCAAGAAGCGCCTCGAGGAGCGGTTCAAGACCGGCAAGAACAGGTGGTTCTTCACCAAGCTCAGGTTCTGAGTCCGGTCCGCTCGTGGGATGGTGTCGGGTTGGGTTAAGATTCGATTTTTGATCCTTTTGTGTTTTTGATACATGGATCGAGCGAACGATGAATGAGGCGAGCCTGGATTTGGGCTGTAGTGGGTAATTTGGAGCTTGGACATCTCATTCAATTTTGAAATGCGTTATTACTGTTAATGTTTTAGTGTTGGATCTGTTTCGGGTTGATAATGTCTTTTGCTTTGAGCAAATTTCTCCTATGCGGTAGTCCTTCGACTTAACGGGTTGAATGGATGGGCGCGTTGCCCGTGTTTTCTACCTTTTTGATTGTCTGGAATTGAGCTGGGGTCACGAGTGGAATTTGGAGTTTCTGGCATTATCATCCAGCCTTCAATTTGTTTATCATTTTGGCTATACTCAGGTTAATGGCATCGAGTAGGGATTTTTTTTTTTGGGCATAAGTATGCTGTTTTAGATGCCATCTGCTTTCACCTGATGATGTTTGATCAGGTACAAGCAGGGCGATAAGGTACAGCTAATTTGTTAATCCGAGATTGAGCTGCATTTTTAGGAATCTGAGTCGTTTATGGGCAGGTGGTGAATACCAAATAGGGGGGAGAGGTGTTCATTTCCTGGCTTTGATTCTGTATTCAGATAACTAGGCGCCCATATAAACATTTGCAGAGTTTGAAGTTTGAATCTGGAGAGTGTGCTTTTAAGCCGTCTTTGTTGCTATCTTATTTTGAATCTTGATTTGTGCTTGCAATAACAATACCAAAGGCAACTGACATGATATTGATGAAGTCGTTGGTAGTTTTGTTAATTGCAGCAAAATTATCTGTCTCGTCAGTCCTTGTTGTTAATATCAGGTCAAATTCTTCTTTGCTAGGATTATGGTTTTAATGAGTATACCAGTGCTTCATTGAGTAATGTCCTTGATTGCTGAATGTGACACAGCCGTAGTCTCCCTCGTGTGCTTATTCACACTAGTAATCATCATGATTTATATTTGATAAAAAAATCATCAGGATTTATCGCCATTTCATTGTGATATCACAGTTTTAGATCCTACTCGCCTTTCTGAAACTTGAAAACTGAACCATGAGTGTCTCATTGAGTAGCTGATCCATTGCATGGTTGTTTATCCATACCTTCATCCTTTTTTCTTCTTTTGGCTTGCTGTCATGCTTTCTCAAGGCATAAAAAGTTCCATATTAATGTCCTTCACACATAAGTTTTTGGGTCATACCCTCCTTCTTTCCCTCTCATCAAGGAACTCTCTCTGTGTGGGGTGTGCGCTTTCTGCCGGTGGTGCACAGAACACTTGATAAAACAGTAATAACAACAACAATCCAACCATTATATCCCACTAAGTGGGTAACACTCAGCTGTTGATTATGCAAGTTGGAATGAACTCCATTACAGGTTCAGCATGAGTTTGCTTCATCATGGAGTAATTTGGCAAGTAGGACAGGTTCACTGCTAAGTTAGGAGCTGTCTCTTTTATCCTAGAGTGCAACTTCCATTTTTTCAATGTATCAGATAACTCTGGCAATTTCGATCGATCCTATCCTGCTCCTCTGATGCTGAGTAAACTACATTTGTCCCAACTTTTCTTTTTATTTGCTCTGGCATTGTGAGATAAAGTGTCAATACTCTTTTAGCAGTATGAAAGTTCATCCTTTTAATGTTTCAGGATTTCAATCCTTGAAGTTCAATGTCTCATCATACAAGCCCTTGCAGATATAATTCAGAGGCTTGTAGATATAATTCAGATGGGTAGATATCATGCGGAACCATGCACTAGTTTAAGCTATAGGAGACGGTCTATAGAGCTATAGGTAAGTAGAGTGACGGACTTGTCGTACTCAGATGGGACTATATGTCTATGAAGCGACGGTCAACCTCAGCGCTTCTCTCGGTACCGACATTTCTATTTCAACCCTCGAGCGATGTGGACTTTGATCACGGGACATCTTCTAAGGCTCCATTTGGTTGGACTTTCCAAGGAGCTTTCGGCCTGAAAGTTCTTGGGGAAAATTTTTTGTGTTTGGCTAAGTTTTGAAAGCTCATTTGCTCAAATATGAGCATTTCGAATGCTGAATGCTGAAAGCTAAGGAGGGGCTGCTTTGGACATTGAGCATTTGGGAAATGTCACCGCGTATTGTTCATCTTCTCTTCCCCCCTTCGTCTTCTTCTTCCCCGCCTTCTCCGGCAGCCGTCACTGCTGCTTGATGGTCACGCATCCCTGATGACCACCGCCTAGGGGTGGTGCGACCCGCAACCCACGCGGCGTCGCCTGGGTCCCGCAGACCTTAGGCGACGCCGCCTGAGGTCGCGCGTTGCTTGAGGTCGCACGTTGCTTGAGGTCCGCGCAACCTTAGGTAGCGTTGCTTGAGGTCCGTGCACCACTTGATCCGGCTGTCCGGAAGCCAAATCTGGCCTCTACGACCTCAGGCGCTCGAGATTGTGCCTCCAAGCAGTGACAACGTTGCCTGAGGTCGAGCGGACCTAGGCGGCGTCACCTAGTTCCACGCGAACCAGATGACATCGCCTAGGTTCGCGTGACCTTAGACTGCTAGATCTGGTGGTCCAATGGTCAGATTTAGGGTGCGCATGGTAAAATTTCTGTTTCTCAATTTCTCTATTTCTCTCGTTCCAGGAATAGGTTTGGAGCAATCCGTTTGAGTAACGCAAATCGATTTCTCTCGTTCTTAATAGAAATGCATTTTTTAAATTGTTTTGGGTGAGAAATCGAAAGTTTAAAAATTTTAATTTTCGGTTTTCAAACGAGAAATAGAAATTTTTTTTTTCTCAACTTTTCAATTTAGTCCAAAATATTTTAGATCACTAATATTGAAATAGAAATAGAAATAGAAATAGTTAATTTAGTCCAAAATATTTTAATAATTTTTTAATATAATCATTTCAATCAATATTGATTGAAAATCTTAACCATTGGGCCAAATTGTTGGAATTGAATGGACAAGGCTTCATTTGTTGCACGCAAGAGATTTCACGCATGGTAATAGTCAACTTGCCACATTCATATCTAACTAGTCTTTCTTCACCTACTTTCTTAGTTTAACAACGGCTCTATCTAGTTAACTATTTTTTTATTCATAAACTTCATATTAAGACGGTAAAAAGGGGTCAAATTATTAGGTTTCATCCAATTTTTCTTTTATAAGGAAAAGAAATCTAATAAGGAATCTGTTGTTCTTGTAAGAGTGTTGATGAAAATACAGATTTTGATAATAAATTTTTAAATAATCCTAGTGTTGATAATTTTGAAAAAAAATTGGTGACGATTTTTGAACATGGTGAGGATTTTTTTAACAAAATTTGGAAAGAAATTGGAATTAGACTTGAAGTTAGGACTTTTTTAGGAGATTAGACTATTATAATCATGGCTATCATTAGACTTATTTGATTAATGTGAAATCAATTTCGGCAAAAACATAACGACATATTCACTACAATTGAATTTCAATTAATTTTTTTTTGCCACGTCGTTTATTTTTCGAAAGAAAATATTACGTAATACTAAACGTAAACACATGTAATAGGAAATTCCATGAAATTGTATTTTCAACTTTTGTAATGTATTAGTATTATTTCGACTATTATTTTGTATTTGAGGATTTCCTATGTTGTTTTAATATTATTTTGACTATTATTTTGTATTTGAGGATTTCCTATGTTGTCATCTAATCAATTTCTATTCCTAGAAATTAAAATTTTATTCTCGTTATCAAACGGATTGCTTTTGAAATGAAATTTTGAGTCGTTATCAAACGGGTTTTTCGCTCGTAAACTTGTCAGGGAATAGAAATTGAGAAATTGATTTCTGGCCAGAAATCAATTTCTGTTTCAGAAATTTTACCATGCGCACCCTTAGCCTCTGCGACCTCAAGCGGATTTGGCCGCCGGACGGCCGGCCGCCGAATTGCAAAAGCCCATTGCAAATATTAGTTTTGCCAAACGGTATTTCGGCTAAAGTGACTTTTCAATGCTACTTGAGATTACAATTTACCAAACGGTGTAACATTTCGGAGAACTCCTTCACCTCAAAAGTATTTGCATTTTCCCTAGTGCATTTCCCCAAAGCCGAACCAAACGGGCCATAAGTATCTATAGCTTTGGGCCAGGCTTGTTTCCTAGCATCGTTGATGGACCTCTCTATTAGAAGGTCTCTTCATCTATGAAAGTTCGCATTCGTCGATATAAAACTCATCACATTCTCTAATCATCTTCTTCAGTTTCAATTCTAATTCGTGAATCTAGTTCCTCACGTGCTCTAATAATTCTCACAAGATCTTCTCTTTACGACTCCATGCACTTGTGCCATCTTCGTGGTTCCTAAACCGTAATTAGGTTGAGAACCGAGTCAAATTATAGAACTGAACCAAACCATATGTTGCCACCACGATACGACGTATTTCAATTTGTATTAAAAATCATTTCTTTTAGTGAAGCATGAGATTGCATAAAAGATCAAATGTATTCTACACGCTTTAACAAGAAAACGCAAGTGGTTTTATTCGGTCTAACGAGACAATTTGTCAGCAAACCAAGTGGTATCGAAATGGGGTGGGCTGGATTGAAATATGGCTTCTTTTGAAAGGTCTTTTGGAATCGAAAGTAATAATGAAGAACTTCGATTTGGCTTGGCTTATGTTAAGTTCGATTTGAAGGTTTAAAGTCATTTTGACCTAAACACAATGGAGCTCCATAATTTTGCAAATGTTTTGATTTTGCTCCATAAAATCTCAGCAAAAGACCGCCGGATAAAGTCTTGGGAAACATCTTATGAGGTCTTTACACAAACAAATTAAGGGAAGTCCATAAATGTTCATCATGACAATGTCATGCGCACGTAAAGATAAAAACATTTGTCTTCTGTCGTACAATGGAGGACTGTTATGTCGTGAGTGACCTCTTGTCTACAGTTTCGAGACAAGAGACAATGATCTTTGAGGACATTGTAGGCGGACGAAGAACGTATCTTTGACCTTGCATTGGACTACGATGAATCGAGCCGTATGCTTGCGAATATGAGAGACGGGTAATTTCAATGATCATCTCTTCTCAAATTCCCAAATTCAAATGAGATCAAAGCAAAAGTAGAGAAAAACCCAAAGGTCAAATCAGAGCAAAATCAGTAAGTTCCCCAATGAACCAAGCAAAATGCAATGCTTACCAAAATGAACTTGTGAGTTGGCACCGACGTCAACGATTCCGTCGGACCGTACTTGGTGGCGACCAAGAGGACATTGGCACACCCAGAGCCAAGGGGCGACCACCGAGATGGCCATGTCTGGTCACAATGTAGGGCCTCAAGGAGCGGTTGGCCTCCAAGTCCTTGATCTCTCACTTGATCTCTTTCGCAGCCTTGCTGAATTTCTCGCAGCACTCCTTGCAAAACCAGGCTGGTGCATGATGTGCTCCACATTGCAGGACTTGCACCACGCGAACTCGCTCGATGATTCGGTCTCATCCAGAAGAAGTGCGCCCAGTCCTGGCATTTTGCCGAGTGAACCGGAGTCGATGACGAGACAGTGGGGTTCAAGAGAGGTTACATCACTTGCAAAACCTCTCCAATGCGTGGTGGAGTTTTGGGTTGTTCTTGGCCATTCTGTTTTGGTTGTGGGTTTGTTTCTCGGATATGAAAATTCCTATAGCCTTAGTTTTGAAGGGGATGGCCACCGTGGCCGGTCAATACTTGGAAGCGAATCGATTTACGAGAGCAAACAAGAGGGAGGGCAGCGCCATTCACCTCACAGTTATGTCCATGTTCCAGTCCAAAACCCGTTCCCTGAGCTGCCCCAGTACTTGACGAATTGATCTATGGAGTTGCCTGCAACAATTTAAGCATAAAAATTGGTTTCGGATTGGATAAGGACCACTAAATTTATATTGCGAAAAAAATGGATAAAAACTAAATAAATAAGTCAATTTGAGTTGGATGGACTATTTTCGACCTGATCTACTCATTTGATGGGTCTATCAGTTTCAATTCATTAAATAGAGATAACTTTTGAAAAGTTTTCATGTGATTTTACACAAATTCAATCAAATTTTGACTGAGTATAATATTTCCATTTGATGTCCCGTTTACTCAATTATTACACTTAAGGAAAGCCCCTGATAGTCAAATTGGGAAAAATATTTGCGTGAATTTTTTTTTTTTAATAAATTTGACCAGACTTTGACTGGACATAACTTTTCCATCCGATGTCTCATTGACTACGTTGCGAAAAGCTAGTGACTTCAATTATCAAATTTAATTTCATGGACGTAGATTTTAGGAGAATTTTTTGAATTTCATATAGCTGAATATTTTAAACAAAGGTATTTGTACCAATTTTTTTTTTTTATCGATATAATGATTATGTTCCTTAAAACATGATTTTTTTTTTCAATTTCTATTTAATAATATAGGTTTTCAGGTAAAAGAAGTGCCGGTCATGATTTTTATAATATTTCAACGTCAAGCTTTTAGAAGGATTTACTTTATTTAAAATATTTATCGTATAGTTTAAAGTGAATTGAACAAATTACGACAATTTCCATGTTTGATTACTTGAAAAGTGGCATTAGGATACTATTTGACAAAAAAAAAAAGACGAAGCATTATAGGAAAAAAAAAATTAACGAGACTATAATTATGGGGACCATCTATACTTTAAAATAGTGAACATATATATTGTAAGCTTCGCATTGAGTTACTATTGAATTCTTTAATAGAACTCGATCTTCCTAATAATATAGAACTTGATCTTGGCGAAAATGGCGCCTTAGAGAATGCACGTGGCTCGGTGAACAATACATCGTCTTGGTGAAAACGGAGCCTTAGAGAATGCACGGGGTCGGTGATCGGTACGTCACCTTGGTGAAAACAACGCCTTAGAAAATGTGCGGGATCGGTGATTGGTATGTTGTCTTGGCGAAAACGGCGCCTGAGGGAATGCATGTGACTTGGTGACTAGTTATATACTATTTGGAATATTATATAGTATGGATGGGAATGACCAAGAGATGGTCCAACTAACATTTAATCAATTAAGTCGATTGATCAATTTGATCTAATGTCGTGAATTGATTGAATTGAAATGACCGGGAAATGGTCGGATTGAAATGTAATTGATTAGGTCGATTTGATCGATGTTTCGATCTGTTGTGATTGTTTGGGTGCCTATTTGAATTGTACTAACTTGCAGGTGGAATCTGAGGTCAAGGTAAGTTCTCCGACTTGTGTGTGCATAGGCAGCCCATAGTGTATTGGTTTATTAATCGAGTCTTAGAGGGTAGAACTCATTGAGACATTGTCTCACTGGTTATTATATAACCATTTCAAGCCCGTATATGGTAGTACCTCTACCTCATCCCATGTGTTTTAGTTTACCAGAGGAAATCATCGAACATAAGTTCCACGCACCGATGCCAGGGCACGTCGAAGGATTGGAGTACGTAATGGTGAAATCCATTATTTGGGTTGATGTGGGTAAACCCTAGAAGGTGCCCCATCAATACCGAGCATGGTATCAATACTATAGCGATGGGCGAAGGGTGGGCTTGATACCGGAATTTGAGGTGCCTAGGTATGCTTTGGAAGTAGTGTATGGAGAGGGCATTGCAGAACCCAAAGGTGGAGAGGTGATTGACCCGGTGACTCCCAATCTTGAAGGCCTAGTATCACCTGAGTATGCTGCAATAGGCTCTAGCGGGAATGTGGAAGGAGGAGAGTTCGTCGAGTAGGAAGAGAACCCAAATGAGGACTCAGTGAAAGACTGAAACCCCACCCCTGTCTTTAGCCTTCATTGTTGAACAAGCTTGAATAGGACTAGACTTAGTAGTTGATCTTGTATATATTTGCATAGTGAATTGCAATGTATATAAGTGTGGGGTGTTTCCGATTTCAAGTTTTTAATCCTACTATTATATCCCATTGTTTTATTATTTGGGGATTTTATTTTATGCTTTCGCATGTGCATATGTAATGAGAGGGTCAGCGATGCATCCTAGGACGTCGCTATTAATCAACCAGATGAGGGATGGGGACGCGTTCGAGGATCGGAGCATGACACAAATAAATCTATTTTGCCCCCTTAGTCCCATAATAGGACAAAGCAAATATCTAGTTTCCTAGATACTCAAAAACACCAGCCAATTATAGCCTAACCCAAGATTGACTCACATTCAAAGATAGGTCAAATAACATATCAAGTTCCAATCTCAAAACCGATAATGCCAACCACAAATAGGCATTAGATCCAGGAATTTGCCCAAATTATAAATGTAATTTGTGCCTTACTCTATTTCAGCTTGAGGGGGATAAATCGACCTCCAGCGCCACGTCTGTTCACAGGTCATCATCCCTTTTCAACGTCATTTTTTTGAGGTCTCTACTTAGGAAAAACAAATTTAGAAGCGCGATAAATCCTTTTAGAAATCCAAGCTGTCATACACAATCTTAATCCACATCGATCTCTCTCAGGTACAAGTATAAATAGGGCCTGCTTCTTTTCAAATGCCACACGGTTCGAACACATACCGGCGATTTCTCTCCCCTTCTGGTCAATCCTGAAAAGCTGCCGTTTGCTCCACCTTGAATTTGCAGAAAATGGCAGATCAGACCAGTGGGAGCAATGGAGACGGTAAAGTTGTCTTGGAAATAAAAGACAATTCCAGAACCAAGCAAGAGATCAAATGCACGATGTTCTCTTTTCCCTTTGTTCAAAAGGTTACTTTCGTTCTAGTGGAGACTCATTTTCCCCCCAAACCCTACTTGCTCGTCTCCTTTTTTGTTTTTTACTCTTTCTTTTTCGCGTGTTCACTGAAAATATAAATGTTCATCAAGAATCTTTTGAGGTGCACATATTGTGTACTGCACTGCCATGGCATTTAGACTCCTCAAACTTATAATAATATGCAGAGAATTTAGGACTTTCGGTACGAAAAGGTTTGATCCCAAATTTCTCAAAATGTTGCAGTTGATCGCGGAGGTCTTTGGGACGTACTTCTTGATATTCGCCGGTTGCGGGTCGGTGGCGGTGAACTTGAATAACGAAAAGGTGGTGACGCTTCCAGGGATATCAATGGTGTGGGGGTTGGCGGTGACGGTGTTAGTGTACTCGGTCGGGCACATCTCCGGCGCCCATTTCAACCCGGCGGTCACCATTGCTTTCGCCACCTGCAGGAGGTTTCCATGGAATCAGGTGCGACCATATCTCTTTGGAAGTCTGAGCACCTAACTATTTTTGTCTATCTTCCTTTTAAAATAGGTGAACCATAATGCAAAACAATTTGGGATCAATATCTATTGGCTATTTCAACTGTTATGACAATCATGAAAGACATTATTTTGCATTGATTTTTGCGACAATTTTGTAAGGGCTTGATGTATAAATATCAAGCCGGTTGGTTTAGTTTGTTATACCAACTCCTCTTTCATTTGCCTAAATATAAAACCTCAAACTACAATCCAACATATATACCGAAACAAGACATTCGCTCCCCTCCTTCCTTTCTTTGCTGTGTTTTCCATATAATGTGTTGTATGTATTTTCTCTATTATCCAGTACAAAGTAAAAAAGGAAGGTCCTTCTAAAAGGATAGCCGCTAAATAGTTCCTTAAATAATGTTTGCGCGATTCGGACAGTTCGATTTTTTTCATCTTCTCCAACAAATTTTCCAATAATACCGTCCCGTGACCTTTTAATCAATCTGAGTCATATGTGTAGAATATAAAACGCTCTTTTTAACTAAAAAAAGAAAAATTATATATAAATTAATATATCCAAATTCCACTTGTTGGATATATAGGCCTATCTAGAAAACTTGGCTTTGATCACATGATGCTAAGGAGCCACCGATTTTAGACCTTTACGGATCCAACTTTTTCAATCAAAAATTTATATAGATCTCTTGTGGGTTCATTCGTTTGCAATCTCATTTTTCCTATCTAAATCTTGATCGGCAAAAGCATTAGTTTAAGCAATTAACGGAGGATTTTTTTTTTTTTTTTGCTAAGCTAAACTTTCCTCTTGGCTGCATCTTGTTCTTGGCGTGTAGGTGCTTCCCTATATGTCGGCACAAGTTATTGGATCGACATTGGCGTGCGGGACGCTGCGGTTGCTCTTCACCGGAAAGCTCAATCAATTCGTGGGGACACAACCGGCCGGTTCGGATGTGCAAGCGTTCGTCTTTGAGTTCATCATCACTTTTTACCTCATGTTCATCGTCTCCGGCGTTGGCACGGACAATAGAGCAGTGAGTTCTAACTTCTTTCTTTGAATTACCTGCTGTTTATTGGGGAAATGTCAATGGACATTCGTGGACAAGTAAAATTTTATGCACAATCCCTTCAAGAAGCGGCGGGATATGAAAATCTTATAAAAATGCATAAGATTAGTTAGAAATTATGGGAAATTCTCATGGACATGGAAAATAATTAATGCATTTTGCGCATGGTACCTAGAGGCTAGAGGACCGTGGCCCCTACCAGCAATGCTAGCTATCCTGACAAAAAGAGTCGATCCACTTCTAAGTTCTTAAAAAGCTGGTTAGTTGTGTTACACGTGCCATATTCGAATTTTATAATCACATCGAGTCGTGTCATAGGAAGATTTACTGCTTTTGTTAATTGTGCTGTAAAACTTATTATGCTAAATTCGCGTATGCTTCTGGAGTTCGCCGAATAATCATGTTAACATGTTTGACATAGTTGCTTTTCAAGGGAAATGGAGAAGATTTAGAGAAGCAAGAGGTGATACTCGGAAAGTGTAGACATCCTTAAAATCATCCTAAGCAAATCGGACATTATTGAATGGTGAAAAAGATTCATTTTAAATACTAATTAAATTTAATATTAGTTAATTAACGTTTTGTGATTGGTGCAGATAGGAGAATTCGTCGGTCTTGCTGTCGGTGCAACCGTCTTGCTCAACGTGTTGTTTGCAGGGTAATGACTTCTTATTCGACCATGATTATTTAAAATATTATATTGCGTAAACCGTCTCAATATTAAAATTACTATTCGACCATGATGCATAGTATGTGATTGACTACATCTTTTAAAAAAAGAATATCGTAACTATGGCTTTTATCTTATAAGATGTTGCTGTTCCAAGTAACTATTTAAATATCATAAGATTCATCTTTATCGAAAAGGCCATCATCAACCTTTTCTTAAGTAACGCTCTAGCCGTCAATTTAAAAAGAAAGTTATTTGAATGACCGATATCATTTTTCCCAATAATTGGCTGTCAACCTTTTCTTTTGCCAAGAAACAAAGTATGAATTTGGGCAGATGTTAGGGATTCCGTGATGATTATTTTATGATTTTTTTCTTTCATCTGATGGTGGTTTAGGCCAATAACGGGAGCATCAATGAACCCGGCAAGGAGCTTGGGTCCGGCGATAGTGTCTCATCATTACGCCAAGCTGTGGATCTACATCGTGGCACCAATAGTCGGGGCAATTTCCGGGGCATGGGTCTACAACCTGATCCGGTTCACCGACAAGCCCATCCGAGAAATCACCGGGTCGTTCCTCCGGAGCTCCGCTTGAACCCCCCTCTTTGACTCAACATTGAAGTCAAACTCCTTTTTTTTTGTTTTCGTTCTCCTTTTCTCTTTCTAGATTTTGCTCTTGATGTACGCATCCATAGTGTAAAGGGTTTAGTTTTCCGAATTCAATTGATGGTTAGTTTTGTTCCCTCTCCCTGTCTCTCTTTCTCTCTCTGTCTCTCTCTGTCTCTCTTGTTTTCTATAATTTGGAAGAGAGCTTCTTTGATTGTGAACGTTGATGGGTAGTTTTCCGGTTACGAAAATAAATATCTTTACACATGGTAAGAATGAATTAACTTTCATGTCATGTGGTAGAAAAATAAGATCTTAGAAGAATCTAAAATCAGTGACTTGTAAAAGACCGAAAAAATTATTCAATCAGTTCTAAATAAGGATATGCAAATATATCAAATTGGACCGAAAATCGCCAGAACCAGAACAAATTGGTTCTAGGCATGAAACCACCCACCTAGGACTGGTGTGTGCATATTAATTTTTATGTTTTAAAAACTCTAGTTCTGTAATTACTAATTCTAGCTCCCACGCTCCTTAGCCCTTGCCTCTCTAAAAGAACCCTAATTCCTTTCATCTCTCTCGCGGCTTGCATTCATGCTTTCTCCCACAGCTCGTGATTCGTTTTGCCTGATCTAATTTTCTCATTCAAGCCCGTATAATACATTTGATCCTTTCCGCAATCTCCTATTTCACTAAAAAGAAGAAAAAAAATTTCTAGAGACATTTCTCTTTCCTTTGTGTTGGTGCATTGTACCTCATGCCTCTAGATGCAAATTACAATCTACGGGATTGGGAGAAAGCGAGGAATTTCATCTCGATTGCACGCAACTTTCATAGAGGAAGTAACCTTCCATTCTAAGGGTCATTCCGCTAGGAAACAAGCCAGGCTCAAAGTTAGGCATGCAGAAAGATGTTGTGCAACTGAAGCAACACATCGCTCAAGTGTTGAAATTGAAATTCGGTACCGAAAAAGAGGCCGAGGGAGACTACAACTACATAATTTTGCAAATGTTTTCCGTTTGCTTCATAAAATCTCAGAAAAAGACCTCTGGAAAAAGTCTTGGGAAACATCTTATGAGGTATTTACACAAACATATTAAGAGAAGTCCATAAATGTTCATCATGGCAATGTGATGCACACGTAAAGATAAAAACATACGTCTTCTGTGACCACTGAGATGGCCATGTTCGGTCACAATCTAGGGCCTCCAGAAGGAGTTGGCCTCCAAGTTCTCTCGCTTGAGAACTTTCGCAGCCTTGCTGAATTTCTCGTAAAACTCTTCGCAAAAACAAGCTGGTGCGTGACGTGCTCCACATTGCAGGACTTGCACCAAACGAACTCGCTCGATGACTCGGTCTCATCCGGAAGAAGTGCGCCCAGTCCCGGCATCTTGCCGAGTGAACCGGAGTCGATGACGAGACAGTGAGGTTCAAGAGAGGTACATCACATGCAAAACCTCTCGAATGCGCGGTGGAGTTTTGGGTTGTTCTTGGCCATTGTGTTTTGGTTGTGGGTTTGTTTGTCGGATAGGAAAAGATCCTATAGCGTTAGTTTTGAAGGAGATGGCCACCGTGGCCAGTCAATACTTGGAAGCGAATCGATTTACGAGAGCAAACAAGAGGGAGGGCAGCGCCATTCACCTCACAGTTATGTCCATTTCCCAGTCCAAAACCCGTTCCCTGAGCTGCCCCAGTACTTGACGAATTGATCTATGGAGTTGCCTGCAACAATTTAAGGAGAAAAATTGATTTCGGATTGGATAAGGACCACTAAAATTATATTACGAAAAAATGGATAAAAACTAAATAAATAAGTCAATTTGAGTTGGATGGACTATTTTTGACCCAACCTACTCATTTGATGGGTCTATCAATTTCAATTCATTTAATTGAGAAAACTTTTGAAAACTTTTCATGTGATTTTTACACAGATTCAGCCAAATTTTGACTGAGTATAGTGTTTCCATTGATGTCCCGTTAATTCAATTATTAAACTTAAGGAAGCCCGTGATAGTCAAATTGGGAAAAATATTTGTCTAAAGTTTTTACAAATTTGACCAAACTTTGATTGGACATAACTTTAATGTCCGACATCTCATCGACTACGTTGCAAAAAGCTAGTGACTTCAATTATCAAATTTAATTTCATGGACGTAGATTTTAAAAGAATTCTCAATTTCATATCGCTGAATATTTTAAACAAAGCTATTATCGATATACTGATTATGTTCCTTAAAACATAATTTTTTTTTCAATTTCTATTTAATTTTTTTAAGATAATATAGGTTTTGAGGTCAAAGCCGGTCATGATTTTTATAATATATCAACGTCAAGCTTTTAGAAGGATCTACTTTATTTAAAATATTTATCGTATAGTTTAAAGTGAATTGAACAAATTGCGACAATTTTCATGTTTGATTACTTGAAAAGTGGCATGAAGGATAATATTTGACCAAAAAAGAAAAAGAAAAAGAAGCAGCATTATTTAGGAAAAAAAAAATAACGAGACTATAATTATGGAGACCATCTATACTTTTAAACTAGTGAACATATATATTATAAGCTTCGCATTGAGTTACTACTGAATTTTTTAATAGAACTCGATCTTCCTAATAATATAGGATGAATTAATGGAGATAAATGTTTTTTTACAGTTGAAATCAAGAGTCAATACCATTAAAAATTCAGGTTTCATTATCGAAGTAATTTCAATTTGGATAATCCAGTTTTCAGCCCTATTTCAAAATTTTACATCGTAGTATCATCTTCCAATTATTAACAAAAGCTAAAGCATCCATGCAAACAGACAGTCGATATGTTATCGCAAAAAGAAGTCACTAATCACTCAAGACCTTAAACACTCCCTTACCAATGTATTTTACATCCCACAGCTTTGGCAGATCACTGACATTGACGATATTTCAAGCCAATGTGAAACGAACAAGGCTAATCTAGGAAGGCCTCATGAAGTAACAGCTCATGAGAGGTATAGTTAAGTCTAATATTGACAATTCACAAAACGCATGTCTTCCAAATAAATCTATTTTGTCCCCTCAGTCCCATAATAGGACAAAGCAAATATCTAGTTTCCTAGACACTCAAAAATACCAGCCAATTATAGCCTAACCCTAGATTGACTCACATTCAAAGATAGGTCAAATAACATATCAAGTTCCAATCTCAAAACCGATAATGCCAACCATAAATAGGCATCAGATCCAGGAATTTGCCCAAATTATAAATCAAATTTGTGCCTTACTGTATTTCAGCTTGAGGGGGATAAATCGACCTCCAGTGCCACGTCTGTTCACAGGTCATCATCCCTTTTCAAGGTCGCATTTTCTTGAGGTCTCTACTTAGGAAAAACAAATTTAGAAGCGCGATAAATCCTTTTAGAAATCCAAGCTGTCATACACAATCTTAATCCACATCGATCTCTCTCAGGTACAAGCATAAATAGGGCCTGCTTCTTTTCAAATGCCACACGGTTCGAACACATACCGGCGATTTCTTTCCCCTTCTGGTCAATCCTGAAAAGCTGCCGTTTGCTCCTTACCTTGAATTTGCAGAAAATGGCAGATCAGACCAGTGGGAGCAATGGAGACGGTGAAGTTGTCTTGGAAATAAAAGACAATTCCAAAACCAAGCAAGAGATCAAAGGGATGATGTTCCTCTCTCTTCCCTGTGTTCAAAAGGTTACTTTCGTTCTAATGGAGACTCTTTTTCCCCCCAAACCCTACCTTCTCGTCTCGTTTTTTGTTTTTTTTTGTTTTTTTTTTTGTTTTTCACTTTCTTTTTCGCGTGTTCACTTAAAATATAAATGCTCATCAAGAATCTTTTGAGGTGCACATATTGTGTACTGCACTGCCATGGCATTTAGACTCCTCAAACTTGTAATAATATGCAGAGAATTTAGGACTTTTGGTATGAAAAGGTTTGATCCCAAATTTCTCAAAATGTTGCAGTTGATCGCGGAGGTCTTTGGGACGTACTTCTTGATATTCGCCGGTTGCGGGTCGGTGGCGGTGAACTTGAATAACGAAAAGGTGGTGACGCTTCCAGGGATATCAATGGTGTGGGGGTTGGCGGTGACGGTGTTGGTGTACTCAGTCGGGCACATCTCCGGCGCCCATTTCAACCCGGCCGTCACCATTGCTTTCGCCACCTGCAGGAGGTTTCCATGGAATCAGGTGCGATCATATCTCTTCGGAAGTCCAAGCTCCTAACTATTTTTGTCTATCTTCCTTTTAGAATAGGTGAACCATAATGCAAAACAATTTGGGATCAATATCTATTGGCTATTTCAACTGTTATGACAACTATAGGGGTATGCATGATCCAGGCGAGTGGTTCCCGACCTAGAACTGGGAACCGCCTGCTAAGGACCGGTTCTGAAAAATTGAAACTGGGATCCACCCATTTGTTACATGGATCCACCCGGGAACCGGACTGCCTGTTCGGTCTAGTTCCCAGGTGGATCCATGGAACCGGTCTCAAAGCTAGCATTTTCCTAAAAATAAACTCGTTCCCCCATCAATCAATCCATTTGAATCAACACAACCGCATCGCTGATGCGCGATGCCGAGGCAAATCGTTCAATTCTGCCCCCTAAACCGAACCAAGGAATGAAATTCCACACAAGCAAAGCCACGGCCGATCGATTTCGACCGCAGATTTCGTAGCCGTGAAGAGGTAGAGGAAACCCCTCTCCCCCCCGCAATGCCAAGAAAGATCTTGAGCCGGCAAACAGCCATGCGGCCTCCATCTGCTTGCTAATCATAGCGCTGCATAGTGCGGTATCTTTGCGTGTTTGCCCATCTTCTTCTCCGACCTCATGCACCCGTCGACGAACATCAAGCAGTCCATCAAGCTCTCTTTGCTCAACCCTTTCATATCATAAGCTTGCGATCTTCTCCACAAGCTCTTGCAGTGATTGTTCACCAGACTCAACAAGCAGAGAGCTCTTGTTGTGTCTCTGATGGTAGAATCGAGGGTTTGTTAATTAGTAATTTTAATTTTTTTTTAATATTAAAAATTAATCGGTCCGGTCCGGGTGGGCGGGTGGACGAATCCGCCCATGGAACCGGGAACCGGACCAGTTCCCTCAAGAACCATTGGTTTTGGGCGGTTTCGGTCTGGTTCCGAGCGGTCTGGGCAGATCCTGGTTTCTTTACACACCTCTAGACAATCATGAAAGACATTATTTTGCATTGATTATTGCAACAATTTTGTAAGGGCTCGATTTATAAATATCAAGCCGGTTGGTTAAATTTTGTTTTTTACCAACCCCTCTTTCATTTGCCTAAATATAAAACCTCAAACTACAATCCAACATATATAACAAAACAAGAAATTCGCTCCTCTCCTTCCTTTCTTTGCTGTGTTTTCCATATAATTTTGTTGTATGTATTTTCTCTATTATCGAATACAAAGTAAAAATGAAGGTTTGTTCTATTCTGAAAGCATAGCCACTAAATGGTTTCCTTAAATAATGTTTGCGCCATTCGAAGTTTACTTTATTTTCATCCTGTCCAATAGGATTTCCAATAAAATCGTCCTGTGACCTTTTGATCAATCCGAGTCACATGATGCTAAGCAGCCACCGGTTTTAGAGCTTGACGGATCCAACTTTTTCAATCAAAGATTTAAATAGCCCTCTTGGGGGTTCATTCGTTTGCAATCTCATTTTTCCTATCTAAATCTTGATCGGCAAAAGCATTAATTTAGGCAATTAACGGAGGATTCTTTTTTATGTTTTTGCTAAGCTAAACTTTCCTCTTGGCTGCATTTTGTTCTTGGCGTGTAGGTGCTTCCCTATATAACGGCGCAAGTTATTGGATCGACATTGGCGTGCGGGACGCTGCGGTTGCTCTTCACCGGAAAGCTCAATCAATTCGTGGGGACACAACCGGCCGGTTCGGATGTGCAAGCGTTCGTCTTTGAGTTCATCATCACTTTTTACCTCATGTTCATCGTCTCCGGCGTTGGCACGGACAATAGAGCAGTGAGTTCTAACTTCTTTCTTTGAATTACCTGCTGTTTATTGGGGAAATTTCAATGGACATTCCTGGACAAGTAAAATTTAATGCACAATCCCTTCAAGAAGCGGCCGGATATGAAAATCTTATAAAAACGCATAAGATTAATTAGAAATTACGTGAAATTCTCATGGACATGGATAATGATTAATGCATTTTGCGCATAGTACCTAGAGGCTAGAGGGCCGTGGCCCCTACCAGCAATGCTAGCCTATCCTGACAAAAAGGGTCGATCCACTTCTAAGTTCTTACAAGAGCTGGTCAGTTGTGTTCACGTGCCATATTCGAATTTTATAATCACATCGAGTCGTGTCATAGGAAGATGTACTGCTTTTGTTAATTGTGCTGTAAAACTTATTATGCCAAATTCGTGTATGCTTCTGGAGTTCGCCGAATAATCATGTTAACATGTTGGACATAGTTGCTTTTCAAGGGATACGGAGAAGATTTTGACGAGCAAGAGGTGATACTCGGAAAGTAGAGACATCCTTAACATCATCCTAAGCAAATGGGACATTATTGAATGAGGAAAAAGATTCATTTTAAATATTAATTGAAGCTAATATTAGTTAATTAATGTTTCGCGATTGATGCAGAGAGGAGAATTCGCCGGGCTTGTTGTCGGTGCAACCGTCTTGCTCAACGTGTTGTTTGCGGGGTAATGACTTCTTCTTATTTGATCATGATTATTTAAATTATTATATTGCGTAAATCGTCTCAATATTGAAATTAATATTTTCTGGAGGGCACAAAAGAAGAAGCCTTTTCCTATGATATTCTAACAAATAGAATAAAAGAATATTTACAATGTAAAAAGTGTAAAATTTGCAATGTCCTTTATCAAGTAAGATGAATAGTATGTGACTGACTACATCTTTTAAATAAAGAATATCATAACAAATGGCTATTATTTTACAAGATGTTGCTGTTCCGAATAATTATTTAAATATCATAAGATCCATCCCCAACCTTTTCTTAAGTAACGCTTTAGCCATCAATTCAAAAAGAAAGTTTTCTGAATAACCAATATCATTTTTCCAAAATAATTGGCCGCCAACCTTTTCTTTTGCTACGAAACGAAGTATGAATTTGGGCAGAAATTAGGGATTTCGTGATGATTATTTTGTGATTTTTTTTTTCTTTCATCTGATGGTGGTTTAGGCCAATAACGGGAGCATCAATGAATCCGGCAAGGAGCTTGGGTCCGGCGATAGTGTCTCACCATTACGCCAAGCTGTGGATCTACATCGTGGCACCAATAGTCGGGGCAATTTCCGGGGCGTGGGTCTACAACCTGATGCGGTTCACCGACAAGCCCATCCGAGAAATCACCGGGTCGTTCCCCCGGAGCTCCGCTTGAACCCCCTCTCTCTTTGACTCAACATTGAAGTCAAACTCCTTTTTGGGTTTTCGTTCTCCTCTCTCTCTCTCGATTTTGGTCTTGATTAGTGTAAAGGGTTTAGTTTTCCGAATTCAATCGATGGTTTGTTTTGTTCTCTCTCTCGTTTTTGTACTTGGAAGAGAGCTTCTTTGATTATGAACATCCACGGATCTTATTCCAGTTACGAAAATAAATACCTTTACACATGCTAAGAATGAATTAGCTTTCATGTCATGTGGGAAAAAAATAAGATCTCAGAAGAATCTAAAATCGGCGACTTGTAGAAAACCAAAAAAATTATTCAATCAGTTCTAAATAAGGATATGCAAATGCATCAGATTGGACCGAAAAATTGAAAATAACGTGAACCAGAACAAATTGGTTCCAGGTGTGAAAACACCCACTTAGACCGGACTAGTTTGTGCATATTAATTTTTATGTTTTAAAAACTCTAATTTTGTAATTACAAATTCTAGCTCTCGCACTCCTTCGTCCTCGCCTCTCTAAAAGAACCCTAATTCCTCTCATCTCTCTCGCAGTCTCGCTCTCTCCCTCTCTCTAATGGCTCGCACTCATGCTCTCTCCTGCAGCTCGTAAGTCGTTTTGCCCAATCTAATTTTCTCATTCAAGGCAGTATAATACATTTGATCCTTTCCGCAATCTCCTAATTCACTAAAAAAAAAAAAAAAAATTTCTTGAGACATTTCTCTTTTCTTTGTGTTGGTGCATTGTACCTCATGCCTCAAGATGCAAATTACAATCTACGGGATTCGGAGAAAGCGATGCCTGGCTCAAAGTTAGACATGCAGAAAGATGTTGTCAACCGAAGTAACACATCGCTCAAGTGTTGAAATAGAAATTTGGCACCGAAAAAGAGGCCGAGGGAGACTACAACTACATAACCATGGAGTTCCGTCTGGGTATGACAAGTCCATTGCTCTACTTATCTGTGACTCCTTAGACCGTCTCGTATCAGCTTAAACTAGTGCATGGTTCAGTACCCATCTAAGTTACTCCCAGTGTCTTGAATGACAATGCTTTTGAAGTTTTTTAAGTATTGAATCCTGAAAAAGTAATGGAACTTTCGCACCGGCGAAGGACTATCAGCACTTTATTATCTCACAACACCAGAGCAAAGTAAGAAAAGAAAAGTTAGGACAGATGCAGTTTGCCAAAGATCAGAGGGAGCACCAAAGGATCTATTCGATACCTTCAAAAAATGGAAGTTGGACTCTAGGATACGAGAGAGAACTCCCAGCTTAGCAGAGAATCTGTCCTAATTGCCGAGCTACTACTCTGAGATAAGGTAAACTTATGCCGGACCTGTAATGGAGTTCAATTTCAACAAACATAATCAACAGCTGAGTTCAAACACACCCAGTGCGATAATGCTTGGATTATTGTTGCTATTACTCTTGTATGAGTGTTCTGTGCACCACCAGCAGAGAGCGCACACCCCACAGAGACAAAAGAGAGAGAGAGAGAGAGAGAGCATCAATGGAAGAGAAAGGGAGGATATGACCTGAAAACTTACATGTGTGAGACATCAATATGTAACTTTGTATACATGCCTTGAGTCAGCATGCCAGAAAGATGAAACAAGGAGTAAGGTATGGGAAAACAACCAAGCGATTGGATCAGCCATTCAAAGAGACACTCAGTGATTCAGTAATCCTGTTCCAAAAAACCAGAGTAGGATCTAAAACTGTGATATCGCGACCATCAATCACTAGAACCCAACATGAAATGAAATCACAATGACAATAAATCCTGTTGATTTTTCTTATCAAAATTAGATCATGATGATTACTAGTGCGAATAAGCACATAAGAGAGATTGTGGCTTAAGGTACATTCAGCGATCAATGGCATTACTCAATGAAGTGCTACTATATTGATTAGAACCATAATCCTAGCAACGGAGAATTAGACCTGATATTGACAACAAGGACTGACACTGACATAGAGCGAATAACAAAAGTACCAATGACTGCATTAATATCATGTTGGTGGCTTTGATATTCCTATCACAATCACAAATCAAGATTCAGAATAAGATAACATGAAAGACAGCTTCAGAGCATACTCTCTAGAATCAAACTCCTAACTCTGCAATTCATATGAGCAAGTCATTATGCAAATAGAGAATCAAGGCCTAGAAACGAACTCTGTTCTCTCTTTGGTATTCACTGCCTCCCCAGGAAACAACTCAAATTCCTTTAAAAAGACGGCCCTCAGTCACAAATGAACAAATTAGATGTACCACATCACCCTGCCCATACCTGATCAAGCATCATTGGTTGAAAGCAGGCATTGTTAAGAACAACAGCATACTTTATGCAAATTAATTCTTACTCTGACCCCACTAACTGAGTAGCCTAAAGGATAAATGGATCGACGACCCAATGATAGTGCCAGAAACTCCAAATTCCACTCATAACCCCGGCAAGCTCGATTCCACACAATCTAAACATTCGAAAAATGCCCGTAATGTGTATATCGATTTCACTTCTATACCGAGTCAAACTACTACGCATACAGAAAACCGTCAAAGCGAAAAGAAAACATTATCAACCCGAAACAGATCCAAAACTAAAACATTAGCAGTAATAACACATTTCAAAATTGAATGAGATGTCCAAGCTCCAAATTACCCATTACAGCCCGAATCCAGGCTCGCCTCATTCATCGTTCGCTCGATCCACGTATCGAAAACAAAAATGGGATAAAAAATCGAATCTTGCCCCAACCCGACGCCATCCCACGAACGGACCGGACTCAGAACCTGAGCTTGGTGAAGAACCACCTGTTCTTGCCGGTCTTGAACCGCTCCTCGAGCCGCTTCTTGGCCTCCTTGGCGGCGGTGACCTTCTTGTCCTTGCTCTGGAGGGAGTCGACGGCGACGGCGTCCTTGAGGTCGATGTCGAGGGTGTAGCGGGTGGGCATCAGGTGGCGGTAGTTGACGAGCTTGACAAACGCCTTGACCCGCGACTTCTTGGCGGTCTTCTTGGCGGAGTCCTTCTTGACGACCTTGGCCGGGTACTTCTTGATCCCGGCGACGAGGCAGTGGCCGTAGGGGCGGTCCCGCGTGCCGTCGTCGAAGTTCCGCACGATGACGGCCTTCCGGCCGGCGTACCGGCCCTGCAGCACGACCACCGCCTTCCCGGGCTTGAGGAACTTCACCATCTTTGCCGGTTTCCTCCTGGAGATCTCGGCGGGGGTTGTCGGCTAGGGTTTCTTCTCCGCACCAGGCGAAAGGAAACAGGGGGGATTTATATAGGCTTTTATATGTGGTGGCTTGGCAGAGGGAAAGGAGAGGAACAAGCCTTAGGGCAAGGCAAAATGTAAGGCAAAAATATGAAAATTTTTAAATGTAACTTTTTTTATTTTTTGCAAATTTTATTTTTATTTTTGTGTTTCACAAGTCACTTTCAAAGTAGCAATTTTCGACATGACAATGATTCCACGGCACATGAATTACTAAAAATTAGCAAATTTAGATTTATGCTAGCTATTTTTATGATGTAATTTAGTCGGCTTACCTGATAAAATTGATAAACATATCATCTTCAGGTTCAATTCATTCTAAATTAAAATCTCTATGTCCACATAATTAAATTATATGAGTCAATCAACCTAATTACTAAAGTGATATTTGATTAAGTTAGTGTTTTAATTTATTAGAAAAAAGATACTACAAGTATCTCAAATTTTCCTGCTTCATAATTGATTGCCCAGCATTTGTTCTTTTTAATGAAATACCTAAATATTTCAAATGTAGGTTAATTTGACATCTACTAAAATCATTGGTGAAAAATGTTGAATTGAACACTGGTGCCTATAAATAACTAGTACCTATCCACCTTAACATTCGACATGATGCCGTCATCTAGGTAAAGCCTATAAATTTTGTTAAGTGGGTCATGTGCACAATTTGAGTAAACTTTTGCTAAGTAGGTGGGTTATTTCGACAAAATTACATAATACGACAATTTATTTGATGAAAATCTCAAATTGAGCTAAATCTAAAAAGTTGAGGTACTTGATTGAACAAAAAAAAGTATTCAAGTTTACTTATTTAATAATATAGACTTAGGTTGTTGTCATCGGAACACAACTTTTAATGCCGACACAGTGACTCAAAGAAAAAGGAGTAAGGTTGGAAAATTTGTCCTATGATTTAATTCCCCAAAAAACTACCAACTTTAACTTGAATTTCAATTCTTTTCCAATCTTTTTTATTTCATTAAAATCACCAATTTTCGGTGACTACTTAGGTTAACTTTCTATGTGATGTTTTCTAGATTTGGACGTGGCAATTCCACATGTACAATAAATCCACATTTCTCGCGGACTCAAATTTAAGGATTGAAAGAAAATCAAAAGAAAATCATTTTCATTGGAGGAAAAAATATCCCGACACATCTTCATCCTCAACCGAACTGACCCCTCCCGATGTGCTTGCCGCCGACATTCTGCCGGCGAAGTCCATCGCCGACGACCCTCTCTCCGTCGGCGTGCGCTCTATGAACACGGAGTTCGTGCCCCTCGCCATGTAACTTAGGGAGAAAACAAGGGCTTTTCTCAAGAAATCAGAGCTCGGCTCTTGCTGTTTTCCTCGGACAAACGATCTACGCTTATTCGAAGGTCCTGGAACGGTTGAAGGAACGATCTTGTCTCAGTTCGTCTTCGTTTTAGGGCTCGAACGAACTTCGACAGATATGGGCTTGCTCTTGCTCGACGGAAATGCTTCTTGCTCTAGTTGCTTAAACAGCGCAGACGTCGGGTGGTCGTGTGCTGAATCGGGAGAGGGATGGACGACAAGAGGACCACGGACACGAGCATGGAGAGGCTCGCCTCCAAGTTCGTCGCCGCCTGCTCGTGATTTTGAGTCAAAAGCAGAGGATACGAGGATGTTGCTCGCGGTGCCGTCAAAGTGCGAGATGCTGGTTCTTCTTTCTCGGCCATCGCGAGAGAAGACCAAACAAGGAAATGAGATATAATTTCTTTTTCATACGGGCTATGGCTTAAGGACAGTGGAATCACTTTTGATCTCAATGATTCCTGGTTCTTCTTAGAGAGCTTGCACGGCTACTATGAGCTCAAGGTGGAGCTTGCTATGTTGAGACAACGCAACAAAAAACCCAATATCTTCACTTGATGAAATCGTCAAGTTCGAACAAGTTAATATATCTAATTGGATTTATATTCATTCAAATGTTTAATCCATTGAACTATAGGTTAATTTGCTCCGCACTACACCAATTCTTTGATGTGAGATTTCTTTTAGTAAAACTCACACATGTATCTCAAAAAATTATTCCTGACAAATAAGCTCAGTATTAAGTTTGCTCCCTCTTAATTCAAATATCCTTCTATAATGAAATCATCTTAACTTGCATATTCACCAAACACCATAACAAATTGCAGGTGGAGCACTAATCAACAACCGACTTTTCTATTATTTGTTGGGAGCATATTGCAAAAGCTCGATGTCTTCACTAGCAGAGATTATTAAAGAAGAGTTCAAGCTCAAGCTTGTCAATATATTTAGTTAAATTCACAGTCATTGAAAAGCTTAAGCTAATAAATTATGAATCTATTATGATGTATTAATTATATATTGCACCAATTTTACAATATGAGTCACACGTCCACCTCAACACTCTTGTGAGCTCAAGCTTCAATGGCCACGAGCACAGGCTCCATTGAAAGAGTGGACGAAAGGTAGAGAGGGTCGTCCGTGAACCAACCCTCTGGCGAGGGGTCCGAACGTTGGTGGCAACACATGCTGAAGGGTTATTTTATTATTTTATTATTTATTTTTTGTCGATGTGAGGGGTTTGTTTAGTTGAGGATGAAGATGAGTTGCCAGTATATATTTTAGGGTTAATACCCTGGAAAACCCCAAACTGATACACTTGTGGCAAATTTACCCCAAACTATTTTTTTTTGACCACAAAAAACCCCAAACTGGTATACCTTCGACAAATTTACCCCAAACTCGTACACTTGTGACAAATTTACCCTCTGTTAGTTTTCGTTAAATTTTATTATCAAATTATTAAGTTAAATGACACGTGAAAATTAACCGGTATACCAATTTAGGATTTTACGCTCTGTTTATCACAGTTTACAATTTTTGTGATTTTTTTTTGTGGTATTAATCCAATTTAGCATAGGGTATATTTGTCATAAATTTTATCATTTTGGGGTTTTTTACAGTCGAATAAATTAGTTTGGGGTAAATTTATCATAAATGTACCAGTTTATGATATTTTTATAGTTAGTCGGGGTAAATTTGTCACAAGTATATCGGTTTAGGGTTGTTCATGGTCAAAAAAATAGTTCGTGGTAAATTTGTCAAATGTAATACTAATTTGGGGTTTTTCGGCGAATTAACCCTATATTTTATATCACGGAAATATATATATATATATATTAAAATCATTAAATTAATATATTAGATCCTTAAAATCCACGTCAATAAGTGAGTTTGCATGTGTAAGTTTTATGAGACAAAAGTTAGAATAAAATTAGGGCTCCACCTAGAAGTGGTGGTTTTCTAGAGAATTGGGTCATTATCCTACATAGAAAAGCTCGGCCCACTAACAAGGATGAGGTCCGGTGCAAACGTTGTGTTAATTCATTTAATAGCGGGCTAGCGTCGATGAAAAGGTTAGGCCCGACAATGGTGAGGAAAAGAATATGGCCCGAAAACAAAGGAAAACCATCGAGAACTAAATGCATCATAGATATCCCATTATGCGAGTAATAGAATTCTATTTTTAGGTCTTTTTCGGTTGGCTGTGGAATTAGATTACCTGAGGAATTAGCCATTCAAAAATCTAGATTTCTCATTTTGGAAAGAAATCCAAACTTCAAATTGGCTGATTCGTGGAATATGTTTCCTTAAAAGAAAGTGAAATTATGATATTAAGTAATAATTGTTACTGAAATTTCACTACCATCACAATATATACATCACCTTCAAAATCATGGAATAAATGAATCTCGAAGGACCCTGAGTGCCAGCTTGGTCTTAGTATATCTGCTTCGTGCTAGAGAAATGTCATTAGTACTATACTTTGTGATGCCCAGGACCACAAGGTCGGGCTTGTAACCTCGACACCCTGATTTGGAGACCGTAGGCCAGCCTTGTGACCCTGATACCTATGCCTTGGACCCCAATCAATCTAGGACCTCAATGATACTGACTAGACTAATTTATCAATCGAAGATTCTATTTTGTTAAGATTGAATTCTTTTACCATTGTGGATGGCATTGTTGTACTTCATTCCTCTATCTATATTACTTTATAATAACGGTAATATAGTTTATTTTCCTCGATGGTAGCCATTTAGATTACTAAAAGTTAATGAAAGAGCTTCTATCTTGTGGAGAGTGGCTTTCTATTGTTTG
Source organism: Eucalyptus dawsonii (assembly GCA_016097615.1). Taxonomy (NCBI): domain Eukaryota; kingdom Viridiplantae; phylum Streptophyta; class Magnoliopsida; order Myrtales; family Myrtaceae; genus Eucalyptus; species Eucalyptus dawsonii. The sequence goes on from CM027875.1 coordinate 43,984,236, forward strand.
ATAGCTTGAAACATACTGCCTACCAGTTTGTTCATTTTACTAACTCTTTAGAAATTACCAAGAGTCTATTTTATTACCAACGTTTATTAGATATGTTTAGAAATTAATAATCGTTTTGGTATTTAACCATTTTTAAAAGTTAACAACGTGTTAAAGTTACTTATTCTGGTGAAAAATTACTAATTGCTCCAATAATTTATCAATATTTATTTGCAGAGCTATATAACCAATGCTTATTTGATTTTTAATAATTTACTGATATTGATTAACGAATCTTTATGGCAATTACCACACAAAGAGGTTACCAAATCCAACCTAAAATTGTCGACTTTTACTTGAATTAGTTACTAATGTTTACTTGATTGGTTTGGAAATATCAACTATTTCGGCAATTCACTAGCGCTAATGGGAAGAGCTTACCAACATGTTAAAGTCTTTTACGAAATTAGGTTCTCTTTTGAAAATTATCAACAACGTTTCTATTTTTATCAATATTTATTTGTGGAGCTTAAATTACCTAACTCTTATTTAGGTTACTTACAAAATTTTATTTGAATATTAAAAAACGTTGGGAAGACATCCTTATGGTGTTTTAATGATTCCAAAACTATATTTGATATTAGTATCTATTATGACAAGTACAGATGTTGAAATCAAGTTTAATTGTGTTGATATCGATGAAAAATGAGATTAGTGAAGACTAGGACAAATATCGTGACAAGAGGAGAGCAAGTGTCCAATGACAAGTGACTCATGGTGACTTGCAGATACCAAGGTCAATCTTGTGTCCATGAGAAGTCTCTGTATGCTAATATACTGAAAATGGTTATTGGATATGCAATCGCAAGTTACTCCATTCAAGCAATTACTAGAAAGTATCTATAGACTGGTCATACTGAGCACATGTTGCTAATGAGTATCGAGACGCATTGATATCAAGTCTCAAGTGATGTTGGTGTTGTGTTTGTTTAAAGATGACTGTTGACTGTATAAGAAATAGCCCTTATGGGCAAAGAATACATGGCAGAAAAACCCGAAACTGCTTATAAAAAAGTGACTGATAGCTTTTTGGGGTAGCAAATCAAGAATTAGCGAAGTACCAACTACAACAGACTCCGTTTTGAGAAATTAGTTGATATTGAAAGAAACGATTATATGGCAATGCTGATTTTTGCAAAAGCATCCAACAATTTCGAACTATTCTTTCCTTTTGATTAGAATCTCCAAAGTTGCTATTGACGATGTCTATATAAAGGATCAACGAAGTCACAAATAGGGTTGGACTGACAAATTGAAAATCCCATCACGTACTTCATCTCTCTCATATGTAATTATAAAGTGTCTTTATTCTCCATCTGGTATTCCTCATATAAGGTTAAGCTTCTTTGTAATCTAGACAAAGTGCATAGGTGCGAAAATAGTCATTATATTATGATAACGTGATCTATCGGTTGATAGACACTTGTTGATTGTAACTTGCTTTGAATATTAATGAAATTCAACTTGTGTTATGATTGTTATTTGGATAGTAGACATAGACTTGGGAATAAAGTCGAATTATTATAAATTGTTATGTGTTTTACTTCTTCAGTTCATTATTGTCATATTGATTACTAGCACCACTATTACATAATGGGGCTGCATGTTTTCGTTCTTTTTTTTTTGTTTATGAATAGAAATTTTGTTGTTTTGTTCCTAGGAACAAAAAAAAGAACAGAAACGCGTTTGTTTGCGTTTTTGTTCAAAATCAAATTTTTTGTTCCCGGAACACAAAAAGAACAGAAATAAGAAATAAAAAAAAAAATTGTTTCTTGCTCCATAAACACTTTTGAAGAAACACTTTTTTTTTTCTTTTCTTTTTCTTTTCTTCTCTCTCCTCTTTTCTTCTTCTTTTCTTCTTGATCGGTCGCCGGTCTCGGCCATGGCCGGCGACCGGCGACACCGTCGAGGGTCGGCGACCTCGCCGGAGCATCGCCGGCCCCCGGCGAGATTGAGCCTTGCCCAACCACGGCGAGGCTTGGCCTCGTCGGGGCCGGGGCCGCCGTGGCCGGGTGAGGGTGAAACGAAAAAGAAAGAAAAAAAAAAAAGAAAGGAAAATATGAAAAATAAAATAAAATATTAAAAAATTACAAGAAAAAAAAAAAGAATATAAATTTACCAAACGTGTTTCTATTCATTTTTTATTCTCGAACAAGTTTACCAAACGCATCTTTCGGGTAAAAAATTGTTCGGAACAGTAAAACACTTTTTTTATTTTTGTTTCCAGAACAATTTTTGAATAGAAACGTTACCAAACGCCAAATATATCTTATCAAAATCTTATGCATAAAACTATCATTATTTGCTTCTATTGTTGTTGACTTATATAGGAGGAATGTTTTTCATAATCCACATACTACTTATTCTACCCTCTTCTAGGTTGTATTGTTAGCTCAAAAAAAATAAAAAAATAGCATATGTTTCATTCATTCAACCACATCAGTTGGGGAGCTTTCCAGCATATAAGAATTACAAGTAAATATTGATAAGTGGACTCCCATAAGAGCAGTTAATTTTTCATAAAAGCAAGTGACTTTTAACATGCCCATAATATTCGGATATAAACGTTGTTAAAACTGCTATAAAACACGTGGTGTTTCCATGGAAACGTTGGGACACGTGTGAAGTCCCTCTGCAATGCATTGTTCCGCCGGTATGTCTGCTATTCGGTCGGCGACAGCAGCACACACAGAGACGTGGCAGGCTTCGGTACTGAAACGTGGGTTATCCACGAAGCGAACGTGTCCGCGGTCCTCTCTCCGGTTTGACCTCAACTTCTCCTTCATTTGCGTCTGCTGCTTGTCTGTGTTGTGGCAGTGGCGCTGGAAATGGGTCAAGGCCAGGAAGTGAAGACCAGAAATGATCCCCAAGTCGAAATTTAGGTTCGAAACCTGCTTTGTGTTGCGGCAGATGCGCTGGAAATGGGTCAAGGTCGGGCTTGTAACCTCGACACCCTGATGGAGACCGTAGGCCAGCCTCGTGACCCTGATGCCTAAGCCCTGGACCCCAATCGATTTGGGACCTCACTGATACTGGCCAGACTAATTGGTCAATCAAAAATTCTATTTCGTTATGATTGGATTCTTTTACCATTGTGGATGGCATTGCTGTACTTCATTCCTCTATCTATATTACTTTATAATAACAGTAACATAGTTATTTTCCTCGATGGTAGCCAATTGGATTACTAAAAGTTAATGAAAGAGCTTCTATCTTGTGGATAGTGGCTTTCTATTGTTTGATAGCTTGGAACATACCGCCTACCAGTTTGTTCATTTTACTAACTCTTTTAGAAATTACCAAGAGTCTATTTTATTACCAACGTTTATCAGATATGTTTAGACATTAATAACCGTTTTGGTATTTAACCATTTTTTAAAGTTACCGACGTGTTTAAGTTACTTATTCTGGAGAAAAATCACTGATTACTCCAATAATTTATCAATATTTATTTGCGGAGCTATATAACCAATGCTTATTGATTTTTAATAATTTACTGATATTGATTAACTAATCTTTATGGCAATTACCACACAGAAAGGTTAACAAATCCAACCTAAAATTGTCGACTTTTACTTGAATTAGTCACTAATGTTTACTTGATTGTTTTGGAAATATAAACTATTTTGATAATTTACTAGCGCTAATGGGAAGAGCTTACCAACATGTTAAAGTCTTTTACGAAATTAGTTTCCTTTTTGAAAATTATCAACAGCGTTTCTATTTTTATCAATCTTTATTTGTGGAGCTTAAATTACCTAACTCTTATTTAGGTTACTTACAAAATTTTATTTGAATATTAAAAAACGCTGGGAAGACATCCTTATGGTGTTTTGATGATTCCAAAACTATATTTGATATTAGTATCTGTTATGATAAGTACTGATGTTGAGATCAAGATGAGCTTCCTTTCTATACTCCTTCTAAAGGGGCCTCCACTCACAATCTCTAGAATAGAAAGATAGCCCTCGAGCATAATTAAGTACTTTATGGCCATAGTTAGACCTACGCAGGAAACTTTGACTTCCTAGGGAAAAACCTCATTGGGATAGAACTTCTTCTCGCAAAAGATTACTTAATAGATTAAGCACTTCACTTCTTTCAATCTAACTTCCTAGCTAGATTACTTTATTCTCTATTGCTTGTTTTAAGGAAATTTAGGAATGAAAGGCTTACTTCATACCGTTGACACCTAAATTTCGTTTTTTTAAATTAATTAGGTTTTTTTTTACATTTATTTGCCTTTTCGGATAGTAAATAATAATAATAATAAAAAAAAACCAAAACCAAACAAAACAAATAACAAAACAGCAAAATAAAAACAAGAAAAGCAAAAAGCAAAGCAGCCAGCCCCTTTTCTTTCTCTCTCCCTTCGCACGGCCCCGTCCCCCCCCCCTTTTTTTCTTCCTCCCATCTTCTTCCTCCTTCCTCGTTCTTCCGCCCCCCCGAGATCACGCGCCGCGACGAAGACGCGCTCGAGCACAACCTACAACGAGAGAGGAGCGTAGGCCGGTGGCGAGAGGACGCGCATTGAAGGCGAGTATGCCTCCGTGGAAGGGGGAAGATTTGACGCCGGGGTTCAGCCGCACCCAAGGCCGGTCGGCGTGCGAGGGCCCGGGCCGAACCTCCATCGACCGGCCTCCTCCTCGCCTATAAATAGAGGAGCACCTCCGTCGATCAAAGCACGCGAACTCCGAGATCTTCCCTTTGAGAGACTTCAAGGGGGAAATCGAAGAGCAAGCCAAGAGGGCGGAGGATCGGGTCGCAAGCTAAACGACCTCCCACCGAGAGACATCGGGGGAGGCCGGGGGCAAGCGAACCCGGATCTGTGAGCAGCGGAGGCCGGAGGAGAAGAGGCGGTTCTGGATCTGCGAAGTAGGTGGCTGAGCAAGAGGGAAACTAGAAGGGAGAGGGCTGGATCTGTCCACCGCCGTGCCGCGATCCCTCCCCGACGCCGACCAGCAACGCCCCCGCGCCGTGTTCCCTCCGCGAAAGGTATCATCCACCGCCCGTTGTTCGCTCGGAAACCCTAGCCACCGTCGTCCGTGTCCCGGCCGCCGAGACACCGCCGAGTGACGTTGCTTCCCCCCCTCGAGAAACCAGCAGCCGCTCGTCATCGCCTAGTCGTCGTCGCCGTGGAAGACCGTCGTGGCTGCCGTCGTCGACGCAAGCCGCCGCGTCATTTCCTCCATCGGCGCCGCATCCAAGCGAAAAGAAGAGGCGGCGTCGCGTCGGGTAGGGTTCCGCAAATCGGGTCGCGGGCGTTGGCCGGGTCGGGCTGGGTTGGCATCCGGGTAGGGTTTCCCGGGTTGGGCCTTCACGCGTGGACTAAATTCGCACGGGCCTCGGAGAAGTGGGTTTATTTTTGGGCCGGGCTTGTTTTCTAAAAAAAAAAGGGGGAAAACCAATCAAAAATCCGAGTCGGGCCGCAACGCGGCCCGTCCGCCGAGTCTTGGGCTCGCGACCGGGTCGGACCCAACCCGGGATCCGACCCGGGTCGTTTTAATATTATAATATAATATTTTAAAATAAAAAATAAAAAAATAAAAACAAATAATTTATTTTCCGAAAAATCAAAAAATCAAAAAATATTCCATATTTTCCAAAAAATGCCAAAAATCCAAAAAAAGTCAAAATTTCATGAAAAAAGCCAAAAAATCAGAAAAAGCCAAAAAAGACTTGTATTTTTCCAAAAAATACCAAAAATCCCAAAAAATCCCTTTTGTGTCCAGAAAATTAGAAAATGACTAAAAAATGTTTTTCCTCCCAAAAATGCATGGAAAATCCCTCGATTATCCAAAAAAACCTCAAGGTTTAAACAAGATTAGGTACCGAAAGGGCATTAGTGATTAACTAGTGTAATCAAGTCCCCGATCCTAATTTCTCGGTTTATGAAGGAGCGAGTATTTCTTCCGATACTTGGCTTGGGTTTCTAATCGACCCACCCCAAATCGATTAGTGGCGACTCCATTTTAAAAATTGATTTACAGTTAAAAAAAAAAAAAAAACTTGAACCATTAAGTCGTGAATTGGTGGACTTGGGAGAGTTCGGGCTTAACCAATTTCAGCCGAGCCATTAGCCTCCTTAGGCGCTCGTACCCGTTAACGGGCGCCGAAAAAAAAAAAGAGGTCGCGACAGCTTGGCGACTCATTGCCGGGGAGATTTGTGAGGACTTAGGCCATTTTTGTCTTGTTTAAATTCTTTACCGACTTGTTTTTATTTTTTCTTTATGCAGTCGGTAATTTAGAAATTTGTTTTAATTTTGTTTAAAATAGATTATCTTGTGATTATAAACCATTGTGCATGCTTTACCGTTTTAACACTACACATGGCACACACAACCCAACCGCCATGGGACCCGGGCCGCCATAGGATTTCTAGGATGGTGTTAAGAAAGATACGACCTCGAACGCGAGACTCACGATGTAGAGGTTGCCTTTCTTTTCCCGAATTTCTTAGCCGAGGTTAGGAGGGTATCTTGCTAACGCGAGACCGCGACGGCGGATATTCTTTTAATCTCACCAAGCCTTCTGAGTTAGAAATCGAGCCACACGTCCCATCTGTATGTCTTTGGGCTTGCCATTTTATTTAAAAGTAAGGTGATTTCTTTACTTTTACTCAGTCTTTTATTGGCCCATGGCAATTTAGGATAAGCTTTTCAAAGTCCCAGTCTATATGCGATGGGGAAAGACGATATCCAGTTCATTCCTGCTCCCAAAGCGGAACTCTTCAGATGGTGGGGCCAATTGGATCAGTTTGCCCCCAGAGCGCGTGAAGGCCAAAATTGGTCATCTCCTATCGTTGATCCCAATCACGTTCGTCCGAAGTCATACAAGCCATGGCACATTTTTGGTGCCCGAAGACAATTACTTTTATATTCGGTAGGTTTGAGCTACCCCAACCCTGGAAGAATACAGCATCATCACTGGAATGCCTCTTGAGAAAAAGCTTGTCAAGCCATCGATAGGCGCCCTCCCATGGCGCAGGTTAACACGACTTTTAGGAACTGAAATCCATGTCATGAGACAAATTCTTGAAGGCAACCATAATACCTGCCCACTAGAATTTATAAATGCCTGTTTCCAAAATCAGCCTATGACCAAGAAAAGTGAGATTTTCCTCCTAGCTTTTTTCGGGCTCATCATCTTCCCCCATCAAAGAAATGCCATAACTCCCAAGATGGCATGGATAGTTGATCAGATCTTAAGAGGGGGGAATTATGTCAACATGATTTTAACTGAAACATTCTTGTCTTTTAATCGTTTTAAAGACAACTCGGAGAAAATCATGCGAGCCTCTCCTGAAATTTTACAAGTGGTTCTTTTCTCACTTAAGCGAATTTCGAGACTTCATGCGATCACCGAAACAAATGCTTTTGAAAATCCATTACAAAAATTTATGGTTTTAGAACCGTACATTCCCAATCAAAGCTGTTTAAATTGGGTAAGCTTCCTAAGAAACCCAGCTCCTGAGGCATTCCAATGGTGTGCTGGTTGGTTCCATGAAAAGAGGGCCCGCTTTGCTTACATGCGCACCCGCCCAATTCCGTTGCTCGGTCTCACCGGCGCCATTCCATACTACCCGTATCGGGTAGCACGGCAATATGGAGCCCTTCAGGAGATCCCACCGCCTTTCAAGATGATGGTCCCTCCAGTTCTTTTCAACACAAGCCGTGACTATGAATTCGAAATTTCTACCGCGAGGAAACCAGGAAAAGTGCCATCGTAAAAGGATTGTGATACCTGAAGGGCTTGAGGGAGAAGAAAAAGCCCACCACGCCTCAATGTCCTACATCCACAACCATTGTATCCCGACAAGGTGGAAGCCATCAGTTCCTCGCTCAATCAGAGAGAGTAGCCCGCACGAGCAAGCAGAGCTCATGGAGAGGGATTTGGGAATGGATTTGGATGCATACCTCGAGCCGGCCAAAGGAAGCGAGGCATCCTCGCAAGAGCAAGGCTCCTGTCGCATATAAATTGGGAATCATGTGCCCTTAGTGTAAATAGTGTGAAAGTTTTGTCCCATTGTTTAGGGACTCTTGTTTGATATCTAGTATTTCATCCTGTCTTTTCAATTTCAAGTTCAAGTTTTAGATGTTAGGAGTTGGCGGTCTATAAATCCTCTTTTGATAAATAAAAAAGCGGTTAGACCATTGCCATGGGTCAATCTTTGTTTACTTTCGTGCTCATTCATTGTTTTCACAACGAGCAGGTAATTATGAATCGCCGGCCACCAATCGCCCGTGATTGGCCTCATGCAATAGGGCCCGATCAGAATGATGTACAAAATCGTCTCATTAACATTGAAGACGGCGTAGGACAGATGTCCATTGTCCTTCAACAACTTTCGAGACAAATGAAATCCACTCGAGCCGAGCCCAACTCTATAGTTGCCTCAAACACGTCATGACGCCCGCAAATTTGCCAGAAAATAGCCAGTACTATGGACAGTTTGAAAGGATCATGAAAAAGTTAAACCAACTTCAGGGGCGGAATCCCATGGACCTTTCCAATTACGCCGGCATTGAGATCCCTAAAAAACTCAAAGCACCGAATGCGAAAGGTATCTTTGATACCTCCCGCCCGAGACCTACTTGCGAGGCCTACCGGTCCGAAGGATGATTCAATCGTACCAATCGAACTTGGTGGCCCCGCCTTGCGATGGTACATTGTCAAGAAGATTAGTCCCCTTAAAACCCGGAGGGAATTAATTCATGTTTTCCATCAAGAATACGATATCGACATCACCCCTAACATCACCTTGCCCTACGAAGAGCCGATGATCGCGGAGCACGAGGAGGCACATGGCGCTAAGATAGGAGAGGAGCATGTCAATGAAGCCTTGCATGATAAATGGGCAGTTGAGCAACATCCTGTTACTGGAAAATTTCCCACTAGGAAAGGCAAGGAGCCTTTGTACGAGGTCAAAGACACAGTCTGTTCAAGAATGGGGCACAACTGGACAACTTCCAAGCTTACTCCAAGAGCTAGGGTCCAAAGAATACCAACCCCTATCAACTGGAAAGTGAATCGAACGGTGAAACTCTAATGTCTCTCACTTCCCTTGAGAATCAAGTTAGCAAAACGAAGGGCCTTACTCAAAAGGTCCGGACCAGAAGTCAGAAAAGAAAGCCTAAGCGAGATAGATTCAGCATCTACCACGAGCCACCGCGCCAAAGCTTCGAGCATTCCCAAGAATGCAGCCTTGAAGGCCCCCATTATCCAGTACAATTCGAAGACTTCCCGACCCTAGAATACAATCCCAAGGACTTCCAGCGTTATTTCAACAATGAAGCGACGATTCATCGTATAACCTGTTTCCTACTCTCATCCGGAGATGAAGGGCCGTCGAAGAAGAAGCATACGTCTTTATCCGCTATGATCCTAACGAAGTACTAAGCTTGTCCTACGACCATGATGATAGCTTCAATACTTTATCCTCATTCGGAAATTTTGACCAAGAAGAAAGCAATGGGGTAATCTCGGTAGAATCCAACTTCCCCGAAACAGAAAAATTCACCACTACAACGAGATATGCAAAGTGGGAAAATCGGTGGCCTAACCAAGATACATCAAGCCCGTCTTACGCTCATAAGATCACGACCCCGGAGAGATGTGGATACCGATTTCCGTAAGTATAATGGCACAACTTGTCTGTGGCTCATTTGCAATATCTCCATGCGGAAATGAGTCGGTACTATGGCCCGATGTCGTTCACAACTCGAGGCCTTCCAAGAAAGTCTTACGGGGTCCGCATTGCAATGGTTCGTCACGCAACAGATATCAGCCTCATGAGAGATTGGAATGAGCTGTCTTCGCATTCCCGCTTTCGATATCAAAGCCGATTGGGACAAGTACCTTGTCAAAACTTGGTTCACTTTAGAAGAAGACCAATGGAGGATTTTCGAGTATATGCGAGGAGGTGGGGAGGCTTTTATGATGCAAACTTACCCTCAACCGGCTGAAGAAGAAATGATAAAGCCGTTCATAGGGGCTTTACCTCGCAAGCATCGCCGTTGGTTGCATGGGTTGCATTTTCGTAGCTTCAATGAAGTGGTCCTCTCATGCGAATACTTCGAGTCTTTACGGAGGCGAGGAACTCAAAGGCGCTTAACCAGCAATATCAAAGTGCTCCTTTTCATAGGAGTTTTCATGGGTGTTGCTTGTTTTTATAATTTCATGTTTCTTATCTGTCTAGTGTGCTCGTTGTATTTTCCATTTAAGTACTCTATTGTACAGTTCTAATATTTTGTTTTAAGAGCATGAGGCGGTACTTCAAAGCGCCGGTGATGTTATCCAACCATGAAAAGAAAATATCATCCAAGGAGAATATCGAATTTGGGCTTCCTCATGCTTTTTCTCCCCCAAAGACGTATTTTGAAGATAAAAAATATTTCATCACTCGAAAGTTTTTGTTAAAACAAGATGATAAATTTAACCATGTTTGTCTTTCGACTCATTCACTTCATGTCTCGAAGATCATTCCCATCCCCTTTGACTTAGTGTGACATGGGGCATTTGAAGCAAGCGCATCGGTGAACTCACCAAATTCAAAGACACCGCCAAGAAAACGAGGGCAAATAGAAAGAATCATCCTACACCAAAAGAGGGTAAGTCTTATCCTCGAATATAATTTGGAAATGATGTCTTCTCTCTTCTATTTACGGGATACAAAAGATGAGATGTAATAGGTACGGGCATAGAGTTGAGATCGAAGCATCCATGACATGCCTCACTCCTGCCTAGCTTCATCCTGAGCCAAAGAACTATCTTGTCGCACGACGCGCCCAAACGGCTAGATGTTACAGTATCAACTTCAACATAAGGAAGGAGTTCCTCCTCTTCCTTTTAAGTGATTACTATCAACAGGAAGAAAATCTAGACAGTCAAGGCGATCTATAGCCCCACACCTTAGACAATGACTTTGGAATTTAGAAGCTTCAGACGCATATTCTCGCAAGAAGTAATTGCCACAAGAGAATTGGAGGTTTTGATTGTCCATCTCAGATTCCATAGAAGCTTGAAGTACATGACTTTGCTCAATGCTGCTAATGGTCATATAGTCAAAGACAAAAGAAAAATTCCACAGAAGGAAGGCGTTGAAGATAAATTGACAACCATCAATCATACATACATGGCCGTGAGTGAGGAAGGCCAATCGAAAGAAATGTCAAACTGTGCCAAGACGAAAAGGCCGTTATCGACATTCAAATATCCCTAGGAGTCAGCAAATACAAACTTTGGAGAAGAGTAATTTGGTATCGTTTCCAATACTCCCGATTGTGTCGAACTCACTTTTGACATATTTTCTCCTATTGACAAGAAGCATAGGATTCAAGAAACAAGCTTAAAGGTTAATTTGGACAAATCAAATGACCCATATCAATTTACCTAACTTGGTATAAAAGGACGTGTCAAATCCCGGAGCCGGTTCGGTTAAATAAAAAAGGCAGCGCCCTACGGACACCGTCGGCGCCTCTAGCGAGTGGTATCCGGAAGAAGCAAAAAGGTCCAAAGTCGGGGTTCGAATCCCGACGCGGCGGTTGGCCGCTTGGTAAAAAAATAATAAAAAAAATTTTGCTTCTCTTGCACTTGCAAATTACGAGAGAGCGGGTGACCTAACGAAGCTAAAGACGTAGGACTTCGTGTCCCACTTGCACTTGAGGTCCATCCAATCCAGTGAAGGGTAATGTTGTATCGCTTCCAAGTTATTCGACTCTTGAAAGAGCTTCGACTAACATGATCCCTTTTATCATTTGCGGGATCACTTGACCGTAAAAAATGCAGATAACAAATCAAAGAAAGACATGTCAAACTCGATAAGCTCTCCTAAAGCGAAATGGTGTCCCGAATAACCACCAAAGCAAATGACAGAAAATCTTCATACCTCAACTCATATTTTGATCTTGGCAAAAGCAGAGATGCCCGATCGATTCCCAATCATTGGCTGATCATTCATGTGTCATATCCCTAATCAATAGGGACAACCATCGACACCCATTTGCAAATAACCCTTTTGATGTTCAAAATTTAACATATTTGGAAACACCATTATGTTAGCCCCTAAAGTTGTCAATATGGACTTTTTTGAGTCAAAACCATTCACTTGTTTTGAAGAATTCAATCTCCATCATATTCGAAATATTGCATGTCATTTCCAGATGAATTCTGCATGATGATTTTGTCTGTCTAAGTCATTGATTCCACTGAGGATTATTAAAATAGACAGCTAAGTGAAGAATACAAGATTAAATTGAGCATGCTGGATGAGGTGCGTCAGAATGATGAAAGGCAAGCCATATCCTACACACAGTCCCCCATCTATACACTTGTGAGATGAGTGCAGAAGATTCCATGGCTGCAGGGTAAAGAGTTCTCTCGCGAATGGTACGATAACCAAAATAGTGAGAGGCATTTCATTGCTCACCCCTTCGAGCTCCTTACACTGGAGAAGTTTCTGTCCTACCCTCGTCAAAGAACCACCCTACACTGGGGCAGATCGGAGGCGAAGCAACATCACAAGGTGAGAAGAGAGATAGAAATTTTCTTGCTCGCACTTGCATCAATCTTTGGGTGTCTTTATTGCATATGAACACTCGCATTAATTTAAGTGCCCTAGAGTCATGAAGAGCAATTCTTTCTTTACGCACTTGTATCTATTGTATAACTCAATTGAGTCTGTAAATTCACCCTCACGTGGAGGCAAAGCAAAAGCTACTGCCATTTGAGCAGCATAATCAGAAATGCTGGCAAAAGATGAAGACTCAATAGTCTAACAAAGGCGTTTGCTTGAACTTATCAAGATCAGCTCTCAAGCAACGAAAAAAAAAAAACATGGGCATAAAAAAGCAGTGCACCTGGTAAAAGCAAGGTCAATGCCCATAAATGAAGAACTGGAATAAAAATAGGGGCATGAAAAAGCAGTGTGCCTGGTAAAAGCAAGGCCAATGCCCCCGGTCAAAAATGCAGCCAAGAAAATGTTGCTGTTGTGGTTCATAGAACCTCCATTTGTGATGAGAAGAAAGGCGGTGACAAATGCCAAGGCAATCACCAGCTCTCACCCTTTTACACATGAATCAAGCCTACATTACATCCCATTGTAAAAGTCTCTTAAGACTAGGGGCACTTCAATTAACGTAGGATTTCATATGTCTATAAGCATCGCTCGAAAAAGTACGAGCAAGACTATTCTATCTCTTTTCGCAGGACTCTTGACTTGCAAACTTGGAGATGATCGTAAAGCACTTCGTTCATGAGCCTTGACCTCGACGGTCCCATTTGATGAGCTATTGACCAAGTCTTCATCGCAATTTCAACAAAGACCTCTCACATTGGTAAAGTCGTACCCACTTGAGAATACTCGGACCCGCCGACATGATGACAAGTGAGAAGTGTGGTCCTTATAAATCCCGCATCAATGGTCGGGATAGCCTTTTCCATGAGAGTGAGCGAAAAGTCCTTTCGGATCGAAAGTCCCTCATCTAGCGTGCTCAAGACATCTTCATTCTAAATGAAGGTTGTCTTTCAAAATCTTCCCCAATGGAAATCAAAAGATGCAAAATGACAAAATTATCATGCATGAATCTCATTTGAACTCATGAATTTACAGCATATACAATCATGTGTGCATATTGTGCAAATAGCAGACATATTCTCAGAGATCAGAGATATTGCCAGGTAAACATATCTCTATCCCCATTTGTCTTAAAGTACCTATCACTGTCCAGGTACTCTCTTCTTGACACTCGACTTGTTCAAGTCGTCCCTTGAGTTTGGGTGCTTACAACTGTCTAAGTATCCCCTTGTCTTTGACTACCCACCACTTGCCGGGTACCCCCTGTGTTTAAGTGCCTACCGTTACTCGTGTGCTCCTCCGTTGACACTCAACTTTGTTCGAGTTGTCTTTAAAGTTTGGATGCTCTGGTGACCAAGTATCCTCTTGTCTTTGAGTACGGCCACCGTTCGGATACTCCATTTTCCCGACACTCGACTGTTTGAGTTGTCCCCGGAGTATTGATACTTGTGGTGACCAAGTATCCCTTTATCGTTGAATACCTGCTGCTGTCTAGGTATCCCTATTGTCTTTGAGTACCGGCCACCGTTCGGATACTCCCTTTTCTTAACACTCGACCTGTTCGAGTTGTCCCCAGTATTGATACTTGTGTGACCAAGTATCTCTTGGAATACCTCTTGCTGTCTAGGTATCCATATTGTCTTTGAGTATCGGCCGTTGTTCAGATAGCCCCTTTTCATGACACTCGGCCTATTCGAGTTGTCCCCAGAGTATTAATGCTTGTGATTGACCAAATATCCATTGAATACCTACAGCTGTTTAGGTATCCCCATATCGTCAAGTACCCATCGTTGTCAAGGTACTTCCTTTTCATGACACTCAACCTGCCCGAGTTGTCCCCAAATAATATAGCAGTTGTTCAAGCATTCCATTGCTTTGCTTGGCACCGCCTTCTAGGTATGTTTCCTAGCACTTGGACCCGCCTGAGTGGTCCCAGATCATATCTTTAAGTACTTGTGTTCATCCAAGTATCCCAGTGCTTTGTACACCTGTGGCTATCCAGGTGTCCCACCTCTTTAAGTGCCTGCAACAATCCAAGTAAGCCTCATACCACAGTCAAGTTTATAATACCAGGAGGTGAGAAACCTTCATGAATATCCCAGGTACGCCCTCGATATTCCCATTTACCAGGAGGTGAGAGACCTTCACGAATATCTCAGGTACGCCCTCGATATTCCCATTTACCAGGAGGTGAGAAACCTTCACGAATATCCCAGGTACGCCCTCGATATTCCCAATTACCAGGAGGTGATAGACCTTCACGAATATCCCAGGAGGTGAGAGACCTTCATGAATATGCGAGGCACGTCCTCAATATTCCCATACCAGGAGGTGAGAGACCTTCACGAATATCCCAAGTACGTCCTCGATATTCCCATCTACCAGGAGGTGAGAGACATTCACGAATATGCGAGACCCATCCTCGATATTTCCACATACCAGGAGGTGAGAGATCTTCATGAATATGCGAGGTACGCCCTCGATATTCCCAATTACCAGGAGGTGAGAGACCTTCATGAATATGCGGGGCACGCCCTCGATATTCCCAATTACCAGGAGGTGAGAGACCTTCATGAATATGCGGGGCATACCTCGATATTCCCAATTACCAGGAGGTGAGAGACTTTCACGAATATCCCAGGTACGTCCTCGATATTCCCATTTACCAAGAAGCGAGAGACCTTCACGAATATCTCAGGTACGCCCTCGATATTCCATTCTCAAAGAGTTTGTGCTTGTGATCATCCAAGTACCCCTTCGATACTTGTGATCATCCAAGTATCCCCAAAGAGTTTGTACCTGTGATCGTCTAGGTACCCCTTTGTACTTGTGATCATCCAGGTACCCCTTCGATACTTGTGATCATCCAAGTATCCCCAAAGAGTTTGTACCTGTGATCGTCTAGGTACCCCTTTGTACTTATGATCATCCAAGTACCCTTTCGATACTTGTGATCATCCAGGTATCCCCCAAGAGTTTGTACCTGTGATCGTCCAGGTACCCCTTCGATGCTTGTGATCATCCAAGTATCCCCCAAGAGTTTGTACTTGTGATCATCCAAGTACTATCTCCCAACAAACAGATGCCCTGAGAAAGGTCGGGCGCATCTCCCGTCAAGGCGACCGAAAAAGGTTCGGGTCCTAGATTAACAACTTATTGCTCTAACAGGCAACCGAAGAAAGGTTCGGGTCCTGGAAAAGCGATTCCCCGTCAAGGCGACCGAAGAAAGGTTCGGGTCCTAGACAAACCAACTTATTGCTCTAACAGGCGACCGAAGAAAGGTTCGGGTCCTGGGAAAGCAATTCCCCGTCAAGGCGACCGAAGAAAGGTTCGGGTCCTGGAGAAGCAATCTCCTCATGCAACAGGTAAGGTGATGCCTTGATACTTGCCAAAACTCGGGGTTCACACCCTATCTCACTCACTCTCGGTAAGTAACTACAGGTATCTTCTTATCTGTCTTAGTATATGTAAAGTTATATTACTCTTTTTCCGCATAGAATAATAAGTCCCAAATAAAATATAATCTATTACGCGTGTATGGATAAAATTTAGGCATCAGTTTGTCTTTGAATGTAACCTCTGCGAACTCACCTTCAAAGAGGGGCAGTTGTTGACACCTAAATTTCGTTTTTTAAATTAATTAGGTTTTTTTTACATTTATTTGCCTTTTCGGATAGTAAATAATAATAATAATAAAAAAAAAACCAAAACCAAACAAAACAAATAACAAAACAGCAAAATAAAAACAAGAAAAGCAAAAAGCAAAGCAGCCAGCCCCTTTTCTTTCTCTCTCCCTTCGCACGGCCTGGCCCCCCTTTTTTTCTTCCTCCCATCTTCTTCCTCCTTCCTCGTTCTTCCGCCCCGAGATCACGCGCGGCGACGAAGACGCGCTCGAGCACAACCTACAACGAGAGAGGAGCGTAGGCCGGTGGTTGAGGGGATGCGGCATTGAAAGCGAGTATGCCTCCGTGGAAAGGGGAAGAATTTACGCCGATTCAGCCGCACCCAAGGCCGGTCGGCGTGCGAGGGCCGGCGGCCGAACCTCCATCGACCGGCCTCCTCCTCGCCTATAAATAGAGGAGCACCTCCGTCGATCAAAGCACGGCGAACTCCGAGATCTTCCCTTTGAGAGACTTCAAGGGGGAAATCGAAGAGCAAGCCAAGAGGGCGGAGGATCGGGTCGCAAGCTAAACGACCTCCCACCGAGAGACATCGGGGAGGCCGGGGCAAGCGAACCCGGATACGTGAGCAGCGGAGGCCGGAGGAGAAGAGGCGGTTACGGATCTGCGAAGTAGGTGGCCGAGCAAGAGGGAAACTAGAAGGGAGAGGGCTGGATCTGTCCACCGCCGTGCCGCGATCCCTCCCCGACGCCGACCAGCAACGCCCCCGCGCCGTGTTCCCTCTGCAGAAAGGTATCATCCACCGCCCGTTGTTCGCTCGAAACCCTAGCCACCGTCGTCCGTGTCCCGGCCGCCGAGACACCGCCGAGTGACGTTGCTTCCCCCCCTCGAGAAACCAGCAGCCGCTCGTCATCGCCTAGTCGTCGTCGCCGTGGAAGACCGTCGTGGCTGCCGTCGTCGACGCAAGCCGCCGCGTCATTTCCTCCATCGGCGCCGCATCCAAGCGAAAAGAAGAGGCAGCGTCGCGTCGGGTAGGGTTCCGCAAATCGGGTCGCGGGCGTTGGCCGGTCGGGTGGGTTGGCATCCGGGTAGGGTTTCCCGGGTTGGGCCTTCACGCGTGGACTAAATTCGCACGGGCCTCGAGAAGTGGGTTTATTTTTGGGCCGGCCTGTTTTCTAAAAAAAAGGGGGGAAAACCAATCAAAAATCCGAGTCGGGCCAACGCGGGGCCCGTCGCCTGAGTCTTGGGCTCGCGACCGGGTCGGACCCAACCGGGGATCCGACCGGGTCGTTTTAATATTATAATATAATATTTTAAAATAAAAAATAAAAAAATAAAAACAAATAATTTATTTTCCGAAAAATCAAAAAATCAAAAAATATTCCATATTTTCCCAAAAATGCCAAAAATCCAAAAAAAAGTCAAAATTTCATGAAAAAAGCCAAAAAATCAGAAAAAGCCAAAAAGACTTGTATTTTTCCAAAAAATACCAAAAAATCCCAAAAAATCCCTTTTGTGTCGAGAAAATTAGAAAATGACTAAAAAATGTTTTTCCTCCCAAAAATGCATGGAAAATCCCTCGATTATCCAAAAAAACCTCAAGGTTTAAACAAGATTAGGTACCGAAAGGGCATTAGTGATTAACTAGTGTAATCAAGTCCCCGATCCTAATTTCTCTGGTTGCGCAGGAGCGAGTATTTCTTCCGATACTTCGCTTGGGTTTCTAATCGACCCACCCCAAATCGATTAGTGGCGACTCCATTTTAAAAATTGATTTACAGGTTAAAAAAAAAAAAACTTGAACCATTAAGTCGTGAATTGGTGGACTTGGGAGAGTCCGGGCTTAACCAATTTCAGCCGAGCCATTAGCCTCCTTAGGCGCTCGTACCCGATTGCGGGCGCCGAAAAAAAAGAGAGGTCGCGACACATACTTGAAAAAGAACTTGAAACACTCTCTGACATACCCGAGAGGAGAGATGAAAGGAATGCAAAGATGGAAATACCTAGAAAAAAAGACTCAGGCTTAATCCTTTATTTTCTTAATAGTCCCTAAACGTGCGAAAAAAGGCCCTTTATTTGAAGCTAGGGACTATCTTCCAGCTGGTAGTTCGCGAATCCCATCCAACAAGAGATGGATGCTTTTTTGCTTCCTTAATTAATGCAATTCCTCTTTTTTGTCTAATATGGTGCTTTTATTCATTCATAAAAAACGAGGATTACAACGATAGATAAGTTTCCGAACATAAAATTTCCGAGAAGGGTAAGGGAGGAAAAGACATCCAATTTTGAGGGAGAGTTTTGGTCCAGTGAGCCTTGGCGAGCCAATCAGCAACCTTGTTGTCCTCTTGAGAGCAATAGGCCAATGTCATTGAGTTGAGTTGGGCTAATATTCCTTTACATTGCTCTATTATATATTTCACGTTCCAAGGGTCTTCAGCCTAGCCCATGATACTTTCCACCAAAGTCAAACTATTTGTTTCGCACTCTAGCTTCTCATGTTGAGATCAAGTTTAATTGTGTTGATATCGATGAGAAATGAGATTAGTGAAGGCTAGGACAAAGGTTGTGACAAGAGGAGTGCAAATGTCCAATGACAAGTGGCTCATGGTGACTTGCAGATACCAAGGTCAATCTTGTGTCCATGAGAAGTCTTTGTATGCTGATATACTCAAAAGGGTTATTGGATATGCAGTCGCAAGTTACTCCATTCAAGCGATTACTAGAAAGCATCTATAGATTGGTCATACTGAGCACATGTTGATAATGAGTATCGGGACGTGTTGATATCAAGTCTCAAGTGATGCAGGTGTGGCATTCATTTAAAGATGATTATTGACTGTATAAGAAATAGCCCTTACGGGCTAGGAATACATGGCAGAAAAACAAGAAAATACTCGCAAAAAAGTGATGATAGCTTTTTGGGGGTAGCGAATCGAGAATTAGCAAAGTGACAATTACAATAGACTCCATTTTGAGAAATCTGCCGATATCGGAAGAAACGATTGTATAGCAATATTGAAATTTGCAAAAGCATCCAATAATCCCGAACTACTCTTCCTTATGATTAGAATCTCCAAAGTTGTGATTGATGATGTAAGGATCAAGGAAGTCATAAAAAGGGTTGGACCGAGAAATTGACAATACCATCATTGTACTTCATCTCTCTCATATGTAATTATGAAGAGTCTTTGTTCTCCATCTGGTATTCCTCATCTAAGGTTAAGCTTCTTTGTGATCTAGACGAAGTGTACGAGTGCGAAAATAGTCATTATATTTTGATAATGTGATCTATTAGTTGATAGACACTTGTTGATTGTAACTTGCTCTGAATCTTAATGAAATTCAACCTACATTATGATTGTTATCTAGACAATAAACATAGACTTAGGGATAAAGCCGAACTATTATAAATTGTTATGTGTTTTACTTCGTCAGTTCATTATTGTCAACTACTGATTACAAGCACCACTATTACATAATATATCTTATCAATATCTTACGCATACAACTGTCATAATTTGCTTCTATTATTGTTGACTTATATTGGAGGAATGTTTTTCATAATCCGCATACTACTTATTCTATCCTCTCTTCTAGGTTGTATTGTTTGCTCAACGAAAAAATAGCATATATTTCATTCGTTCACGCACATCAGTTGGGGAGCTTTCCAGCATATAAGAATTACAATTAAATATTGATAAGTGGACTTTTAACATGCCCATAACATTCGGAAATTAACGTTGTTAAAACTGCTATAAAACACGTGGTGTTTCCATGGACATAGGAAACGTTGGGACACGTGTGAAGTCCCTCTGTAATGCATTGTTCCGCCGGCATGTCTGCTATTCGGTCGGCGACAGCAGCGCACACAGAGACGTGGCAGGCTTCGGTACTGAAACGTGGGTTATCCACGAACGTGTCCGCGGTCCTCTCTCTGGTTTGCCCTCAACTTCTCCTCCATTTACATCTGCTGCTTGTCTGTGTTGCGGCAGTGGCGCTGGAAATGGGTCAAGGCCAGGAAGTGAAGACCAGAAATGATCCGCAAGTCGAAATTCAGGTTCGAAATCTGCTCTGTCTCCTTTTTTACTGCTAATCAAATGGGGTTTGCTAGTTGGTGACGGAGTGGAGTGAGCGAGGGGGCTTGTTGTGGAGTTTTTATTGCAGGAAAGAGGGGAGATATTCTTCTTCTATAGGCCCAAGGTGGAGAGAGAAGCAGCTCATGGCGCCGACGACGTGCAGCGCCTTTACATAGTCCTCCGCCCAGAGTCCGGCGAGAGGCCTGTCGAGGAGAAGCAAGATCCCCACTCCGGCAAGGAAGGCGCCGACCCCAATTCCAGCGACAAGGCCACCGTGGAAGGTGGCCACGGTAGCCAGGTAATGATGGTCACGAGAACCACACGACCCGACAACTTGCCTATGATCACCTTGTGATTACAAGCCTCTCTGTAAATCCCAAACGCAGGAAGTGAACATCGAGAAGCAGGCGCTGTTGAGGTTGATAGTGATGGGGAAGAAGAGTCTTCCGGACCCGAGCAAACGGAGCCGACCTCACTGGGGATTTGTGGAGATGGTCACCACCAAGATCGATGATATCAAGTCGGCTCTTAAAGCAGGTGCTCTCTCTCTCTCTCTCTCTCTCTGGTCTCCCGTGATTTAAGTAGGACCTGTTGCTTCTTGTAGAGGAGTATGACACTTCCACAAGGGGACACCGCCACACGGCTGCAGCCAGAGCGTTGGGGGAGGGAGTGTACCGCGTACTTAGACACAAATCCAAGGGAAAGAAAGCGCACACGCATCTCATATACAAGCTCGAATTCCCTCCGGAAGATGAGAAGCAGGAGCCCCAGGAGTCGCTCAACGTGGAAAGAGAAGGCTCCTTCCTCATCCAGATCAAGAACCCCGACCAGCACGGTGCCGGCCCTTCCCAGTTCAGGGGACTCCAGAGCAAGCGCAAGGCGGTGTTCCCCGCCCACCTACAGGGACAGTTCGGGCAGTTGAGGTACAGCCCGGCTGACCCGCCCGACTTCCTGAACTACGAAGGGTGTGAGTTGCTGTTGATATCGGCATCGGACGACATAGAGGAAGAGCTGGGGTTAGAGCTCAAAGCGGAAGGAGAGGCCGATCCCTCATGTTCCGATCTGCTCGAGACGTTCGGGGAAACTGCACCCGTGGATGCCCTCCTCAGGGGCACCTGGGTCTGAATTTCAATCTTTCTGACACTTTTTGGTCTGTGTTTAACTAGGAGGACCCGTTTCATGTTTCTACTGCAGTTGGGCATTTGTAATATATTTGGTAGCCCTGATGTCAATCTTGCAATATAATCTGATTTCATCAGCCCAAATGGCTCTAGCCTACTTAGGAATGATAATGATGATTGCATGGCCTAAGTAATGGAAATGGCAATTCCAAGAAGTTGGTGGAATCACCATTATATGATTCACATATAAATCTAAACATACGAAAAGGGATGGGCCATGTGATCACTTTCCTACTCATTCATGCAAACCAAACATTCACATGGATCGGTATATTCGAACCTAAAGCATGTGGATGATAAAAGAGGGGGAGAGAGACTGAAAGCATAGCGGTTTTGTGAATGAGGAGTTTGTGAGCTTGTCGACGATGGAGATGGGTGATCGCCATAATCAGCAATAGACCCTTTTGAGATTTTTAAATACTCGTGTCTTTTTTCAAATTTTTCAAAATTCCACTTTAATATCTTTATTTTCACGTTATTATTGGATTGATGTGTTGTTAACTCAACAGGGAAAAAGAGAGAAGAACACAGAAAAGCTCAGGTTTTTGCTGCTTAAAAATGAGGAGCAGAACAAGCCGGAATTTACGGACTATATTACAATAAATTCACGAATGAAATAGTTGTACTTATTTAGAATTGCATTTGTAGAATTTCGTAGAGTAATTTTTGCAGTGCCTAGCATTGCTTATTTATTTCATTGAGGAATCTAACTATGCCTAGTTAGATGCCGATTGGCTGTTGTGGGAGAAGCTCTAGCTACGCGGAAAGCCCTCACTTGGAATTGGAGGAAGCCTCATCAGCTGAGTCATTTATCCTTTTTTTTTTTTTTGAAGGTATAAAAAATATTTGGCTACACAACTATCATATTGGATCAATTCCAACATCCTCTATGACCATAGCCAAAATGTTGATGTGCTTAAAAAAAGACGAGAGATTAGATTCTTTTTGTGATATTATTGATTGTACGAAATTTCATGTTTAATTCACTCATTCATACTTGTTTTCATTGATTGTGTTGTCTATGTAGACTCACAAATTTTATGTTTTTCAATCATGCCATCTCGTGATGTCTTATAAATGTTTGATATGATAACAACTTCTATTGTTATCATGATTCATGGAAATTATGTAGTATAAATTGATCCAGCGAAAAAAGAAACTGCATTTGGAAAATCACCTTATTTTATTTTAAAAAGTTGCGGCGCACTGTGTGGATTTTCACTCAAAAAAGAAAAAAAAAGAGAAATATATGAGAGAGAGAGAGAGAGAGAGAGAGAGAGAGGACTATGATTATCATTATTTTCCTTAAAACACATAAAAAGAGTTCAACCTTATTGTAATAGAATCGCAGAACAATGTTATCACGAAGTAAACTAGAAAGAACTGACATTGTGAAACAATGCTTGAATTATGAGATTTTACAGAAAAATCATATCTAATAAGTGACTTTGGTACTAATTGTTGTGCTATTCAGTGAAAAATCAGAAGAGTATTATATTTGTCTATGTGAATATAAAATAAAATAATCATATTTCAAGCAACATGTCACATTATTAATTGACCCAGGAAAATGTATTAAACAAAATCATCATTGAAGTACTTTCATCCGAATATAATATGACATGTTGTCTACACGTGTATAATTGGTTTGCTTCGCTCCAATAGTGCAACTATTTTTTCCGTAAGTTCGATGCAGGAGACAATTTTTTTTTATTATTGAAAATCAGAGTTCTTCCCCAACTAATGAATATAGTATCACCGAATATTGACACCAGCCATTGTTATACTTTGGTAAGGTATTACAATTGTAAATTGTTTCCATGTAATCTGACATGGACATCGAGTTCTGCCACAAAATTAAGCCAAAAAAAAAAAAAACGGAAAAGGGTTTAAGTTTGTCATTTTGTTAACTTTATTATTTGCTTGCATTTAAATAAGGATGCTAACTTATAAAGCGCATCAATTAATGAGTAAAGCCACAACAGCTAAATTACATTTAATAAAGCATTTTTTTTGTTTGAATTTAATAAAGCACTTTACACAAGACATGTTCTCCATTTAACAATGAAGATTTATTAAAGTGTTTTTTTCTTAAATTATTTAAGGGGTTGCTAATTTGACGGTTGGCCTCATATGGAAGGGAATAAAGAAATCGTTTGTTTTGCGGAAAATGAATGATTTGAATTATCATTTTAAAAATGATTGTTTGCATTACTTATAAAAATAAATGAACGGAAACATTTCATCGTCAACAATAATGTTTAAATATAAATTATTGTTTAAATGAAAACATTTCTTATTGACTAATTATTTGAAAAAATGTAATAATTACTTTTTAGAAAATACTTTTCAAATTATTCATTTTTCTCAAAACAAATGAAATCTATATTGACATATCAATATTTACATGTCATCCAACCATTTCTTCACATTTCTCCTAAAAGTAGACAAGCATTCATCCAAGGTCTTGTCATCTTCCAAAAATTTCCTTTTGATGGATAACCGCTGGTCAACTTCAGCTTGTCACATGGTCTATTATCTATTCTTCTAATATTTGCCCGAATTTATAAGAATATATAAACAGATTATGATCCAAAATTACCATATTCTTTTCGACAAATGTTCCGGTATTTCTAGTTTTTACTAGAATTGATTATAAAAAAAACTAAAATTTGGACTTCTCATTACTAGAAGGAAAGAGACATCTTGTTCCCAATTGAAGAATAAGAAAAGCACGTTCAAGTAAGAAGCAACTGCCAATTGCCTCTGGACCGAGCAAATCACTGAGATTTTCTCAGTCAACATCGATCGAGACATTAATTGACACATCAATACTATAGATTCAACTATTTAGGACATAATTGGTATTACTGGGAAGCTCAAATCCAGTCAATGCAATTCTTTCCCAGGAAATCCATGATCATCGTTAGGGATCACACGACATGGTCCCGAACTATAAAGCTCAAAATTATCAATAGTGCGCCTGGAATTACCTCAAAGTTCGAGAAACTCATATCAAACCACATCACAAAATATGTAGGCAAAAATTAACCTTAGAAAACTGATGCTTGCACAGGTTTATGCTGTAAAATTATCTAAACAATCTGATAATCAAGTTAGAGCACAAAATCACTGGTGATCACATCTGCAACCCTCTTTAGACACATGAACATCCTGGCAAAAACTTATATGGACATGTATCACGCTTCCTTCCTCAGATCCCTTGATGAAATTCTGCGATTAGAAGAGCAGTAAATGGCACATGCATCATCAATCGGAGTGCATCGAATCATTTGAAGACACTTTGTGGGATGCTAACAACATTTACACAGATCTCTATACTTAAAGGGCTGTTTCTAAAATGTTTTAACATCGTGAGATAAAATAATTAACACTAATTGTTTCTGCCATATCACAAACTAGAGAGAATCTTACTATGCTAAAACCAGCACCAATAGTGTCACATTCAGATTTGTGCTTTATCACAAAACTACAGTTCAAAAGTTATCTTGCAAATAGTTCACTTCAAGAGTGGGAGCCACCTTGAAGTGAAAGTTTGACTTAGCTTATAGTCAAATGAATAGATTAATTGACAGGAATAAGAACAATGAACAATATGATCAGAATAAACCAAGAATCAGTAATGAAGAGCAATGACTTATGTTCTTCCTCATTGTGCTTGACTACCATCATACAAGTAAATCTATAGCTATAGGTATACTCGATCTTAACATGAGCATCCCATCAAACCGTCACAGCAAGAATCATTGCCACATCGCCCAAATTTGGCACAACCTATAATATAAAAGGTCACACCATGTACACACTAGTTATATGCATGAGTAACTGATAATCATTCAATATGCATCAGAGGTGCATCATATCACCATACATGATGTACGTGATGTTCATAAAAGAAAGGATCATAAGTTTAAAGGTTTTACCTAGTTATGCAAAGGCATGAGAGTGTTCAACAGGATGAATTAATGCAGGTAGATCAAATGAGAAGCGTGATTTACCTGTGACCTATGAGGCTTTGAAGCTGAAAATAAAATATGAGCCTTTAGCATATGTATAAGATACTTAAACAAATCATAGATTCCACAATGTCATTAACAAAAAATGAATGGAAAAGAAGGGGAAGAAAGGCAAAGAGAAATGATATACATGGAACAGGGTTCTCCAAAACAGAGAAGAAACATGAACCAAGTTGATTTTATCATTACAAAGACAAATTATTTCAAGGCCATGTTTTCCGTATGCAATGAGTTTCCAAAGTGTACTAATTATCTCAGATGCATGTAAAGATTATGATCTGACTATAACTGAAGAGCTCTTACGAAAGAATTGCTCAACCAAGAACCATGTATGTATAGCGGTTAGGGATCAAGGAAGAAGACATCTCTCTCAAACAAGTCTAGTCAAAGAATTCTCAACTATTAAGATACTACGCTTCATCTTTTTCCTTAACCGAGGACATGACATCCCATTTCTCATATGGCAATTTGGCTAGGAATACCTAGTCTAAAGTAAAGCCACATGTGATAAACAGGGCAACTGAAAATTAGCAAAAAGAGAGACAGCACATCTGAAACTCAACCTTTTGTTTCCCAGGCCAATTCTACACATTTGCATAGCAATTATTAAATGGTTGAGCATTCTTAGCGTCGGTCTGGGTAAGTGTACTTACCATCTCCAGATAAACACCTTATCCTTGATGGATGCTTGCCCCTGTCATTACATAATATTCCACTGGGCCAGCTTCATTTCTCTTGGATGTAAGGATACAACAACATATCTTCAGTACAACAAATGATCTAGAGAGAGAGAGAGAGAGAGAGAGAGAGAGAGAGAGAGAGAGAGAGAGAGAGAGAGAGAGAGAGAGAGAGAGTTGTTCAGCATAATATGCAATCACTGAAAGGCCCAGCAACAATTCTTTTCCAGCTTTTTGACGGAATCGGTTAAAAAGTAAAAACAGAAAGAGGCTTCCCGCATTCTTTTTAATCAATATGGAAGAGGATGAGTACAAGGAAGACAACAGAATTTGAGTTTAAAAGAGAACTTATTCCGAGGAAGGGTCTTTCAAGAAGATGTTGCTAGCAGACGCAATGCTCAACTTCATTGATTGAAAAGGTAAACAGAAGGTAGAATTGCTCTATTATGCTCATTGAAGCCTCTTAAAAAGTGTAATTAACTGTGGGTCCATTGAAAAAGAACTATCATTTCCCTTAAGTTATCTCATGTAAATAGGTGCTAACAGCAGTATTATAACATTGTTACACATAATTCAATTGGTTAAAATGGTCGATCGCCGCTCATACCATTAGGGTTTCCTCGTTCATAAAAATCTCGTAGAGGAGAAATTGCTTCTGATGCCGTTATACCTCCACAACATTCGAAACCCTTTGATCCAGAATTCCCATTACTGTAAGAGAAACAAGAAGACAGTTGGAAATATTGAAAAATTAGCCAGACTCTTGAAAGGGGGAACATAGATGAAATTTCTGTGGAAACCAGCCAATATTTCCAATGATTCTGCATTTGTACCTAGCTCATCAGCTTGAAACCAGAGACAGGTTCCACTTGCAAAACATTTCCAAATTTCATGCTGGAGATAATTTAGTAGACTAATTGATGAAGCACTTTGCACCACTTCTCAAGGGAATATTTCATGTCCACAAGTTATCAAAATTGAAATCTTGAAAAATCAATTGCCTGCTTTACTATAATTCATCTTGAGTTGAATTTTGTTCACAAGGTCAAACTCGAGATAAATTTTAAGATTGTGTATTAATTGCTCATTGATTCATGTTGAAATTTCAAGGAGGACATCTATAGATCTGGTTCTTCAGCTTGACAACAAATATAACATAAATAATATAACTTTTGTATCGTGTTCATTTAAATACCATAATTTCTTTTTCGCTTACTTTAGTGCCATTGGCGAATTTGCCTTGTTGGAAAATTTGACATGGTCGTCCTATGATTATTTTTATTATCTTTGATTTATTTTGAATTTTTTTATTTTTATTTCCTCTTTTGCTCTTTTCAATGTTGGCGAGGGTTGATGGTGAAAAAGGAAAAAGAAAAATACAAAAAAAAACAATTTAAAATAAAAAAATTTAAAATCCAAGTCAAATGAAAAATTGATTAAAACATTTGCGTAAGAAGATTTATTAGAAATGACACTCAAACAATTGATTTTACTCCAATGTCGTACTTAAATGAGGGGATAAAAAAATTTTGACATTAAAAAGTTGTGACACTCATACTATACTCGTCCCACCAAAAGGACATACGCGGAGACTCAAAAGATTGATTTTCATCACTAGATTGCAACTGGCTTATTAGTTGGACTGTTTGTATTTGTCATTTTTTTTTTTTGGTAAAAACTATTTGTATTTGTCATTTTTGTCTATTATTTCTATCAAAAGCATACACTGGATCCTTATTAACATTGTATAACTTACATGGGAACCAATCGTTTTCTATTTTGAGATAAACTTTTAGGGTGGCGCCATTTCCACCCCCATTTTGGCTAAGACACTCAATTTTTCCCATAAACTTACCGAAGTACCATCTCTCTCTCTCTCTTCAATTTATTTATTTATTTATTTATTGGGCTAACTCATGAAACTACTTTCATTTCTGTCATCTCTCTTATCTTAATTTGACAATATAAATGTCAAATTACACCAAACAAGATATATCTTATTTTGCATCCTATTACCACTATGCCTAGATTAGATTATTGTTAATTTTAATTTATGATCTTAAATTTTTTATCACAAAAGTTACATAGAACGTAAAAAATTTCTTGTTATGACGGCCTATGAGCACAAAATTAATTTCCTTTTTCATTTTAAATAGTTTGAGGGAAACTTTATTTCAAAGTTGAAAGTTAAAATTCAATCTAATTATCTAGCCAATTTTGGCATTGTGGGTGCTTTTCTGGAATAATTTTATAGGTTTTTAAAGTCTTCTTTTTGGACTTTTTGTAGGTTTTTAAAGGTAAACGTCGCTGATTTGTGACTCCTTTCGAGCTTTTTACATTTTAATATGAATTGAAAGATGGGGTTTGAAAATTTAGTTACACCTTCTTCACTTTCAAGCTCACATCAAATTTTTTCAAAGGGAAGTTTTAAGTATATTTTAAAGTTTTGATCCACTTGATATGAGATTGACTTTTCAATCGATATTTATTACTTTCTTCAGAGTAGGAGTACAACAGCAAAAAAAAAAAAAAAAATATTCACTTTTGTTTTTTTCTTTTATGTGCTTTTCTTTTGTTAATATTTAGATATGATCCAAATATAAATATGTTGACATTAATCATGTTCCTGACAAATTAACCTTTTTCATATTTTGATCAATTTTCCTTTTCCATTTTTGATCAAGATTCAGCTAGATAATTAAACTGAATATTAATTTTCAACTTTGAAAAATACTCATACTATTTGATAAAAATAAACAACTAATAGCGTGTTCATAAGTTGTCAGATAGAAAAATATTATGTGATTGAAAATAACTTCAGGGACGGTATTTTGGTAAGTTCACTTGAAAAAAATGAAAAAAGTGTCTTAGTCACAACGTCTTACTCATGCTTTATTCACTCTCTCGTGAATGTAGCGATCTCAAGGGGTCGGGAGGCCAAAACTCAGGCTGAGTATCCCCAGACTAGACCGGCCTTAGGTTTGGTCAGTGGGATTTCAACAGGTTCTTCGTTCATTTCGAGCCTTGCGAAGTCGGTTGCCATGATTTATCATGTGTCTCGGGATCTGTTTTAAATTATTTCTAAAGCTTAATTGTGGCCATTTTTACGAAAGTATATATGTTGAAACGTTTTAAGGAAATTTAATTTCATAAAATTATTTTGAACCCACAAGGGCATATGATTAGTAACTATTATATACCAAACATGAGATTGAAATTAGACCGGAAATGAGTATTTTCATTTTGGACTGATTCATTTTCATTGTGGGCTGATTCTCTTCAACCAAACAACTCATTACTACATTTTTGTTTTTTTTTTTTAATGGCAAATGATTGAACTTCAAACATAGTGAGATGACAAGGCCCTCAATCCTTGCATTTATTGCAAGAGAAATAATTGCACATGTTTCCTGCATAAATTTCTGAATAATAACCGATGAATCTCTTTCATTAATGCACAACTTCCCTTAGCTATATAAGTTCTCATCTCTAGATCGACTGCACCATCAAACAATACACAATCTCAAACAATTTTCTAACCCTTCTATCCCCAAAAGACCATTATGGCAACGCTCAAGAACTTGTTTGCTCTCATGATCTTGTTGGTCGTCATTGTTGCATTGCTTCCTAAGGCTAAGGCTACCCTCACCAGATACCTTGATTGTGGAAAGAGAATAACTCACGATTGTGGGCCTGGATTCTTTCAATTCATAAGGTGCGTTTGGAAAGGCTACTGGGGAAAGTTTTCAGGGAAATGCGAAGACCATTGAGTTAAAGGTATTTTCCAAAATGCAAATTGTGTTTGGTAAATTGCATTGTAAAATTCCATTGTGAAGTATCTTTTGAGTAGAATGGTGTTTTGAAGAATTATATTTGCAAAAGGCTTTTGTTATTCATGAAAAAAAAGGTTGGCCAGCTATAAACAAGTAGTCGCTAGCGAGGAGCAGATAGTCCGATGCAAGCTGTTCGACAGAGGTAGGCGATCCGGCGAGGGTTGCGCAACCCTGGGGCAAGTGTCACGGTGACAAGATCTAGTCGCAGCGACCATCGCCGGAGGGTTGTAGGACTCGGATCACGCAGCCTCACTAGAGGTCGTGGCGACCGGATCTAAGGTTGTTTCGATGTTGGCGAGGGTTAATGGTGAAAAATGAAAAAATAAAATAAAATTATACCACCGATTATGGAAGGATCCCAAGATTGGAATATTTGAGAAGTCCACGCCAAGCGAAATTAGGAAAGAAAGTCCAAATTACTAAATTAGGAATTTTTTTTCCTTTAATTTTGTTAGCCGATTCCCACTTCTCATGGGAATATTTCATGTACACAAGTTACCAAAATTGAAATCTTGAAAAATCAATGTGTGCTTTACTATAATTCATCTTGAGTTGAATTTTGTTCACAAGGTCAAATTCGAGATATATTTTAAGATTGTGTATTAATCGCTCATTGATTCGTGTTGAAATTTTGAGGAGGACATCTATAGATTTGGTTCTTTAGCTTGACAACAAATATAACAGAAATATTATAACTTTCGTACTGTGTTCATTTAAATACCATAACTTTTTTCCCTTACTTTAGTGCCATTGGTGAATTTGCCTTGTTGAAAAATCTAACATGGTCATCCTATGATTATTTTTATTATTTTTGATTTATTTTGAATTTTTTATTTTTATTTTCCTCTGTTTTGCTCTTTTCCATGTTGGCGAGGGTTAATGGTGAAAAAGAAAAAGAAAAATACAAAACAAAAAAAATCTAAAAATCCAAGTCAAATGAAAATTTGATTAAAACATCTACGTAAGAAGATTTATTAGAAATGACACTCAAACAATTGATTTTACTCCAATGTCGTATTTAAATGAGTAGAAACAAAATTTTGAGATTAAAAAGTTGTGACACTCATACTGTACTTGGCCCACCAAAAGGACATACACGGAGACTCAAAAGATTGATTTTCATCACTAGATCGCAATTGGCCTATTAGTTGGATTGCTTGTATTTGCCATTTTTGTCTATTATTTCTATTGAAAGCATACACTGGATCTTTATTAACATTGTATAACTTACATGGGAGCCAATCATTTTCTATTTTGAGATAAAAACTTTTAGGGCGGCGCTATTTCCACCCCCATTTTGGCTAAGACATTCCATTTTTCCCATAAACTTAGGGCGCGTTTAGAACGATCTCGTTCATTGAACCGATTTCGACCAGAAATGATTATTTCGATTCTCGTTCCGGAACCGATTCGGAAAGTAAAAAAACGCGTTTGGTAACAAATAAAATTTCGATTTCGGGAATAGAAAAAGAATAGAAACGCGTTTGGTAACTATATAAAATTTCTATTCCAATTCTTTTTTAATTACCTTTTTAGATTAAAATAAATTTGATATTGAATTTTTATACTAAGTAATAAAAATATTAACTAATAATTTTTTATTATATAGTAAATAATAAACCATAGTATAAACTATACTAATATCCCTACAATATGTAATAAATAAAAATACTAAATTATAACATAAAATTAAATATGTATTCTATATACAACAAATATATATTTCATACTAGGAAGAAATAAAAATAAAATATAGAAATAAATTTTTTTTTGATTCGGCACTTTTGATTCTCTTTTTTGATTCTCGGACGGAGAATCATATTTTTTCTGATTCTGAATTATTGTCCAAAACCGATTTAAGGAGTAAATTTGTTCCCGAGAATCGTTTTGACAAAAAATTTACCAAACGCGATTCTCGTCCCAAACCGATTCTCGGGAACAAAAAATCAGAATCAAGCACTCTTTGGATGGTTGCCAAACATGGCCTTACTGAATTACCTTCTCTCTCTTCAATTTATTTATTTATTTATCGGGCTAACTCATGAAACTACTTTCATTTTTGTCATCTCTCTTATCTTAATTTTACAATATTAATGTCAAATTACACCAAACAAGTATATCTTATTTTGCATCCTATTATCACTATGCCTAGATTAGGTTATTGTTAATTTTAATTTATGATCTTAAATTTTTTATCATAATAGTTACATAGAAGGTAAAAAATTTCTAGTTATGATGGCCTATGAACACAAAATTAATTGCCTTTTTCGTTTTAAATAGTTTGAGGGAAACTTTACTTCAAAGTTGAAAGTTAAAATTCAATATAATTTTCTAGCCAATTTTGACATTGTGGGTGCTTTTTTGGGATAAGTTTATAAGTTTTTAATGTAACATCTTGAATTTCAAGTTCTACTTTGGACTGATTGAGTTGGGTTTTTCATCTACGCGCCTAAAGTTCTTTTCTCGAGTAGGCTACTCACGAGATAATTAGCCTATCGAGTGAAACTATTAAGGAATCGAAACGCAATAGACTTGAGAATTCGACCAAAAATCGACTACTCGACCATGCTAATCTGCAAGGGTCATTTTGGCATAGATCAATTAGAGACCGTAGATAGGTTGATTAGACAAAGTCATGTGATTAAGTGTGGGTGATTTCATCTAATTTCATAATTTTTGTCGATCGATATTATACCGATTTCTCTGTTATTTTGGTACTCTGTGTCTATATTTGAAATCTCGAGATTTTCATGACAACCGAGAGTCGCCAATGTATCGAAGGTGTACTTTGTGGCTTGAAAATAATAAACCACTTGTCAATAGCACGAAAAGTTCATAAAAGCTACACAGTAGGTTAAGACACACTACAATCGTGCAAGATTGAAATTAACTGTGAAATTGAAACCGAATTCAAAAATTGGAAGTTCTGTCATGTCAAAAATCATTTTAGGACCATCGACTTATCCTCCAAAGATTTTTTTGTAAACCGAGATTTTCGTCAAATTTTCAAAGTAAGGGTATTTTGGACCGGAAAAATCCGAGGACCATTTTTGGTCATGTTTTTGGGATTTGAGTTGGACCAAGAGATGAGGAAAAATGTGAATTGGAGTGTGGACACCTTGGTGGGATTTATGGACTCCAATTTAGGTCCAATTGGAGGTTAATTGGAGGGAAATTGAATCCAAGTTGGGGAAATGGTGCACAAATTCGTAGCCCCCATGCCCCTCAACCTTTTGGACCATTTGGGACTTGTTCTAGGGAGTTTAATGTGCACAAAATTGGCTGAGGATGACAGCCAAATGGTGGGACCTCTTCAAGGGGGATATAGATAGAGAAGGAAGACTTTGGAGGCAAATGGGACCCCCCTCCTTGACCAGCTGCTTCTTCTTCCTCTTTCCCCCTCCTTTATCCATTGTTGAAGCTTTATGGGAGCTTAAAGAACCAGAGAGACCAGCCCTCATATCCCTCTCTCTCTCCCTTCTTCAGCCCAAGCAAATTCGTAGCCTTTTTTCCTTTGTTTTCTTCTTCTTCCAGTTTCTATTCCAACTAACATTTCTCTAAAAACCCAAGTTAAAAGTTGCATTCCTAGACAAATTAGCTCATGCTCCACCCACCACTATGACCAGGAGACCGAGTTCATACGGAAGAACCCGACCTCGTGCTGAATGGAGCCGCCGGCCGACTCGCCTGGCCATCGGAAGCAGCCCCTCGCTGGTTCGTTGGGCAGCTCATCCGCCTGCACTGTTTCACCTATTTCACCCGTTTCACCTATTTCAGCCGTTTTCTTTCCATTTCGACCCTACCTCCACCCATACCAACAACTAGCAAGTCCCCCTTGACCCTCGAGTGCCGCCAATTGTTGGTTAACCCCTCACCGGAGTTCCAATCAGCCCTTCCTCGCCGTTTCAGCCACCGGTTTAGCCCTTTGATTTAGCCAAGAACAGAAGCAGAAAACCAGCAAGGCTTTGGGACTTCATGGCCCCTTTTTTAGCCCTTCCATGCCTCTGTTAGTGTCGCCGCTAGGAGGATTATTGCTTGCCTTCGTGTCGCTGTCGCTGTGGACTCACTAGAATGCTAAATTGGTGAGTTTACTCACTAATCTCCACTTAGGGAGTTAATTATGCTTAAGGGGTGATTAGATTAGCCTAATGATGATTTAGATGGTTAGATTAGTTTATTTAAATGTTAATTAGATTAGATGAATGATTAGATTAAGTGATGGTTTAATTAGCCTAATTATGCAATTAGATTAATGTTAAGCATGATTAGACTTTTAATTAATTAATTATTTGAATTAAATATTATTTAAATTATATTATTTATTATTTAAATTAAATTAAAATTTGGAATTTATTTAATTATTAATTAATATTTTTCAAAAATTATATCGGGAGAGCCATTTGTTAGAATTTTGTTTGGTAGTGGTGAGGTTAGTTTATGCAATTACTTGTTGGATTGTGCAATTGAGTGATGATTGTGAAAATTATGGTATTTGATTATAAAACCCCGGGTGTGAGATTTTAACACCAAAAATGGTTTTATATACTATATAAAACAGTGGAATTTTAAAAAAGAAGATATCAAATTTTCGGGTTTGATCTGACCGTGTACCCACACACGATATTTTCATGGATGCTTTTAATAAGAAGAAAACAGGCCAAGGTCGTTATTTTAATTGAGGCATGTGAGTGCAAAGCACAATGTCCTCCGCCGAAACTGAATGATCGTGTGTTGGTTAAGAGAACTCGTCCCCGGCGTGTGTCGGTGGATGTTACCTATCCCTGGCGTGTGTCGATAGATATTACCTATCCTTAGTGTGTGTTGGTGGATATTATCTATCCTCGATGTGTGTTGGTGGATATTACCGTCCCTAGTCTGTGTCGGTGGACACTATCTATCCCCGGTGTGTGTCAGGTAAAACTGCCTGTGCGGATAGTATTAATTTATTGGAACGCATGTTGATTGAATTGATGAAGCGATATATGTCGGTAATTCTTGCTTGTGTGAGTATTCCAATTAATGGGTGAATTTGCTATATGCACATGATTGTGGTATGAGCTGTGCTGATGTGCAGGAAGGAACCGAGGCGAGTTAAGTCCTTTGTCCTAATTGTGTGGCTGTGTAGCTAGAGCGCCCTGAGGCATATTACCTTCCTAATAGGGGTTTAGGAGGTGAACTTACTAAGACATTGTCTCACCCCGTCATGGGCTTAAATTTTCAAGCCCCTAGAGGACGAAGCGGCCAGTTCATTTTTGTTGGCCTTGAGGAGTCGCAGAGGTGAAGTCTGAAGGAGTGGAGAACGTGTTCGACTAATAGGTCGTAGGACAGTTCCTTTTTGAGAACTAACATTTTGTAGACTTTTGATTGTAGACCTCTGTTTGTAAACTCCGTTGGTTTTTAAAAGTGTTTTGGTTGTGAATTTGTTGTCCAGCTTTCTATTCCATGCTGTTTGTCGTCAGGGGTATTAATTGTTTACTCCCGCATGTGTACTAAAATGAATGGGTTTGCGATGCATCTTGGGAACGTTGCAAATTTTATCGACCAAGGAAGGGGATGTGTGCGTGCTCGAGGTTCGGGGCATGACATTAAAGTCTTCTTTTTGGACTTTTTGTAGGTTTTGAAAGTTAAACTTTGCTGATTTGTGATTCCTTTTAAGTTTTTTACATTTTAATATGAATTGCAAGATGGGGTTTGAAAATTTAGTTACACCTTCTTCACTTTCAAGCTCACATCAATTTTTTTCAAAGGGAAGTTTTAAGTATATTTTAAAGTTTTGATCCACTCGATATGAGATTGAATCTCCAATCGATATTTATTACTTTCTTCATAGTAGGAGTACAACAGCAAAAAATTTTCACTTTTTTTTTCTTTTATGTGCTTTTTCTTTTGTTAATATTTAGGCATGATCTAAATATAAATATGTTGACATTGGATCGTGTTCCTGACAAGTTAACCTTTTTCATATTTTGATCACCTTTCCTTTTCCATTTTTTATAAAGATTCAGCTAGATAATTAAATTGAATATTAATTTTCAACTTTGAAATATAGTTATACTATACTATTTGATAAAAATAAACAACTAATAGCGTGTTCATAAGTTGTCATATATAAAAATATTATGTGATTGAAAATAACTTCAAGGACGGTATTTTGGTAAGTTCACTGGAAAAAAATGAAAAAAGTGTCTTAGTCACAATGTCTTACTCATGCTTTATTCACTCTCTCGTGAATGTAGCGATCTCAAGGGGTCGGGAGGCCAAAACTCAAGCTGAGTATCCCCAAACTAGACCGGCCTTAGGTTTGGTCAGTGGGATTTCAACAGGTTCTTCGTTCATTTCGAGCCTTGCGAAGTCGGTTGCCATGATTTATCCTCATGTGTCTTGGGTTCTGTTTTAGATTATTTCTTTAGCTTAATTGTGGCCATTTTTATGAAAGTATATATGTTGAAACGTTTTAAGGAAATTTAATTTCATAAAATTATTTTGAACCCACAAGGGCATATGATTAGTTACTATTATATACCAAACATGAGATTGAAAATCAGACCGGAAATGAGTATTTTCATTTTGGGCTGATTCTCTTCAACCAAACAACTCATTACTATGTTTTTGTTTTTTTTTTAATGGCAAATGATTGAACTGCAAACATAGTGAGATGACAAGGCCCTCAATCCTTGCATTTATTGCAAGAGAAATAATTGTACATGTTTCCTGCATAAATTTCTGAATAATAACTGATGAATCTTATTCATTAATGCACAACTTCCCTCAGCTATATAAGTTCTCATCTCTAGATCGACTGCACCATCAAACAATACACAATCTCAAACAGTTTTCTAACCCTTCTATCCCCAAAAGACCATTATGGCAACGCCACTTGTTTGCTCTCATGATCTTGTTGGTCGTCACTGTTGCATTGCTTCCTAAGGCTACCTTCGCTGGAAACCTTGATTGCGGAAAGGGAATAACTTACGATTGTGGGTCTCGATTCTTTCAAATCATAATCCTTGCTGACACCTTTACACCCACTGATGAATGTTGTCATCAGCTCTTGAGAGAGGGCAAGAATTGCCACAAGCAATTTGTGGAGTCGAGCGTCTCTAGCTACAAGAAGATTAGGGGAACAATATCTAATGTCTATAGGAGGAGCAATGAGATGTGGAACAATTGTGTTGTGGTTGTCAGTCCTGTGTCCCCTCCCGAGCTTGCTCATTGAGAGCCATTCCTATTTTGTAGTACACTAAATGTGAAATAAAAAGAACGAAAGAATTATAGTTTCTTTTATTGGATTCTCCTCAAATTTTTTATTTTATTTTTCTCTTCTTAAGCCTTATGGTTAACTATCTACAAAATTATGGATGAATCATATTTTCAGTGTTCAATGTGTGTAGAAATTTGTAATTTTTAAAAAATGATCCGCAAAATACAATCTGCCCCTCAAGTTGTTACTACTTTCGAGTCTAAAAACATAGTCCCATACAAAACTATAAGAATATGTCATTTTATTTCTTATGCTTTTAACACAACCTTTTGAAACAAATACCTAAGTGATCAAAAGATTAAATGATGGTTTGATAATCATACAATCATCTCTAATAATCACATGAATACGTAGCTAACGCTAGTCGATCTAGCACACTATTATACAAAATAAAGTAGAGAGGACTTCTCACTTTCAAGGTTTTTTGACCAAAAAAAAAATCCCCGATAGTTATTTTATATAATACTCTATTAATGGATAAATGTATAAATTAATAATCGTATATAAATCTTACTTTGAATCTTGTTAATCCTGTAAACAATCATAAAAAAGAAAAATTTGAATCTCGAAATATATTTCTCTCTTTATATATGTACGTATTCAATTGCTCCATCAGTAATTTCCTTCTTTTCATTAACTGATAATTCAAATAGTTTATCCTAAGATGATTTAGCGAAACCTTTCAAATGCTAACTGTATATTCATGCAAGAACGCGTGTGCAGTTTTGCTAATCATACACTCTGTAAACTGAACTTTTGAACATTTAATGAGGTTTTACTAGGATCAAGAATTGAGAAATATGTAGGGCCCAACATCTTTTGTAAAATGAGTTCGGAATAATTCTGACCATGTTATTGTGCAAGAATAGGTTTAATTTAATCAGCCCAAATGAAATGAATGTACGTTGCTTTGCTTGGAAGATGATGGCGACAATTAATATTATCATTATCTTTATTAATATTATTGTTATCAACTTGGCTTCTCTTCATTAATGAAACCTATTAATTATCACTAGTTTTAATGTTTTTTAATAAAAAAATTGTCCTACCTAAATATCTAGTCAACAGTTTAAATAATCAATAAATGTGTTCAGTAAATCTGGAAAACAAAAACTCAAATCTTGTTAAGTTATAATTAGCTAATATATAAGTTCAATTCATGTGGAAAACCAAAGCCAAGTTTGGTTTAGTGATATACGCGGAAAACAACACTTGTTATAACTTTTTTTACCAAAAAAAAAAAAAACACTTGCTATAACTTTGTAATCTCTTTAACGCAATCTTTTCATTATTTAACCTTTTTTCCACAAGTTGTTAAAGAATAATTTAATATAGTACAAAATAATACCAAAATATCTGGTCAATTTGTTGAATAATTGATAAATAAGTTCACTAAATCTGGAAGACCATAATTAAAATTCCTAGTCAAAGGTTAATTAATCAATGAATAAGCTCAATGAATAAAAAAACTAAAGTTAAATTTGGTTGATTAATAGATGGGAAAAAGATGAAATTAAACAATACGACGGTGGATACTAGAAAAGCGGGATAAGTACACTAATGGTGCCATAAGTTGGGTACGGCGCTCACTTTGGTGCCAAAAGTTTTCGTCGGATCACTTAACTGCCAAAAATTTTGAAAAATGATCACTTTGGTGCCATCGCCGATTTAGTTGGCCGGAAATCCAACGTGGCAGTTTTTTATTAATTTTTGACGCCGACGTGGATCGCCGGAGAATACAATCAGCATACAAAGAACAAAACGATGCCGTTTACCGTTTTTCCCCAAATAAGAAACCCTAAATCCCCAATTTCGATTAGAACCGGAAGTTGAAAACCCTAAATCCCCAATTCGATCATTTTGAGTACATACTTCAATTTTCTCCCAAAGTTATCAGCTCGCTCTTGTAAATGGAGAACAAAAGCTTCAGCAGCGGCTCACATTCCTATAAGAAAAGTGAATTAGATGGTGAGTATTACTGTTATTGTGGGTTACCAAGTCCGAGAAGAACATCTTGGACTCGGTTGAATCCCGGGAGAAGATTCCATGGGTGTGGCAGATATAGAGAAGGCTTGAAGTGCCAATATTTCAAATGGATTGATAAAAAATTCTCTGATCGAGCGACAGAGGTGATATTGGAGTTACTTGAAGGCTGAAATCAACCTCCACCAATGTTAATGGACGAGTTGGAGGATGTCGACTCAATGCAAGCTCAAATGAAGGGTTTAACATCTTTGGTGGACCATTTGAAGAGAGAGGTTTCAAGGCTGAAAATCGAAAGAAACTTTTATCAAGCGTTGATTGTGTTCTTATTCTCTTGGGTAGTTTATTCAAATGTAAAGTGAGTAATGAGAAGAAGTTTGTATGTCTACCATAGTCGAAGACGTGGAATATGCACTTGTATTGGATTATTTATAAGTAAAATGTGTTTTTTGGTTTGCTGCAATTTTTGTATGGAGCAGAATGTTTTGTTGTTGTAATTTATGGGTAGAAATGCAAGGTTGGACTTGGAATCCATTAGTTGTGAGCACTTAAAAGTTTTGTTGTTTAGTTGTGCATTGTCAATGTTTGTTTTGGTTAGTTTTTGCTTCAAATATAATGGTTTGCTACATTTTTTATTTGGTAATGCTTTGCTGCATTGAAAGCTTTTAGTAATGGTTTACCGTATTTTTCTGTTTGGTAATGGTTTGCTACATTGAAAGCTTTTGGTAATGTTTGCTGCATTTTTTATTTGATAATGGTTTGCTGCATTGAAAGCTTTTGGTAATGGTTTGCTGCATTTTTTTATTTGATGATGGTTTGCTGCATTTTTTATTTGGTAATAGTTCGATGGTTTGCGGGTTTGCTGGTTTGCTAGTTTGTTGGTTTGCTAGTTTGCTGCAACTGCAAACCATGGCCGAAATTAAAGGATGGTGGCAAATTCACGATTGACCATTTCAATGTCATAAGTTGTAAATAGTGATCACTTGAGTGCCAAGTTTTTATGAAAGTGATCATTTAAGTGCCAAGTTTTGAAAGTGATCATTTAAGTGCCAAGTTTTTATGAAAGTGATTATTTAAGTGACAGTTGCGATTACAAAGTGATCACTTACGTTGCACAAGTTTTTAAAAAAGAACATGTTAGTGCCAAACGTCTCATTCCAAATGCACCTTGTTCTTGCACCATGTTCTTACACCAGTTGAGTTGCTGGTGCATCTTCGTACACCAGCCCAGATGCAACAAGATGTACCAGCACCCAAAGTGTTCTTGTAGCAACACATATAGTCAGCAACAGTGCATCAATAGTGCAGCACAGTAACAGTGCAGCAATGCTGACAGCAACAATGCTGACAGCAACAAATTCATTATAATCCAAAACTTTAACCAACAATGCTGATAGCAACAGTGCAGCAACAGCAACAATGTAGCAACAGCAACATTGCAGTAACAGCAAGAATAAAATATACAGCAGCAGTAGCATAACTGACTTGCTAGCATTCTAGCCGAAATCAACACAAGGGAAAATGAATAGTCATTCCAGTACTTGCCATTAACATTGATTGATTGTTTACAAAAGAAAAGAAAAGCATGTCTAACTTCACTCTCCAAGCATCGAGAGTTCAACACTAAAAAAAAAAAAAAAAACAATGGTATTGCAGGCAACAACTACCATCAATCCAGCAAACTCCTAAAAAAAGAAGAAAACATGAAAAAGACCATGTCCAGCACCCTCCCTCCCATCAGTCTATATTGACAACACCTTGATCTTATTTTCCTCTTGGAGCTTTGAATTGATTCATAATCTGAGCACTCTTTCGAACTGGATGTGCAGGTTCTTTAGTTGGGCTTTCTATCACCTCATTTTCCTTTTCCTTGTTTTTGACGGCGGCTATTTTTGTTCTACCACGTGTCATGTGTTGGTCCATATCATCACTACTGCTCCCAATCGTTGGTTGAGATGGAACTGGTGCTGGGTTCTTTTTGGATGACTGTTTCGCAGCTGTACCCGATGTCTTCTTCTTCTTTGGAGAACTTTTCTTTGGCTGCGCCCTTGATTCTTGAGTTGGCCCACCTTGAGAGAGAAGTACCTCCGAAGTTCTCCCAGGTTACAAGAACATAGTGATATTATCAACCAAATAAATTGAAATACAACAAATTAAATGCATGAGGCCTATAAATCTTACATTCAAAATGGTCATTCCAGTATGTTCATCTATGTAAATCCCATAACCATATTGCTTTAATCTTTTCCCAAGAGCCCCTCTTGTTCGTTGTGGTGCATCATTTTTAGCAGCAATAATCCTTGTAGCAACCTCTGCAACTTGTGCAGTTGCTCGTCTTCTCACCTGAGAAACACATAACAAATGTAAATTTTAGCCCATAAAAGACCAAACACAGCGATGTACAATTTACAAGATATTTTTTTCTTGTTTGCTCAACAGTGGACTCAGTTGTTGTTGTTGCTGTCCTGCCTATTCCAGTCCATATCCCTGCACTTGAGCCTACAACAAGGCCTTTTTTTGGCCCTGGTCAACACTATCGAATAAGAACTGTAAAGTTACTAAGACCAAGAGGATACTTACCTTACAACATGGCTTTCTATTTGCCCTTCAGTAGGAATTACAGCAGGGCCTTCTGTCATCCCTTCAATAGGCCCAATAAGAAACTCTTCAGTAGGTCCTGTCCCTGGCACTGAATCAGCCATTACATTTTGCTGTTGATGCTGCTTTTTCAGCTTACAACCTTTCTTATTATGCCATTCCTTGCGGCAATAGGAGCATTTCATCTTTGATCCAGTCCTACTCATCCTTTGACTTGATGCCTCTTCCTGCTGCATTATTCGTCTCTTTTTTGGCCTTCCTATTTGCTTTTTCAACAGTAAAGGTAGAGGACTTTCATGATTTATTGGCTCCCAAAATTTGCTGCTTCTGATAGGCTGCATCATGAATTGGTATGAAGCAAGGTATGAGCTTTTTTTGTACCAATCATGTAGGTAATCATCTGGGTTTTCTTGCTTCATCTGAATAGCACAAATGGCATGGACACAGGGAATTCCATTCAGTTGCCAGGCTCGGCATGAATACTTTCTTCTATCCAGGTTGACAACATACTTATCCTGATTTTGAATAATCTCATATCCATTATCTCCACTCCAAACTGGATGGCAGAACCTACTAGCAGCAATATTTGCATCCAATCTCTTCACAATCCTAGGGCCACAGTCTCTACTCCATTTTCTAGCCTCATCTCTTTGCCTATGCAGTCTAGTCATAACCATAACTCGAATATCATCAAGCATGCTGATATTGGTTTGCACCTGGCCTCTAAAATTCTACCATTGAAAGCTTCACTAAGGTTGTTATCAATGATATCGCTTGAACTCTTCACTGAAGAAGGCCCGACACCAGTGCTTAGCTTATGTATGGAAAAGTGCATCAAAACCGTCCTTTGGCAGCTGCAACAATCCTTGTTTGGCTAATATGAAATTAGCCATATTCGTACTCTTTGCTATCTGCCAGAACTGCTTCTGCAGCCTATCTCCTTTGAAGTTCCTTGACCAGTTTGCATATATATGCCTCGCGCACATTCTATGCTCAACATGTGGCATCAATTCAGCCAATGCAAGAATAAGTCCCTACAAAAATTCAAACCAATAAATACAAGTCAAGAAAAATATGCAAGTGATTAATATTAAAAGGGAGTATATTATAATTGACAATGAAATTACCTTCTGTTGGTCGCTCATGAATGCCCATCCTCCCCCATTGGTTATCTCAAGGTCAGCCATTAAATTTTTTAGGAACCAGGACCAAATATCCTTGTTCTCTATCTTTACCACTGCCCAAGCTATCAGAAACATTTGATTATTGGCATCTCTCCCCATAGCAGCCAACAACTCCTCATTGCATAAACCCTTTAGAAAGCATCCATCCAATCCTATAACTTTTCTACAACCAGCCAAGAAGTCCCATTTGCATGCATCAAAACAGACATAAAATCTATCAAATCTAGGCCCAAGATCAGGGAGTGGCCTCTCCACAACCTCTACATATACCCTACTAGATGGGTTTTGAAACATACATTCACTAGCATAATCCCATACCTGCGCATATTCTTCCTTATACCCACCCATCAATATCTTCATCACCCTCATCTTCGCTCTCTTACATTGATTCCTCGACACATTAACCCCCACTTGCTCCTTCACTAACTGTTATAATTGAGGACTCTTGATCTCGGGCATTGCTTTGATAGTATTGAAAAAATGCTTTGATAACCACACACTTGTTACCCTTTTATTGTTAAAGATAATTGGACAAGTATGCTCCTCCTGAAAGGACCTAATATGGAATGACCCATTCTTATTAAGCGTAGCATAGAGTTTCCACGAACAATTAGCTTGTGAGCACTTAGCTCTCACAAACTCTTTCATGTTTCTAATGAATTGAACGCTCCTCTGTTCATCAATTGAGTTCTTCACAACAGCTTCCTTGAACTGTTTGGCATCATCAAATTTCATGCCCACCGACAAAACAGGTTTATCAACAGTCGGATCATAACAAGGGTACTTACTTTTTCTTCGAGGAGTAGGTTCTTCATCATCATTGTCAAGCTCATTTTCCGAACCAACAACTTCATCGCCACAGCTTTCTTCATCTTCACTTCTATTACCCTCAACTCGATCTCCATCCCTATTTACTAACTCGGGCCTTCTTGCTGAAGCTACAAGTTTTTTTTCTCAGAAATTCCCTTTGCTTTTGTCTTGACTGTGCGAGTTCATCATCATCTTCGTCACTTGGGAAATTTACTACAGCCAAACATTCATCTTCCGATTCACTAGATAAAGCAATTTCCCATTCTAATCCAATGAAGTCTTCATCGCCAACATCTTCACCCAAATCTTCATCCAAGATTTCAAGACATCTCCCTCTTTGTTCATCTCTATCAATATGACTTATCTCCCTATCATTTTGCCCTCTATCTAACCTAAACTCATCCCCAACCTGATTACTCACTTGAACAGGATCCCTCACTTCTCCTCCTTCAATGGTGGTCTGCTCATCCCCACCCTCATCCTCATCCTCATCCTCATCCTCACTATAATACTCAACATATACCTTAGCTTCTTTACCGTGAAGATAATGGTAAATGATATTCTTAATACCATTATCGTCATTAAAAAATCTCAACCATCCTTCAATTCTTTCCCAGGAACACAGTAATGTAGTTTTTGCACTTTGCATCGTAAAAAATATACCAAATCCCTCATAAAATCAATATATGATGGTTTTCAAACATTGACATAAATAGTACCTTCATTTCCACCACTATATTCCCAATCTTCAGTGCCAATAACAAACTCTCCACCATAGCAAACAATGATGCCTACCTGATTTGCGTCCATGTCGATGCTGCACCCAATGGAAAAAAAGAAAAAGAGTTATTGTCGTTTTGTTGGAAACACATGACAGAATCGGCAACTTTACATATAGGTTCTTGTCGTTTTGTTGTCAAGGAACAAATGCAACTAAAATCTCCCAAATTCGGTGCATTTACAGAAACAAAAGAAACCGAATTAAATAAACAAAGTGAGGTCCCCACC
The DNA here is from genome assembly GCA_016097615.1 of Eucalyptus dawsonii. Classification (NCBI taxonomy): domain Eukaryota; kingdom Viridiplantae; phylum Streptophyta; class Magnoliopsida; order Myrtales; family Myrtaceae; genus Eucalyptus; species Eucalyptus dawsonii. Next base: position 44,029,117 of record CM027875.1, read on the forward strand.
ACCCATTTTTCAATTTAATCACATTCACATTCGGTCCCCCAACAAAAGCAGTCCAATTAATTAAATAGACAAATTTGGTCCCACCACTGTTTCCATCCGAGTCAAGCCCCTCTGCACCTTGTTTTTCTATTCGGTCCCCATAACAGAAAGCGAACGAACGATGGAAGAATCAATTTTTTTATTCCGTCCCCATAAAAGTGACATCCCCACCACTTTTCCCACTACTTTCCCCCTGAGCCGAGCCCTCAATTTGCCTTCCGTGCCCTAACTTGCTATTCGGAACCCTAAATTTTTTGCAAAATTGATCCACGTAGAGAACATGACAAACCTGAACGATCGTCAACGACGGTGCAACTACAGTGATGGCCGAGCGACAGCGGGCGAGCGAAAGGCGATGGGTGAACGACGGTGGGTGAGCAAGCTACGGCCGGCATCGAGGAGAACCGTATATGAACCCTATTTTACTCCCTCTGCAGCAACACCGTTTTTTGCTATGGAGCAAGGCGGCGTCGTTTCTTATGTGAATCCACGATGGATGGGAAGAAACGGCGTCGTTTCTTATGAAGAAAGGACAACGGCATCGTTTTATGCTATCCACCGTGGACAATCTTAAGCCACATCGACTTTTTTTTAAAAAAAAAAAAATATAAAGGCCACGTATTTATTTTGGCCGGAATTTCTCGTCGGTGGCACCAAAGTGATCGTTTTTCCTCCGATTTTGCACTTAAGTGATCCGACGGAAACTTTTGCCACCAAAGTGAGCGCCGTACACAACTTATGGCACCATTAGTGTACTGATCCCCTAGAAAAGCTGATGAGGTAATTATATTCATGAGGTTGAGCCATATTGATAGAATAAGCGGTGTGTAAATGGATTGGGTTAACTTGAGTTAATTGTTGTCGGGTCATCTCGAAAATGTTATGTTTCATTCGAAATGAAAGGACATCCGATCGTCGTATGAATCACGGTTGCGAAGAGATCCATCCTTTCTCAGTTTTCTCTTTTCCTTGAAAAAAAGGACCACCTTTAGCTTTTGCAGGCCTTTCAAAAAGCCTGATTGAATGCTTCTGTTTAATGGGTTAAGCAGACGTGTCACGATGATATCAATTGCGAACCTAAAGCTCTTCCTAGATCCTGAGGTTTGGAAAGGATAAATCATGAATAAACAACACTTTATTGAGAAGACACGTCTTTGAAATTTGGATGATTCTAAAACCATCCTTGATTTAATATCTCTATAATAATGTAGATGTTCGCCATAATGATGTGGTGAAGATTTCATGAAGACTGTGATCATATCGATGGGCTTCATAAGATCGACAAGAACAAATTATGAGGATGAGAATCTTAATAGGAGGAGAAAAAGTCAAATATGATGACATGGAATCACCATCGGTCTGTCACGAACATATAGTGTTTAGAAGCTTATCTGCTCAAGAGGATGATTAAATGATTAATTGTAAGGTCCTTCCACACAGTTTTACCGTGGGCAATATGTAAAGATAGGTGATAAGGAGCATATGATATTGTCAAGTGACAAAAAGCATTTGATCATGCCGTTGTCAAATCTTGGAAGGTACTAATGAATGGGTAAATTTGCATATGACCATTGATGGGTAGATAGTTTTAATTACCGAAACAATAATGTAATAGTAGCAACGGATTCCATTTTGGGAAACCATGCTATCGACTAAAGGATAGGTCGTATGGGCAATCTAGACCTCAACGACAACACCAATCAACTCCCCATAGCTCTTAACTCCCAACTGATGAATTGAAGATGGCTATACTTTCACGACCTACTTACCCAACGAGCCACTCTCATCGAATAGGTTTAGAGGTATCTGTTTGTAAATGGCCCGATAAACTATCCAATCAAATGATTTTAAGGGTCCTAATGGTCCAATTCTTACAAACATGATCTCTCCCAAGACTATACCTTGCGTGACATGATATTTCCTGTTATGTTTTTAAAAACTTAAACATTTTCTAGGAGTCATCACCAATCTATTGGCATTGGCTAGACACCAATCAAGATGCAGGAGACACGTCTTGATTTTTATACGACTACATATTTTAGGATTGATGACTTGATTATGCCAATATCTATTATCGCTCTTTTTTTTTTTTTTTGGTAAAGGTAAGAAGTGTAATAGATTTTGCACAAAATTACAAGGGGGGGATGCCTGGCACCAACAAAACGATCACTCACAGAGACAAGAGTCAAGGAAGAGTGAGGGGGTGCCAAGGGATCCAACGAACAACAAAAAGAAACCCTAAACAAGAAAGACTAAGCTAAAACCAAAACCCTCCATCAAAGAAAGATAGAAGGACTCAAGTCCCGGCTGTTGCAGTCTCTGTTCTTTGGTATCTATCACATGCTTAAAGGTCGACGCCTTATCCTTGATTGCCTTCGGAGATGCATCTTCATCGCCGGGAGGAATAAAGTCTGGTTTCTGAAAATAATATTGTTGCGCTCCTTCCAAATGATATAGCAAAGGGCTCCAAAGCTAAACCTAGCCAAAGAGTTATAAAAGCTCTTATTCGAGAAGTGCTTCATCGCCCAAACCAGGTTCTCTTGTGATTTGTTACGCCACAAAATATTAAACTTAGCAGCCCAGAAGGATGCGAGATTACCCGGAGTTTGGCACGCGAAGAAAAGGTGGTTCACCGAATCAGGCCTACGGGAGCAAAAGGGACAGAGAGCTGCTGGAATCCTGGCGTAGGAGAGGAGCAGGACTTGTGTTGGCAGTCTATTACGAGTAATAAGCCAGAGATGGGTTTGGTACCTCGGCGGTATGGAGGAGCTCCACACGAACGAGGACCGTGGCACAAAGATCACCTTTCGGCCTCAATAATTCCCTGTGCGGAAGCTGTTGAGAAATGGCCCGAGGGGTGCCGAATCCACGAAAACGATCCGCTTGTCTGGTTAAATTCAGGGATGGGATCCCACCAATTGGCCATAATATTAATGACATACCAGCCTAAAGGCGTGGAGAGAGCATCGCAACGGAGGCATCTCTAGGGATGCCGTAACGGCGAGATCTCCCGGTTAGAGAATAGGCGGTTGAGAGGGCCATTAAGATGCCACGGATCAAACCAAAATGACACGGACACTGCCATTGCCAATCCTCCATCTAAAATGCTGCGATAAATACTACGAAGGCGGAGGAGCTTTTTCCAAGCCCAAGAACTAAAAGTCGGAATAGGAGTTACCCGAAATTTTTCCGATTTAAGAAAGTGGAGTGAACCCATTTACACCATAGAGATTCTTTATCCGAAAAGAGCTTCCAAATGTGCTTAAGCATCAAGGCAACATTGTTTTCCTTTAAGGAACGAATACCAAGCCCTCCCTCCTCTCTAGGGAGGCAAACATCGCACCAGGCTACTTTGACCCCGCCTGGACCCAACATTGGCCCCTTCCAAAGGAATTGGCGGAGGATTTTCTCAATTCTATCTAAAAAAGCACATGGCAGGAAGAATACACTTGCCCAAAAGCCTTGAATAGAGTAGAGCACAGATTTAATGCGCTGAAGTCTACCAGCAAATGACAGGAATCTATGGGTCCAAGATTGAACGCGAGCTGTTATTGCATTGACCAGCATAACACAATCCGCTTTACCTAGCCTTGCGGATATAATTGGTACTCCAAGGTATCAGAAAGGGAGAGATCCAACCTGGAAGCCAAGTTTGTTCAAGATCCCACTTCGAAGATCGACGAACCACCAGCTATGAACACTTCACTTTTATTCGATTCGGCTCAATCCGCTCCGGTGGAGAATGAATCAATTCCAGCCTTCAAGAGATCAATAGAGGCCAAGCTAGCTTCCGAGAATAAAAGGACATCATCCGCAAAGAATAGATGGGAGAGCTTGGTCGATTTACATCTCCGAGAAAAACCGAAGCCAGGCACTTTGTTTGAATGTCCAATAAACAGAAAATACTTCCATCACAAGAGTGAATATGTATGGAGACATAGGGTCACCTTGGCGGATACCTCGCCACTTGCAAAAAATCCATGCAGCTCTCCATTTAAGGATACCGAGAATTTTGGAGAACGAACACAGCTCATAATTCGGTCAATAAAGTGCTGAGGGAAGCCGAAAGCTTGAAGGCAAACTTCAATGAATTCCCAGTTAACTGTATCATATGCTTTCCTAAAATCAACCTTGATTACGCATTTGGGCCGATACGGATCATGGTGAAACCCACTGAACAATTCTTGAGCAACCAAAATGTTATCACTGATATGCCTACCCTTCACGAATGCATTTTGAGGCAAACTAATGATGGATGGCAGCACACGAGATAAACAATTAGCAATCAGCTTAGTGATACACTTATAAATAGTGTTACAGCACGCAATAGGCCTGAAGTCATGGACAGTGGAGGCATTGGGGATTTTGGGCACAAAGGCAATAATGGTTGTATTAATTTGCTTCAACAGCTCACCTGTTATGAAGAAATCTCTAACCGCCAAGATAACCGAAGCACCAACAACATCCCAAGAGTGTTTGAAGAACTTAACATTGAAACCATTAGGCCCGGGAGCTTTTCCGGTAGCAAGAGAAAACAAAGTATCTTTAATTTCATCATCCGAAATAGGGGCAGATAGAAACCGCACCTGATCCACATCCAGAGCCGTTTAAATCGCTCGGATCTCCTCCATAGTAGGACAAAGCGATGCCAGGAGTTGCGATAGAAGAAGATCACGAAAATGATCAACAAATATCTTCTGGACTTCCGAAAGCTCAACGGTAGTGGTATTTCCATTAGTCACAGTTATAATTCTGTTTTGAAGGTGACGCTTATTCACAACTTGGTGAAAAAATTTGGTATTAAGGTCCCCATCCTTCAACCAGCGTACCCTGGATTTCTGCCGATAAAACGATTCCTCTTGAAGTCGCAAGTCTGTGAAAACTTGAATCTGCTGCTTCTCGGTTTCCGCAAGACGACCATTTGAGGGATCAGCTTGCAATGCATCCTGAGTAGCATGGAGAGCCCGCCTGGCCTCAGCCGTTCTCATAGACAAGTCAGAAAATGCTTCTTTGTTGAGCTGTTTCAGCTTGCATTTCAGAAGCCGAAGCTTTGCACAGAGAGTAAACATGGGCGAGCCTTGAATAGGAGAAAGCCAAGCTTCCAAAACCAATGAAAAGAAATCCGGATGGGTCATCCAGAAATTAAAGAACTTAAATAGCTTGGAAGATTTTGGTACCTGCATAACCTTAACAAGCATCGGGGAATGATCTGATATGCCTGGAGCCAAAAAGGATGCTTCCGAATAAGAAAATGTCGAATTCCAGCAGCCATTTACCAACACTCTGTCTATTTTCCTCTGCTTGCGGTTAGGACCAGATGAAGTAGTCCAAGTATACCTATATCTAGTATAACGCAGATCATCTAGGCCCGCTTGGGTCAAACAATCTTTAAATTTGTCGAAAGCCGGGATCCAAGCATTTGAACCACCCACTCTATCCGAAGGGTCACGAATTGCGTTGAAGTCCCCAGCAACAATCCAGGGAGTAGAGGAAAGGATACCACTGGTATGAATAAGATCTTCCCATAGAGGCCTTCTAGACATGAAGCAGTGCTCGGCATAGAGTACCGAAAGAAACAGGACCTTACCCGAAATCAGCCAAAGAAGCCTCCCGTGGATGACTTGCTTCGAGGAGGTATTAACCAAAAAATCGAACTCCCGGGGGTTCCAACCCACCCAAATTCTCCCCTTATGGGAATAATTATAGTTATTAACCCACCGCCAACCAGGTAATAAAACAGACGATACCGAATTAAAAGCAGCATCGGAGATCTTGGTCTCAATAATACCAACACAGCAAAGATTATTGGACCTAACAAAATTCCTGATTTCGGCTTGCTTAACAGGGTTTCCCAATCCCCTAATGTTCCAAACACCAAAATTCATCAAAAAATAGGGAGGGCAGAAAACACTACCTTCGTTTGGGTGGCCTCCTCCTGCTCGACCCCTTATTAGGAACATTAGAGGGATTGGCCATAGAAGAAATCTTCAGCGGGGCCTTTTGAATATGCGGCATCTTAGGCCGAGGTTGAGAAGCATCCTGGAGGCTTGGCGAAAACCAGGGGCTGAATCCCCTTCCTCACTGCTACTACTGCTAACAGCCCTTGCATCCTCCTCCAATTCTTCACCGGAAGACAAAGCTGCCACAGCTTCAACAGGCTTAGAGATAGCAAGAGCTAAGGAGTTCCCATCACCTTCCGAGATCTGACCTTCAGGAGCATGTATCTTACTCAGACCATCAACCATTTTGGCCTTTAAGGTCAGGATTGGAGGAGTAAGTCCTAGCTTCTCCTTATGTCCCTGGAGGTGTTTATTTTTCCTATTGGTGACTTGCTTCCATCCCTCCTCCGAGGAGTAAGAGATATTAGGATCTGCAGTAGACGGATCTGCAGAGACTGGATTTGTAGTAGCAGTAACTGGATTTGCAGCAGCAACAGATTGAACTGCAGCAACTGGAGGTTGCTTGGTGCCTGCCTTTGCCAGGCAATTATGGCCAAATGCACAGCACTTCTCACATGAATTCGGTCTCCATTCATAAAGCACTTGAACCGAGAAGGCTTTGTCATCCACCCATACCTCAACTTCCTCGCATTTCTCCTGTTTTGCAGAAATTTCAACACAGACTCTAGCAAATGATAAACGTTTCATTTTCTCCGTCAAAGGATCTACATACAAGGGCCTCCCTACTGCGCTTGCAATCTCGCTAATTCCTGGAGCTGACCAATACGCAAAGGGTATATTCTTTAGCCGAATCCAGACAGGAACCGAAGATTGAAGATCTTTTTTCAGCTCCATTGTATGATGCCATTGCTTGAGTACTAACGGGATTCTGGCTATTGTCAAGTGCCCTTCATCCAGTATTTTCTTCCTGAATTCATCATCAGGGATGATGAAAAAATAGAAACCATCATCATTGGCTAGGACTTCGGACAGGTGAGCCCCCCAAGCCTGTTTTAGAGCCATCTCAGTAATCTTAAATGGCACATTCTTTCCAATATAATATCCCACCAGACAAGAGTTCCATTTCGGATCACCAGCAAACTTAGCATTCTCAGACTTGGTACCTCTAACTTGTAAAGTTTTTATCTAAGTGGTCTTGCGATCTTGATTACACACTATGCTCTAAAGGTATCAAAATCGTTAGGTGATCATATAAATGTTTTTGTAGGTTTTCATTCATTTCGTCAACTAACCCTAATCTATTCCAGGAAAGTGATTAACATCCAATTTATTGAAAGAAAATGCAATAAACAAACATCTACGTATTGAAAGTAGTTAGATAATTGTACAAAAAGTTAAAACTTGATATGAGTGGGGCAAAGAATACACATGGCCTCGTTATAAGTGTCATGACCCCAACTCCATCCTCAGGGTCATGAGTGACAGGAGGTTAATTTCGTGACGACCCAGGAACATCGCCATCCCATTTCTTTTATATTTTCACATGCGGAAGCGTTACAAACAACACCTAGACAATAATGAGCAGCCATGAAAATAACTACTTGCAAATATACAATTATATTAGTTACATTTACAGGCCTTATTGTCATGGGCCATTATATTTACAACCACTACATTTTCTACGCTCCAAAGGTCGGGTAAACCTTAGCTCCTTTAGCAAGATTTCAACTCCAGCACTAATGGGAGACCTCAATGCCTACAATCTTGAAAAACAATGGGGTGAGTCGTAAACTTAGCAAGAAAAACCCACTAATTTCCGGGTAGGATGATACCTCACCCATCAACAAGCATATAACTCATCCAAAACATTAGTCGATGGCAAATCAATAGCAAAACAAAAACTTTGTCCTGGATGAAACATGAGGAATCCTCAATCAACAGTATGCAAGCATAAACCAATATTCACCCACAATATGAGGAATTCACACCTCACTCAATATTATACTAGCATGGCTAAAATCCATTCCATAATATGAGGAACTCATGCACACAAGATTCATTTATTAAAAGTCGAAATCCATCGACTCTTCCGAAATCCATCGAGCATCTGAACTTAATCGGGCAACGTCCCCTAATCCAAGGGTAACGGCGGTTCTTCGACTTTGCATCCGTCGAGCATCTAAACTTAATCAGGCAACGTCCCCTAATCCAAGGGTGACGACAGTCCTTCGACAATGAGTCCATTAGGCATCGTCGCCGAAATCTATCAGTTGACGGCTATAAATTAGTCCATCGTGTGACCATGCATCAAGCATCACAATCCAGTTCTTATCTTTACTTTTAGTTCAAGGGCCTGAAGGCATGCCATGCATAAGTGTGTGAAATGATTTACCAAAACCAAGACGTTAAGCATGTCGAGCACGAATCAAGGATCGTGACTTGATCTAACATGTTTGAGCATCGATCTAGTACCCAACTTGGCTCGGGAATGACATACCTCAATATCACATCAAGGCCATGATACGACCGTCTTGTCGTGACATGTTCACCAATCTAGTATTAGACTTGCTTGGGAACGATACACCTCAATATCGCATCGAGACCATGAAAGGGCTGGCCTGTCGTGACATGTTCACCGATCTAGTACCAAAGTTGGCTCGAGAATGATATGCCTTGATATCACACCAAGACTAAGAAAGGACTGATCCGTCATGATTCCACGTAGGTCAAGGCTGACAAAGCCCTTTTTCTTTGGAGCTCGGGCGTGAACTAAAACATGCACTTGTGAAAATAGTTTGAAATAGTTTCGTGAGGAAATATCAAGCTTTCACAAAACACTTTTTAAAGTAGCTTTGAGTCAAAGCATATCCAAAACATATTAAGCAAGTACACAAATCGGACTTCTTTCAAAGCAATTCAAGCCAACGCATGAGCCAATCTCAACAACCAAGAACTAAACTCAATCAAGAAACAAAGTCACAACCCAACCCCAAGTAACAACAAGTCAATCAACTTCAGTCAATGACTTGTCACACACTCGGAATAGCGTAACACAACGTCCTTGCCAAATATTAGTAAGTTCTATTTACCACATTTTAAGGAATGGCCTAGGTGATTGAGCAACGTGCAAGCTGGCAAATGAGCAAGAGGTCGTGGCCACAAGAAAGAGAGAGGGTGATGGTGAGGGTGAGGTTAAGAGAGTGAGGAAGGAAGAGGAAGTGGTGTGTTGTGTGAATGAGGGAGGGATGCCCCTCCCCTATTTATAGGCAATCCTAACTTGTTCTCCAAACCTTAAAAGTCAAGACTTCCTCTCTATGTCAAGAAGCATTAAATGCAAGGTAACTTGGTCACACATAGGATATGACTTTAGCTTGGTAGCTTGGGGTGTCACGCCTCGAACCTCAAGCGCGTGCGCATCCCTTAGTGGTCGATAAAATTGCGACATCCCAGGACGCGTCGCCGACCCTTTTCATTTTATTGCACATGCATAAGCGAATAAACAAATCCCCTGATAGTAAATAGCATGAGATAGAAAAGCAAGAAAACCATTTTACAAACAAAACCACGCCAAGTACTATTTTTACCCAAGGCTCTGCTACTTCAGGTCTTTTAACTGAAATGCATCAATCCGAAATAGTAGTACCTGCTCTCCAATCCCAATGGTTAATGATGCATGTAAGTATGATGATATTGGGCTACACAGCTCTTTTATGTGGATCATTATTATCAGTAGCTCTCTTAGTCATTACATTGCAAAAAGCCATAAGGGTTTTTAGTAAAAAAAAAACAATAGAAGTCTAGATCGAAAAGGGGCTATAGAGATTCTAAACTCTAGGCTCTCCAGTCCTTGGCTTCAGGTCCTCCACGACACCATTGAGGGTGTCAATGTCCAGAGGGTGCCTTATCTCCCACTCCCCTGTCTCAACGGGAGGCCCATCAAAACCACCTATAGGACCTTCTCGACTCCCATTGGGCTTGTGAAGGTACCACGCCTTGAAATGATAAGGTACCAGGTGGGGTAGACCCTCATCGACCCAGACAGTGGACTCAACAAGCTCATGAGTTAGGCCAGTCTCGGGAATTGGGAAATGGGAATGTTGGAAACTACCTCCCTCAGAACCCCATAGTGTACATGACGTTGCTCCATCTAAGGACCTAAAAAGAATTGAGCTCACAACGGGGTGAGACAATGTCTCAGCAAGTTCACCCCTAAACCCTGATTAGGAAGGAAATACGCTTAGAGGTGTCCCAACCACACAACCACACAACCATAGAGACTCACCTCGTCTTAGATCCTCCCTGCATGTCAGCACAATTAATATCACAGACATGAGCAATAATAAAGCTTAATCAATTGGAAAGCCACATCTCATAGTCACATGGGTCCTGATTATAGGGCCAAATCATTATGACACGTCCCATATCGTGCCATACAATTTTGTCCCTTAAACCAGCGCGTCTATCTCAATCAATCATGCGTTCCTAACTTTAATCTCAGCCCAATGGGCATAGCCTACTTGATGTTTGATAGTCTGTTTGTGACATCTTGAATTTTCAACCCTGTTTTTTATTGAATTAATCGGGCATTTCATTGACACGCCTATAGGGTTGTTCTCAGAACTAATCACTCTCAAGATAACTAGATTATTTGGGAAAATCATTAAGGAATTTTAAGGCAATAAACTTGAGAATTCGACTAGGAATCAGCTTCTCGACCGTGCTCATCTTTAGATGCAATTACGGCAAATTGTAAAATCAATTTGAAATCAGAGATAGGCCGGTTTGACCGAGATGTGTGGCCGATCATGGGTGACTCCACTAAATTGGTATATTCTCGTCGATCGGCACTAGTTTGATTTTTTGTCGTTTTGGTACTCAGTGTCCGTATTTGAATCATTGAGATTTTCACGATAATTGAGAGTCACCAATGTGTTGAGTGGGTTCATTGTGACTTGAAGAAAATCGACCACGGATCATTTGCCATAAAAAGTTCTGAAAGTTATCTGATGGCTTAGGTCACGCTAAAAATGTGCCGAATGGAAATTAACCATGAATTTGAGTCCAATTTTAGAAATTGAAGATTCTGTCATATCACAATAAATTCTAGGAACGTCAACTCAGTCTCAGAATATTTTTTTTGCAACCCGAGACTTTTTGGGAAAAAATCGAGGTAGGGCCATTTTTATTCAGAAAATGCTGGGGGATCATTTTTGGTCACAAAATTGGGATGCAATATGGATCCATGGGTGAGGAAAAATGCCGAGATGACTGATGTTGGGTTGATTGAATTTATTGAGGTCAATTGGGATTGAATCAAGAATCAAACTATGTCCATCGAAGCCAAATTTGCTTGAAATCCGTATGCTCCCTTGCCTAGGTTGTTTTGGACCATTTCAAGAGTTATAAAGGTAGCATTGCTGGCTAAATTATAGCCAAGGAAGGTAGCTTGGCTGAGGTTGAGTCAAAGTAGACAATTGAATGGAAAAAAAAATGGCTTGTGGACCCCTTGTCTCTCCCTCCTCATCCCCTCTTGTAGCCGCCCAGCCCTCCATCTTCTTCAGTGTGCATTTTGGAACCAGCAGCCTAGGGAGAATACTAGCAAAGCCACTGAAGCTCCTCGCGCCGTCGCACGCTAGGATTGCCTGCACTGTTGCCGCTCACCGCCTCCATCCCACGCGAGCACTGCTGTTGCTCCGCGCACTTAGCTAACGGTCTCACCATTCCACTGTCCCAGCCTTTCCCTATTCGACACCTAGCAAGCACCAGAGTCACTGTGAGTAGCCACTGGAGGTCGTTGAGCCCTGTTTGGACCTAAGAACTATCCGTGTTGCCTCCCCCGATTCCTACCTCATTGAATAAGCTTTGTTCTCTTTGTTGGCAGCCAAGAGCAAAGGAGAACCTAATGGGTTTCTAGCCACCTTGAAGGTCCATTTTGGAGGTGTTCTGGGCCTCGAATCCTAGGCCCACTTTGGAGAGAAGTGACCCCCGTGACGTTCCTGTCGATTTGATCCGACCTGCTTGTTAAACAAGGGAGTTTAACTCACTAAACCTTACTTAGTAGATTAATGATGCTTAAGGGTTGATTAGACTTAATTAAGTGTAATTATGTGATTAGATTAGATTAGAGTAATTAAATTAGTGATTTGCCAAGCATGTTAGGTGGTTAGACGTAGCCATTAGAAAGTAGATAGGTTCTAGTATTTATTGAACGAATCTCGAAATTTTTTCGGGTCTGTTTCGGCGTCCAATTAGGCATCATGGGCTTAAGATTTATTGCTATTTAATAATTATTTTTGTAATTATTTATTTTCTAGAAATTCAACTGGGATAACTTGGTGATCGAAATTTTATGCTGATTATTGTGGTGGGTCTGTTTATTTATTCAAGCTTTAGTTCATGCGAATTGATTTAATTATGATTTTTAAAATTTATTCCTAAATTAATTAATTTTGGGTAATTAATTGAAGAACAACCGGGTATCGGTTGTTAGTGCAAAAAATATTTTGGTAGACTACGCAAATAGTGGGATTTGTGGAAAGTAAATTGATTATGCAATACATCACGCTAGCTCGATGACTAAGGATGTTGTCTCGGAGAAATGTGTTATATTATGTTGGCTTGATGATTAAGTATATGACCTTGGAGAAGGCAAGTGGGCTTGGTGATTAGGTATGTAACATTTGAGAATGCACGTGGGCTCGGTGATTAGGTGTGTTGTCTCAGAGAATGCATGTGGACTCGGTGACTAGGAATGTCACATTGGAGAATGCACGTGGGCTCGACGACTAGTTATTCCATCTTGGTGAACGTATGATATTAATTAAAATGACCTGGGAAAGGTCGGGATGACATGTAATCAATTAAGTCGATTAATCGATGCTTCAATCTATGGTGATTGATTGGGTGCCTATTGAACTCTATTGAATTGCAAGTGGAATCTGAGGCCAAGGTAAGTCCTCTTACTCATGTTGTGCATAGGCAGCCCTTATGGTGTATTGGTCTTCTAATCGGGTCTTAGGAGGGTAAAACTCGCTCAGACGTAGTCTCACACCATTGTGGGACAATATTTTAGGCCCGTAGATGGCAGCACTTGTACCTCCCCCTCCTCCCAAGCAATTTGATGTACTGGAGAGTATTTCGGAGATAGCTTACCACATACCGATAGATCACCACCCCAAAGGATTGGAGTATGTTTTGGTGAAGTCCACCATTTGGGTTGATGTGGGTAGAGATGATTTTGTGCCCCACGAGTATAGGTCGTGGTATTGTTACTACCAAGACAAAGGAAGGGATGGTCCTATACCCGAGTCTATTGTATCCTTGTACATTGTGGAGAAGGCTTTTGGTGAGGGTACAACAAACCCTAAAGATGGAATGTTGGAAGATGCTAAGGATCCCAAGCTTGGGAGTGAGCCAAATTCTCTAGCGTACTTAGTTGAGGGTGCCAACTGGAGTGAAGAAGCAGGAGACATTGTCGAGCTTGAGGAGGAGGGACCAGAAGAGGATTGGGAGATGGAAGATCTTGAAGAGGAGCCTGAAGAAGAACCGAAAGAGGAGCAGGAGGAGGATCAAGAGGATGATCCCGAATATGACCCGCATGAGGACTGAGACCTCACCTTGTTTGCAAATTCTAAGTTGTGATCTAGCGTGTGATAGATCTGACTTGTTAATAGTATTGTAATATGTACTGTGAGGTTTGCTTTGTATAAAAGAGTGGTTGTGATTTTCAGATGTGAAAAATATGGCCTTACTTTTCTATTCCATTGTTTGATTGCCTGGGGATTGTTTAATTACTTCCGCTTGTGTAATTAAAAAAAAAGGGTCGGCAATGCATCATGGGACATCGCTATTAATTCACCAGGTAAGGGATGGGTGCGTGCCCGAGGATCAGGGCATGACATCCCCTTTTTGTGGTATTAGAGTAATGGTTAAGGATTGAAGTGATAAGGTGCGATGACCTAAGGGATAGTAGTAGGAAAGACCTTTAAATTTATGACCAGTGCATGTCTGTGGTAGCTGAGTGTTAGAATTGCTTGTTGTTTGAATCGCTCTGTTTTTAATTCAATGTGGAATTGGAAACAAGTGTCAATTTTTAAAGTTGAGCTATGAGCGATCCGGAGTAAAGAACTCCTACCAAAAGGACCATTCGTGTCGTGACTCAGGATAGAATGCCGACCAGGGTCGGTACCCAAGGAGGCCATGGTCTCGCGCTAGCTCAAGCAGCTAGCGCGAGTGGAGTGGCACCACCTGCAGTGGGTGTTGGAGTAGCAGCCCCTGGTGATCCCAGGATAGAAGGGATCATGTGGGTGCTGGAGGTTATAGGTAACAGAATGGATCAACAGGCTTAGAATCAAGCCCCGCTGTGGAGGTCGCCGCTCAAGCCACCGCTATTGCTGCTGTTGTTGTCGCTACTGAGGCCGCCCCTGTCGCCGCACCTATTGCTGCGCCTGCTGAAGTTCCACCAGGAGTTGTGGTTGCTGGGAGACCAATCCATAAATTGGTGGAACATTTCTTGAAGCTCAATCTGCTAAGGTTTATGGGCACTAGAGACCTTGAGACCGCATCGCTATAGATATAGGACTTAGAGAAAGCATTTGCACTCTTGATGTGCAACGAAGAGAAGAAGGCAGTATTGGCTGTGTACCAACTGCAAGGTAATGCCAACATCTGGTGGAGAGCCACTAAGGACATAGTATTCCCAAAAGGAGTAGCTCAGGTGTGGGACACCTTCCTCAGGGCCTTTAATGATTAGTACTTTTTAGGTACTGCCCGGGAATAGAAGATGGAGGAGTTTCAGCACCTTCATCAGTGATCGATGACGGTTGACTAGTACGAGGTCAAGTTCGCTGAACTTTCTCAGTACGCTCCAAGGTTGATTGAGGACTCAGAAGAGAAAGCTCGAAGATTCAGAAATGGTCTTCGTTTTGAGTTGAAGCAACCCCTGCTACCATTGGACTTGATAGATTATCGTGAGGTCTATCGAGGAGCTCAGATGATAGAGAGAGGTTTAAATGAGCAAGCTGCCTCATCTGGATCGAGGTTCAGCTTTCATCTAGAGAATATCCGCCATGGGAAGAGGCCCTTGCTCGGAGGCAAATTTCAAGTACCACTGAATAAGAGAGGTGGAGTTGGCAAGCCTATGCCAAATAGGAATGAAGTGTGTCATTTTTATGGAAGACGACACGAGTCAGCTCCATGCCCAGCTAGGTCGGGAGTGTGTTTTGAATGTGGCCAACAGGGCCACATAGCTAGAAATTATCCTAAAGCCAAAAGGACAATCGCAGTTACCGCCATCATCGCAAATGGGATAGATAAGAGGATATGCCCTTCAAAATGTGCCACAAGGAGGACAGCTAAGACCTCTAGTTCAGGGTACAGTTTATGCTATCACACAAGGTTAGGCAGAAGCTGTGCTTGCCATGATCACAGGTATGGTTTCGTTGAACGACCATCCTGCTTACACTTTATTTGATTCGGGAGCAATTCATTCCTTCATTGCCGAGCAATATATTAAGTTGTTAGGATTGAGTCCTACATTGTTGGAGTCAGCAGTTTGCATATCTACACCATTGAAGGATAAAGTAATAGCTACTTTGGGTTGTTCTAGTTACAAGTTAGAGATTTGTGAGCGAGTGGGGAAAATTGATCTGTTAGTTCTAGCCATGTATGATTTCGATTTAATAATTGGCATGGATTGGCTCACCAAGCAACGAGCTAAAAGGGATTGTTATCGCGAGGCGATTCAGTTTGACCCGTTAGAGGGAAAGAGCTTCGAGTTTGTCAGGAGTTGAGAAGGTCCCTCGATTATCTTAATCTCGTCGCTAGAGGCAACTCGTTTGTTAGACGAGAGTTGCCAAGGGTACTTAGCAACTATCATGGATACGACAGTTGAGGAGCTGAAAACGGAAGACATTTCAGTAGTGCAAGAATTTCCAGATGTTTTTCCTAAGGAATTGCTAGGATTACCGCCAGAGAGAGAAATTAAATTTGTGATTGAGCTAGCTCCTGGGACAGAGCCAATCTTTAATGCTCCTTATTGGATGGTGCTATTAGAATTGAAAGAACTGAAGGTGTAGATGCAAGAGTTATTAGATAAATGATTTATTCGTCATAGTGCGTCACTTTGGGGAGCACCAGTTCTATTTGTCAAGAAGAAAGATGGTTTGTTGCATTTGTACATCAACTATCGGCAACTCAATTAAGTCATGATCAAGAATAAGTATAAATTACCGAGAATAGATGACTTGTTTAATCAGTTGCAAGGAGCACAAATATTCTCTAAGATTGATTTAAGGACAGGATATCATTAGCTGAGAATTAGGAAGGAGGACATTCCTAAGTCAACATTTTGACTTGGTATGGTCATTACGAGTTCACAGTGATGCCATTCAGGTTAACGAATGCTCCAGCTACTTTTATAAATTTGATGAACAGAGTATTCAATAAATATCTGGATCAATTTATAATCGTGTTCATCGATGATATTCTAGTATATTCAAGAAGTGATGAAGACCACGAGAATCATTTGAGATTAGTAAGTTTAGCAAGTGCGAGTTTTGGTTGATTCTTGTTGCTTTCTTAGGACATGTGATCTAGGGGTGTGCATGGTCTGGGTGGATGGTTCCCGGCCTAGAATCGAGAACCACCTACTAAGGACCGGTTCCAAAAAATTAGAACCAGGAACCACTCGTTGTCGCATGAATCCACCCGAGAACCGGACCGCCAGTCCGGTCCAGTTCTCGGGTGGATCCATGGAACCGGTCTCACCAATAATAATATCGTTTTCCAAATCCCACCGTGAGTACTCATAACGAGTAATATTTTTCTTTAAATCGAACCGGTTTAATTAATGGTACTAGTTTTCTTTATTTTATTGGAAAACACTACCAAAGAAGAGAAATTGTTTTTTTTTTTTTCATATTTTTGAATCATTTTAGTTTTGAAATCTAAAATGTTCTTTAAGTTTAAGATTCTGGATGATTGTCATAAGTAGAACATCTTTTCTTTTATCCTCTGACAATGCTCAATCTCTTACAACATTTGCTTTATTAATTTTTTTTTTGTCGATACTCCACATATTCTTGAACATAGTATTATATGTGAGTCCTGAAAGTATTCTTTGAATGAGCCATTTGTTAAGTTGTTGAAAGGTAGCTTACACCATTTACTAAATTCTTATTAAAACATGGAAACCATGAGAGGACATGGAACCCTAAAATTTAGATTTGCTAATTAGTAATTTTGAAATTTATTTAAATATTAAAAATCAATATATTGCTATAATATAATCGGTCTGGTTCGAGTGGGCGGATCCGCCCATGGAATTGGGAACTGGACCGGTACTTACCGGTTCCCAAAAATTGGAACCAGGAACCGGGAACCGGACCAGTTCCCTCTATAACCATCGATTCCAGGTGGTTTTGAATCGGTTTCGGGCGGTCCGAGCGGGTCCCGGTTCTTTTGCACACCCCTAGTGTGATCTCAGGCGAAGGAATTTCTATGGACCCAAGCAAGATAGAAGCCGTGATCAATTGGTCAAGGCCGACTACAGTGATAGAAATAAGAAGTTTTCCGGGTTTGGCAAGTTATTATAGACGGTTTGCGGAAGGGTTCTCATCATTAGCATCACCTTTGACTAAACTCTTGAAGAAAGAAGAGAAATTTGTGTGGACAGACAAGTGCGACCATAATTTTAAAGAGTTGAAGGAAAAGCTGACTACCGCAACTGTACTGACGATTCCATCTGGTCCTGGAGGATTCGAAATCTATAGTGATGCGTCGTTAAGAGGATTGGGTTGCATGCTAATGCAACATGGCAGAGTTGTTGCATATGCTTCCCATTAGTTGAGACCTCATAAACAGAATTACTCGATACATGACTTAGAGCTTGCGGCGATGATCTTTGCCCTGAAGATTTGGAGGCATTATTTGTGTGGAGAAAAATTCTAAATCTTTACGGACCATCAAAGTCTCAAGTACCTGTTCTCTCAAAAAGACTTGAATATGAGACAACGTAGATGGATGGAATAACCGAAGGACTACGACTGTGATATTCTATATCACCTAGGAAAGGCGAATAAGGTCGCCGATGCTTTGAGTCGAAAATCATTAGTTGCTCGTATATTGATAAAGGAGTGAAACCTAATTGAGAGATCTTGAGATTCGGTATTCAAGTTTGAGGTAGACCACCTTTCGAGTATTATGGCCACCCTAAGAATTGAACCAAATGTTTAGATGATAAGCAAGCTACTCTAACTGACAGATCCAAATGTACAGAAAATTCTAGGGGTGATCGGTTCTCGGTTCGGTCCGGTTCCTAGGTGAAATCGGGAAATGGAGCGGGAGAACCGATTCCCAATTTTGGGAATTGTGGACCGGACCGTTTGGTCCTAGGATTGGGAACCGGACTGGACCATCGGTTCTGGTCCGGTCCAGTCCGGTCCAACAAAATCAGCACTTCCTTTTTTCACTAAAGAACAACCATTCACCAAAAAACTACTCACATGTTTCCACGTGCAAAGTATTCAAAGTAAACTTGCATGAATATCAATCACAGTTTATGTTTTTCAACCTTAATTTTAAGCATAAAATCCATGAACAAATTGATTAAAGGTGGTGCTTGGTTTAGGTTTTATAGACAATCTCTCTTCTATGCTTTCAATGTTTAATCGATGTGAGACTTTTTGAGGCTTGAAGCGCCTTGTCGTTTGCAAGTGAGGGGAGCAAGAGAGAGAGTGTGACTGAACTTCTAGAGCCTTGTTCCACATTGAGTAGAAGATGAAACTAACAAAGAGGAACAACAAGAGCTTTGGTGGTCTCTTGGCCACATAAGAGGTTATTACCTCAATTGCAATTCCAATTGCAATAAGTTTCATATATAATATTAATATATTATGTGTTTATATATTATATGTATATAAATTATATATAAAAAAAAATTTGGTTCGATCCAGTTCTCACCTTAGAACCGGGAACCGGACCGACCGGCCGCTGGTTCCAAGATTAAGAATTGAGAACCGGACTGCCGATAGTGGGAACCGCCTAAAACCAGTCGATTCGGTCCGGTCCCGGTTCAGGCGGTTTCAGTTGCACACCCTTAGAAAATTCTTCAAGCAGACACTGAGAAAAGAAAGGCTGACTTTCAGATCTCTGATGGAGGAACACTGAGGTTCCGAGGACGTTTGGTTGTACCTGACGATGTGGAACTTAGAGAGAATATTCTATTAGAAGCGCATCATAGTTGCTACAACATTCATCCTAGAAGTACCAAAATGTATTAGAATATGCATCAACACTATTGGTGGTCAGGTATGAAGGCGGATATCGCTAAACATGTCGTCAAGTGTTTGACGTGTTAGCAAGTAAAAGCTCAATATTACAAGCCGAGAGGACTTTTGCAACCTCTCGAGATCCTAGAATGGAAATAGGAACATATCACCATGGATTTCGTGACTGGATTGCCGAGGAGTTAGAGATGAAATGATTTGATTTGGGTGGTAGTTGACAGACTGACAAAGTTGACTCACTTCATTGCAGTTCAAAAGGACCTCAGTTTGGATAGACACGCAGATTTGTACGTGTGTTAGGTAGTTCGAATGCATGGAGTGCCGGTTACGATAACTTCAGATCAAGACCCAAGATTTATCGCCGTTTTTTGGAAGAGCTTGCAAAGTGCTCTAGGTACAAAGCTTTAATACAATATGGCATATCATCCTCAGACGGATGGCTAGTCTAAGATGACAGTTCAGACCCTCGAGGACATGCTGAGAGCTTGTGTACTAGATTTTGAGGGAAGTTGGGAAGATCAGCTACACTTGGTGGAATTTGACTACAACAATAGTTATTAGCAGAACATCTAGATGGCTCCCTTTGAAGCATTATATGACAGAGTGTACAAAACACTAGTGTGTTAGGATGAAGTTGGGGAAAGAAAGATCACAGGCCCAGAGTTGGTCCAACAATCAGTGGATGACATGGCAATAATCAGAAGCAGATAAAAGACTGCTCAGAGCAGACAAGAAAGTTACGCAGATAAGCGCCGGAGATTATTGGAATTCCAGGTTGGTGATCACGTTTTTCTGAAAGTGTCACAAATGAGGGGAACTTCGTGCTTTGGAAAGAAATGAAAAATTGAGTTCAAGGTACATAGGTTCGTTTGACCAGACCCACGTACTCAATTTCAAGGAATTGGACGTGGATGACCGTGTGTCATACGTTGAAAGGCCGGTTCAGATCATGGACAGAAAAGAACAAGTTCTACATACAGATACCATTTTGTTGGTAAAAATGGTCTGGCAACACCATGGTATTGAAGGAGCAATGTGGGAGACTAAAGAGTCAATGAGACAGTTGTACTCCCACCTTTTTGCCTGAGTTTTGTAAGGTTTAAATTTTGAGGATGGACTTTTTATAAGAGGGGAAGAGTTGTGACATCTCAAATTTTCAACCCTATTTTCTATTGAATTAATCGAGCATTTCATTGACGCGCCTATAAGGTTGTTCTTAGAGCTAATCACTCTCGAGATAATTAGACTATCTAGGGAAACCATTAAGGAATTTTAAGGCAATAAACTTGAGAATTCGACTAAGAATCGGCTTCTCGACCGTGCTCATCTTTAGAGACCATTATGGCATAGTATAAAATCGATTTGAGATCAAAGATAGGTCGGTTTAACTGAGATGTGTGGCCGATCATGGGTGACTCCACTAAATTGGAAAATTCTCATCGATTGGCATTAGTTTGATTTTTTTGTTGTTTTAATACCCTGTGTCCGTATTAAAATCCTCGAGCATTTCATGACAACCGAGAGTCGCCAATGTGTTGAGTGAGTTTATTGTGGCTGACGAAAATCAACCACGGGTCATTTGCCCTATTTTTTTTTTTTTAAAGTTACCCGATGGCCTAGGTCACGCTAAAAACGTGCCAAGTGAAAATTAACCATAAATTTGGGTCCGATTTCAGAAATTGAAGATTTTGTCACGTCACAATAAATTCTAGGAATGTCGACTCAGTTTGAAAAGATTTTTCTGCAACCAGAGACTTTTTGGGAAAAAGTCGAGGTATGGCTGTTTTTGTTCAAAAAATGTCGGGGATCGTTTTTGGTCGCAAAATTTGGATGCAAGATGGATCCATGGGTGAGGAAAAATGCCGAGATGACCGATGTTGGGTTGATTGAATTTATTGAGGTCAATGGAGATTGAATCAAGAATCAAACTATGTCCAATCGAAGCCAAATTTGCTTGAAATTCTTATGCCCCCTTGCCTAGGTTGTTTTGGACCATTTCAAGGTTATACAGGTAGCATTGCTGGCTAAATTGCAACCAAGGAAGGCAGCTTGGCTGAGGTTGAGTCAAAGGAGACAATTGAATGGAAAAAAAGATAGCTTATGGACCCCTTGTCTCTCCCTCCTCATCCCCTCTTGTAGCCGCCCGACCCTCCATCTTCTTTAGTGTGCATTTCGGAACCAACTACCCAGGGAGGAGACCAACAAAGCAACCAAAGCTCCTCGCGCTGTCGCACGCCAGGACCGCCCGCGTTGTCACTATTCGTCGCCTCCGTCCCGTGCAAGCACCGCTGCTGCTCCGCACGCTCGCCTAGCGGTCTCGCCATTCCACTGTCCTAACTTTGCCCTGTCCAACACCCAGCAAGCACTAGACTGGAGTCGTTGTGAGTAGCTGCTAGAGCCGTTGAACCCCGTTTGGACCCAAGAACCATCCGTGCTGCCTTTCTCGATTCCTACCTCACCGAATCAACTTTGTTCTCTTTGTTGGTAGCCAAGAACAAAGGAGAAGCTAGTGGGTTTCCAGCCACTTTGAAGGTCTGCTTTGGAGGTGTTTCGGGCCTCGAATACTAGGCCTGCTTTGGATAGAAGTGACCCCCACGACATTCTCGTCGATTTGATCCGACTTGCTTGTTAAACAAGAGAGTTTAACTCACTAAACCTCGCTTAGTAGACTAATGATGCTTAATGGTTGATTAGACTTAATTAAGTGTGATTGTGTGGTTAGATTAGATTAGAGTAACTAAATTAGTGATTTGCCGATGCATGTTAGGTGGTTAGATGTAGCCATTAGCGAGTAGATAGGTTCTAATATTTATTGAATGAACCTTGGAATTTTTTCGGGTCCGTTTCGACATTCAATTAGGCATCACGGGCCTAAGTTGGATTTATTGCTATTTAATAATTAATTTTTGTAATTATTTATTTAATTATTTATTTTCGAAAATTCAACTAGGATGACCAGTGACTAGAATTTTATGCTAATAATTGTGGTATAGTCTGTTTATTTATTCGAGTTTTAGTTCATGCGGAATTGATTTAATTATGATTTTTAGGATTTATTCCTAAATTAATTAATTTTGGGTTATTAATTGAAGAACAATTCGGTATCGGTTGTCAGTGCCAAAAATATTTTGGTAGACTGTGGACAATAGTGGGATTTGTAGAAAGGAAATTGATTATGCAATACATCATGCTGGCTCAATGACTAAGGATGTCGTCTTGGAGAAATGCGTTATATTATGTTGGCTTGATGATTAAGTATATTACCTTGGAGAAGGCATGTGGGCTCGGTGATTAGGTGTTTCGTCTCGAAGAATGCATGTGGGCTCGGTGACTAGGAATGTCACATTGGAGAATGCACGTGAGCTTGACGACTAGTTATTCCATCTTGGTGAACGTATGATATTAATTAAAATGACCGGGGAACGGTCGGGATACATGTAATCAACTAGGTTGATTGATTGATACTTCGATCTATGGTGATTGATTGAGTGCTTATTGAATAGTATTGAATTGCAGGTGGAATTTGAGATCTAGGTAAGTCCTCTGACTCGTGTTGTGCGTAGGCAGTCCTTACGGCGTATTGGTTTTCTAATCGAGTCTTAGGAAGGTAGAACTCACTAAGATGTAATTCCACCTCGTTGTGGGACAATATTTCAAGCCCATAGATGGCAACACCTATACCTCCCCCTTCTCCCTAGCAATTTGGTGTACTGGGGAGTAACTGATACATCACCACCCTGAAGGATTGGAGTATGTTTTGGTGAAGTCCACCGTTTGGGTCGATGTGAGTAGAGACGATTTTGTGCCCCACGGGTATAGGTCGTGGTATCATTACTACCAGGACGAATGAAGGGATGGTCCTATACCTGAGTCTACTAACCCTTGTACATTTTGGAGAAGGCTTTTTGTGACGTCCAAGTAGCGTTACATACTAAGTGCAAGTGGAAATTACAAAGATTATCATCTTGCAGGATTTATAAATTTCAATGGTTAGCCTCTAGTGTTCACCTTTGAAGATTAGCATGTATAACATGGATTATTTAAAATTTAAGCTTTATATTACAAGTTAACCTGCAATAGTCCTATCGATTCATAATATTAGACAATCTATTCATAATTATAGATAAAGATCATGAGAAACTTCATTTCTTTCCTTACTAGCATTCAAGCCTACAAAAATCAACCTGGACTACTTACACATTCTCGTACTTATATATACATCATATCTACAAATTCCAAAAGTGTAAGATGTAAGTAAACAGCTAGGGAAAAAGGGTGAGGGGGTATCTAACTCCACTAATCTCACACAAGCCCACGTCTATCAAAAAACAAAAGACGTTCCTCCAGCTTCTACACAATCATAGGCGGCTAGGCGCCATTCGTCCCAGCTCTAGGTCCTCCAGCACCATAAGGAAGAGGGCCAAACATCTCCCCTTCGTGGTTCACGAACCATGCGATAAACCTCATCGGAATCATCTCAGCTCTACAATCGTCCATCCACAACGTAGTCTCATACTTGGAGAAAGTCATGTCAACGTTAGGGTCATACACATCATGAAAAGAAACCTTGAGGCATGCTACCACCCTATAACAAGCTATCAGTGGCACGTCCATACTATCAATTTGAAAAATATAAGGAATGAGCAAAAACTATCCCCAATAAAGAAATAATAAGACTCTAACCTAGACAATCCACAGTTACCAAAGTATACAAGAGAAACATAACCAAACAGCTCAAGATATTAAGACAAGATTGTCATAAATGTACCTAACTAATATCGATGTACCAAATGAATGACTACTCCATATCAAATGTGCCAAAAGTATATGTATGTCTCATGTCTCAATCTATATCATTATGGAATGCAACAATGGTATGCTCAACTCACACGCCAAGTTGAGATTATAATTTAGTGTGAATATCAAATCCACCCCCAATTAGTTTACCCACCGGAACACAGCTGGCTCGATCAAGTCACTTCTGGAATCCCACATCCGGACTTCCACAATATTTCTATCATGAGCATCTCACTTCGAGGCATCCCAGTATCACACAACCGAGGCATCCCAAGATCACACAGCATGGGGCATCTCACTCCAAGGCATCTCAGTATCACAAGATCGGGGCATCCCTGATCACACACAAGGGCATCTCACTCCGAGGTATCTTAGTAACACGGGACCAAGGCATCCAAGATCACACAGCATGGGCATCCCACTTCCAAGGGGCATCATTGGCATCTCAGTACTGATGAAAATCTCTTACTCATTCAAGCACATTTCACGCATCACATCTTTTATTAATGTAATCACCGTATGCAAAAGACCTCAAAAATACACAACTATCTCAAGTATAATCTATACTCTTAACTCTCATGTATGAAACACACGTGTGTGTCCAAATTATAAGATAAAACCCATTTCGGCACGTCCCATACCATGCCTAACAAATTTTTACCCCATAATCAAGCACTATGCATCACACTTACTGCACATGCATACCATTATTGGTATCTATACCATAACCACACTTCAAGTGATAGATGAGGCTTGCTCTTGTATAGACTAACCACTATCATAAGGTCACTAGACTCCATATGTGTCATGCAAGCCAAGTACAAGAGACAACAACTATTGCATATTCTTGGATCAAAACAGTTTGTGGACTAAAATGAACAGTTCGAATCACAGACACAAAAAGTATATCAAATCTTGTCGGAATGCTACGAAATTTTAGTATGTTAAAGTAGAGACATAGATTGAATTTTCCAGATTTAATACCTACAGAAAAAAATTGTTTTACTAGCCAAACCTTGTCCGTTTGTTCTTAAATTTTTGATATGTTATTACTAAGAATATTTCATACAACTTTCATGAAGGGTTTAAGGTTCAATTCTATCTAGAAAGTTACAGAAAATTTGTGGAATCATCAAAGGTTCTGTTGTCTTCTACAATACAGCTTACTATTTCAAAGAGAATTACTCCTACCTACATGTTTTCGCATCTATACTGCTATAACTAGAAGTTGAACTCAATCTAATGGATTTTTTCTCAAATAAAATTGTTCTTTTCCTTATTTTCATCATTAGAAATCAAGGCGACATAAAACAAAAGGCTTTTCATCTGTATTTTTCTAGAACAGAAACATTTTGCACCGTTTTCTTCATTTCTAGCTCAACCAAACTGTTAGTTTCTCTACCAATCTCTCTTACAGCATCTGGACACTCTTTTACAGCATCTAAGGATAATCACAGTAGGTTTTTACTTACATAGAAACCTTCCACAGTTTGGTACAAAGCAAATATTCACACCTCGGCTCACCTACCACAACATACATCACGTGTCTTCAGTCGGCAGTCACATTTCCACCTTGCTTGACAATTACAGTTCACTCACTCTTAAATTTCAAAACATGCAAGACTCTAATGCAACATGCAATGACTTGTAGCTTCAATCTAGGCACCATCTAGCTCAATCCAACACAAAACAACAACATCACATCCAATTCTCCACCATTAAGCTATTTCCTCAAGTTCCTTGACAAAATCAATGGATAACTTCTAGTTTAGAGACTTATCTTTCCTTACCTTAGTTTAGCTACTTGGTGACTCAAAAAGTTTCGAAGATCAGCACCTATTCTCGCTTGCAAGAAGAAGAAAATTCGCTGGATTTGCTATTGGTTCTTCATTGCTCGACTGAGAGAGATAAAGAGGAGGAAGAAGAAGATTTCGGTTGCTTTGGAGAGAGAGAGAAAGGCACAAGTTATGAGGGAAATAGAGCTACAAGTCTAATCCCTAGAGTAGCCTCATCATTAGTAAATCTAATGATTGTAAAGCCCCCCTTCGGCAGCTTTGGTTTTGAGAAAACCGTGGGAGATGAGAGAGAGAATAGAGAAATGAGAGAGAAGTCATGGCCTCCATGCACGATCTCTTTCAACACTAGTCGCTCGATATCGATTAATCTCTAATCTGTGTTGTTAGTCAGTTTATTAGTTTATAATGTTTTTCACTTAATTTCATTCGAAATCTACTAAATTACAATTCTCTTGTAATTATGCAAATCTATGAAATCATATGACATATTAAGAATTTGACATTAATCTATGAAAGATTTATCATAAGAAATGCTAAGATTAGAAATCGATATTAGCATTAAAATCACTAATCAAATCATAACTATAACTTAATTGAAAATAAAAACAATTGGGCCTAAATACCCGTCTTTAGCTCAATAGGCTCAATCTACAGCAATTCGGCCCACTAAACTATTCTAACAAATCCGAGCCTTGGCCCGCTCCAAGCCAAGCCCAAATTTTTCATTCGGCTAAACAAGCCCAATTCGTGTGGCCCGCCAATTTCTCAAGCCCACACATTCCTCACGGTCCATCAGGTTCGTCTTCGACTTGATTTAAATTTAATTCAAGTCTTTAACGATCCGATTATACTAATAAGGTCGGTGAAATTTTTGGGATGTCACACTTTTGGTCAGGGTACAACAGACCCTAAAGACGGAATTGTGGAAGATGCTAAGGATCCCAAGCTCGGGAGTGAGCCAAATTCTCTGGTGTACTCAGCTGAGGGTGCCAACTAGAGTGAAGAAGAAGGAGAAATTGTGGAGCATGAGGAGAAGGGACCAGAAGAGGATCAAAAGATGGAAGACCCTAAAGAGGAGCCCGAAGAAGAAGCTGGAAGAGGAGCTACGGGGAGGATCAGAGGATGATCCACGAGTATGACTGGATGATGACCGAGACTTCACCCTATTTGCAAACTCGAGTTGTGATCGATGTGTGATAGATTTGACTTGTTAATAGTATTGTAATATATACTATGAGGTTTGCTTTGTATAAAAGTGTGGTTGTGATTTTCAGATGTGAAAAATATAGACATACTTTTATCACATTGTTTGATTGTCTGGGGATTGTTTAATTACTTCCGCTTGCGTAATAAAAAAAAAAGGGCTTAGCAATGCGTCATGGGACATCATTATTAACTGACCTGGTAAGGGATGGGTGCGTGCCTAAGGATTAGGGTGTGACACTTCTAGCGTAGCCAGACATCGTTTCACCCCATCGAGCACGACAACATCTCTACTAGATGACAATCCCGAAGGAGCATCGATCTAGAATCTATTGCGACCGGCTTCTACTGTCCAAGGGCAACCCAGATAGGGGCGACGTTCAGTGTAAACGCTTGTGATGGGTTCTCATAAACAACACATGATCATTCAATTATGACTAATTGCACTCAAATGTCTCAATTAAGATAATGAGCTTGACCAATTTTCTTCATATTCAAAACACTCGGTGAAAATAATCGTGTGTGGGTACACGGTTAGATCGAACTAGAAAAATTGATATAATTCCTTTTAAAATCTCACTATTTGATATAGTATTTAAAACCATTTTAAGTGTCAAAACCCGACACTCAGGATTTTCTAATTCAATACCAAAATTTCACAATTTTGGAATAAATAACAAAAATTTCAATCACCATTCAATTTGCACAAATTAACACTCAATCGTATAAACTAAGCACACCATTGCTATTAGCACGAAACTCAGGTCACCAGCTATCTTGGTATAATTTACGGAAAATATTAAATAATTAAATAAATTACATAAATAATTAAATAACGCAATTTAAATTCAATAAATACTAACTTAGGCCGGAAATGCTAATCTAACTACCTAAACGGGCCTAGAAAAATAATGTGCCTATACATATAAATAATACACCCTATCTAGGCCTTAATTTATCTAATCTAACCACCTAACATACATAATTAAGCAATTAAATCATTAATCTAATCTAATTAACCACATAAACCATACTTAGCCTAAACTAATCACCCCTTAAGCATCATTAACTCCTTAAGCAGAGTTTAACAAGTAAACTCACCGGTTTAGCGATCTGGTGAGTCCACAACAACGGTGACGCGGAGGTGAGCGATAGCCAAGCCTATAGCAACACCAATCAAGGCCCATAAGAGATATAAAATGGGCCTCGAAGTCCAAGGGCCCTTGCTATCTTCAGCCTTTACTCTTAGGTCGAAGGGGCAAGCACCGGGCTCGACTTGGGTTGAAACGACCACAGCAGAACGGCAGCGGCTGCAATAGCTCCTAGTGAGCTCGATGGAGGTGGATGGCGGCTAGAATGGCTCTGATGACGATCAGGACAAGCTTGGGATGGTAAGGGATGACACCCTAGGTGTGGACG
The DNA here is from genome assembly GCA_016097615.1 of Eucalyptus dawsonii. Classification (NCBI taxonomy): domain Eukaryota; kingdom Viridiplantae; phylum Streptophyta; class Magnoliopsida; order Myrtales; family Myrtaceae; genus Eucalyptus; species Eucalyptus dawsonii. Next base: position 44,057,557 of record CM027875.1, read on the forward strand.
ACAGCACGGGATGGCGAGGACGACAAGCACAACATGCAGGGGCTCGGGTGGCGTGATGGGCACACGAGCAGTGGTGAAGGGGCATTAACGGGCAAGGGTGGAGGAGTGCTGGCTATCCTCTAGTTTTTGAGCTCTCCAAACTTTGACAACAATGGATAAAGGAGCTTTAAAGAGAAAGAAGAAGTGATGGCTGAAGAGGAACCACCATTTGGCCCAAAGTCAAGCTAAATATCTCATTTTGCTTATTGCTTGGCCCCCACCAGCCAAGCCTCATCCACAGTAGCTATTTCCCCTTCAATCTTCCTCTACAAGCTTCATTTGATGCCTCAAACGTTGCACACCCCCTTGGCCAACGAATTTGGACAATTGTTCCTCAATTTCATTCTATTTCAACTCCAATTGGACCTAAATTGATGCCCATAAATTCAACTAAGGTGCCCACACTTAAATTCACATTTTTCCTCACCAAATAAATCAACTTGACAGCCGATGGTGTGATAAAAAACGGTCCTCTAATTTTCTTGGTCCAAAACAGCTCTACTTTGAATTTTCACCAAAAATCTTAGTTAAATCTTTGGAGGGTGAGTCAACGTTCCTAAAATGAATCGCGACATGAAATCGGTTTTAAATTCATGGTAAATTTCAATCTAACACAATTTTAGCGTGACCTAACCTACTATGTAGCTTTTAGGAATTTTTAGTGCAATTGACCCATGATCAATTATTTTCAAGCCACATTGTACATCTTTGACACATAGGCGGTTCGGTTCTTGCGAAAATGTCAAGGTTTCAAATCCGACACAAGGTATAGATTTGACAGAAAAATCGGTCTAATGCCATTCGATAGAAATTTTGCAATAAGGTGGAATCGCCTACACTTTAATCACATATCTTTGTCGAATTGACCTATCTTCCGTCCTGATCAATTTTGACGGTGTTGTAATGACCATTGCAGATTAGCAGTCGATTCCTGGTCGAATTCTCATGTCTATTGCATTTAGATTTTTTAACAGCTTCACCCGATAGATTAGTTATCCCGTGAGTGATCAGTTTAGGGAAAAGAGCTATAGGCACGTCGATGAAAAATCCAACTTATTCGATTGAAAAAAAAAAGCCTGAAAATCAGGATGTCACATGGGACACCTCAACACGGCATTTAAAGACTTGAGTCCAAACTTGGGCGTGACTCACACCTCCTAGGTGAGAAAAACAGTTTTGACCGATTTTCGAAATCAGTGTCATTACTTTATCAAACGGAATCGAAAAATTATGATATTTTAATATGTTGTAGAAAGTACCTCAAAAATAACTTTTTTTATGGAGGAAGTCAAGTCAAATTCGTGTTATGGAAAGAACAGAAAATCATTGAACACAACCCAATAATCTACCTGTTAAGCAGATTCAATGGTTGGAGAGAGACTCATTTTGAAATCTAAATCTTCACAAAATTTTTTGAAATTTCTATATGTTGTAGAAATGGATGTCCTTTAAAAATTTTATGAAGGAAACATGATTAATTTGAAAGGAATATTTTATAAAAATTCGAGAAGGCAACCTGATCACCGTTTTCACTACACATGACAGGTTCCACATAGTGAATGATTGGGCCTTCGTCCCTACCATTTCACCTCAGAAAAATATGAAATTTAAACATGTTATATATCAAGATATTTTGAACAACTTTCATGAGGAAAGCTTCTCCAAATTCGTAACATAAAAAGCTCTGTAAAATTGGCAAATAACAAAGGTCCAGAAATTTCGAAAATTAAATGAGGCAAATTCTAGTTGAAAAGAGGAGTTTTCACACTTGGCCTTGAATCAAGGGTCATTCATGGCTGTATAGTCTTATCTCCCAAGATCCCAAGTAGGCTCTATACTAGCTTGGGCACTTGTCCTGGTTATTTATTGGCTAATGTCCAAAAGAGATAAGATAGACTTGTCTTGGTCCAAAGTTGGATTTGTCTTAGCCTTCTCTCTCTCTCTCTCTCTACATGTGACTCCTCCTTTGTAGGTTGGAAAGTCTACCATTCACACCTAAATCTTAGGATATTAATGAGCCTAGCCTATAGAGATATATTTTTCACCACTTTATTTAATATGTTCACATTTGTTCACACTTTCTCACACTTATTTTCTAGGAAGGTTTAACTAACCTAAGGCCTATCTTAGCCTCCTAGTTGGGACCAAAATAAGGGTCGAAATCGAGAATGTTATAATAAGTCTCTAGACATGATCCCTCGAAACTTGAATCCCTCAAGACTAATACTAAATGTCGAGCTAGACTAGTGCAACCCTAACTCTACTCATTTTAATGTTTGATTAAACTAAACTAAACTAAATTGAAGTAATCATTATTCTAATAGTAATTCTAATGTCTACTCAATTTTTTTGAATGGAAACCAGACTAATGAGTTTGTAAGAACATAAGTCCAATAGCTAAATTGGCCTAATTAGAACTAAACCTGCCTAACCAGGGCTAAGCTAGCCTAAACCAGGCTAAACCAAGGGTTGCATTGGACCAACACTCTCAGCCTCCGATGTTCGGGAAGTTCATGACCGTCACCATTCTCGTTGGCTTCGAATTCCTATATCATCCAATGTTTATATCATGCACTCAATCAGCAAATTCATCAATCAACAACATACAATCAAACGGTTCATATTGAGAATTTGAATTCACCTATGCAATTCAATTAGCCTCAGCCACCTCTTAATTGAACTATGGGTTAATTAAATGGATTTAACGATCAATAGCCCTCGATTGTGTTGCACAAGGGCATGATCGGTTGCAGGTTCGAGGCGACTAATGGAGGTCTTCAGAGGGCATTAGATGGGAATCCGTCGAGAAGGAGAAGAAATCACGCCCTTTTTTTGATAAAATCACGCTCACCTCTTTCTCTCCCTCCAGAAAGAATTGCGAGGATTGCCGCTAGAGAGAGAAATTGAGTTCGTGATTGAGTTAGCACCCAGGATAGAGCTAATCTCTAAGGCTCCTTTGTCACGCCTTGATCCTCGAACGTGCGCACATCCTTCTACTTGGTCGATTTTAGAATGCGATATCCCAGGACTATGTATCGCCGACCCTTTCTTTTATTAAGCACATGCGGAAGCAGTTATAAATCCCCAAACAATAAAATAATGGGATAGAAAAGCAGGGTTACATTTTCCATATTGAAAAATCATAACCACACTTTTATACATAGCATAATAGGCTTTCATTATACTTCACAGTACTATTCACCAAGGTCTGATTTAACAAATCTACAAATATTCACAAGGTTTTCAAAATGAGGGAGGTCTCAATCCTTTTGCAAGTCGTACTCAAAATCATCCTCTTCACCCTCCTCTGATTCCTCGCTAGGCTTTTCCTGGAATCCTCCTTTTAAAGATCTTCCACCTAAGGGCTTGAAATTGGTTTTTACAACAACCAATGAGACTATGTCTCAGCGAGTTCTACCCCCTAAAACTCGATTAGGAAACCAATACACCACCAAGTTACCTAGCACAACATGAGTCAGATGACTTACCTTGGCATCAGTTTCCAACCTGCAATTTAAGGTTATGCACATATGCTTCATATACTGCATTAAAACATTTAATCAATTCACAACCTCTGGATCAACTCATTGATCAATCGACCTAGTCGATTCACATGTCAGTTAAACCATCTTTGGGTCACTTCACTTCCCATCATCACACCCCCAGCAGTACACTTAGTCACAGAGCTTCATTAGTGCTTTCGGGCGTTACTTTTGCCAAGGTGACGTGTATAATGGACAGCACTCGTGCGTTCTTTAAGGCGCCGTTTTCACCAGTGATACCCTCCATCACCAAACCACGTATGTCCATCTGCTGCATGTAATAGACAGCACTCGTGCGTTCTTTAAGGCGCCGTTTTCACCAGTGATATCCTTTAATCACCGAACCACGTATGTCTCATTACATCGGTCCTAATTGGTTTCGGCCGAGAATTTCCCCAATTCACTTTCATAGTTCCCTCTGCTTTACAGCTCATCAATGTTAAATAGTCATACTCGACCATCAACCAATCAATCACTCAATTTCATTTAATTTGGGATAAATCTCTAATTTGCACAATCAATTCAATTCCGCGCAATGTAGAGCTCAAATAAATAAACGGATTGCATCACGACAATCAGCATGAAATTCTGATCACCGGCCATCCCAATTCAATTTTCGAAAAATAAATGATTAAATAATTAATTTCAAAAATTAAATAAATAAACATAATAATTCCAATTTGGCACAACGTAAAACTCAATTAAATAAATGGACTGCACCACGATCATCAGCATAAAATCTCGATCACTTGGCCATCCCGGTTGAATTTTCGGGAAATAAATAATTAAATTAATTAATTTCGAAAATTAATATTAAATTCCTAAAAATTCCTTCTAGGCCCGAATTGCTTAAATAATACCCGATAAGGGACGGGAAAAATTCCTTCTACCTACTAATTACACCATCAATTTAACTAACATGCATTAACAAGTCTCTAATTTAATTATTTTAATCTAATCTATCCACCTAATTGCAATTAATTAAATCGGCACTCCATGCATTCGAACCACTTGACGCACATATAGGTCTGCATGCCTATCCAAACTGAGGTCCTTTCGAACTGCAATAAAGTGAGCCGACTTCGTCAATTTGTCGACTACCACCCAGATCGAATCATTCCCTCTCTGACTTCTTGGTAGTCCAGTCACGAAGTCCATCGTGATATGCTCCCATTTCCATTCCGGGATCGCGAGAGGTTGCAGAAGTCCTCCTGGCTTGCAATGCTGAGCTTTTACTTGTTGACATGTCAAACACTTGGCCACATGCTTAGCAATGTGTGCTTTCATACCCGACCACCAGTAGTGTTGACGTAGGTTCTGATACATCTTAGTGCTTCCAGGATGAACGCTATAACTGCTACGATGTGCTTCAGATAAAATTTCTTCTTTAAGCTCTACATCGTCAGGTACAACCAATCGTCCTTGGAATCTTAGTGTCCCGTCATCGAAATCTGAAAATCAGCATTTCTTTTCTCTGCGTCCTCCCGAAGAATTCTCACGAACATCGGGTACGTCGGTTGGAGTTGTTTAATTCTGACCTGGACATCCGGTTCAATTCTGAGGGTGGCCATAAAACTTGAAAGGCGGCCTACCTCAAATTTGAATACCGAATCTCGAGCTCTCTCGATTAAGTTCCACTCCTTAATCAGTATATGAGCCACTGAAGACTTTCGACTCAGTGCATCGGCGACCTTGTTCGCCTTTCCTGGGTGATATAGAATGTCACAGTCGTAGTCTTTCAGTAATTCCATCCACCGACGCTGTCTCATGTTCAACTCCTTCTGAGAGAACAAATACTTAAGACTTTGATGGTCCGTGAAAATTTGAAACTTTTCCCCGCACAAGTAATGTCTCCAAATCTTCAGGGCAAATATAATGGCTGTGAGCTCTAAGTCATGCGTCGGATAGTTCAATTCATGAGGTCTCAACTGACGAGAGGCGTACGCAACAACCCTACCATGTTGCATCAGCACGCAACCCAACCCTCTAAACGATGCATCACTATAGATCTCGAATCCTCCAGGACCAGATGGAATTGTCAGCACAGGTGCGGTAGTCAGCTTTTCCTTCAGCTCTTGAAAACTACGGTCGCACTTGTCTGTCCATATGAACTTCTCGTTTTTCTTCGTGAGCTTAGTTAGAGGTGATGCTAACGCCGAGAAACCTTCTACAAACCGTCTGTAATAACCTGCCAAACCCAGAAAACTTCTTATTTCTGTCACTGTAGTCGGTCTTGGCCACTTTATTACGGCTTCTATCTTGCTCGGGTCGACAGAGATTCCTTCTCCGGAAATCACATGACCTAAGAACACAACACGAGTCAACCAAAACTCGCATTTGCTAAACTTAGCATACAACTGATGTGTCCTTAAGGTCTGGAGTACTAATCTCAGGTGATTCTCATGCTCTTCATCACTCCTCGAATAGACCAAGATATCATCAATGAACACGACCACAAACTGATCTAGATATTCCTTGAATATTCGGTTCATCATATCCATGAAGGCAGCTGGAGCATTCGTCAACCCGAATGGCATCACTGTAAACTCATAGTGACCATACCGAGTACGAAATGCTGACTTAGGAATATCCTCTTTCTTAATTCTCAGCTGATGCTATCCCGTTCTTAAATCAATCTTCGAGAACATTGATGCTCCTTGTAACTGATCGAACAGATCATCAATCCTTGGGAGTGGATACTTATTCTTAATGGTCACCTGATTGAGTTGTCTATAATCAATGCACAAACGCAATGAACCATCTTTCTTCTTTACAAACAAAACTGGCGCTCCCCAAAGTGATGCGCTAGGACGAATAAATCCTTTGTCTAATAATTCCTGCATCTGTACTTTCAATTCTTTCAATTCTGTCAATGCCATCACGACGGTGCCTTTGAGATCGGCTCATGTCCCGGTGCTAGTTCAATCACAAATTCAATCTCTCTTTTTGGCGGTAAACCGGCAATTCCTTTGGAAAGACATCTGGAAATTCTTGAACTACTTTGGAATGTCTTCCACTTTCAGCTCTTCAATCGTCGTATCCCACGACGGTTGCCAGTGTAACCTTGACAACCCTCGTCTAACGGACGAGTTGCCTCCCCGGTGACGAGATTAAGGAAACCGTGGGTCCTCCTCGATTCCCAACAAACTCAAAGCTCTCACTCCCTATCGGGTCAAACCGAATCACTTTACGATGTGGTCCATTTTAGCTCTTTGCTTGGTGAGCCGTCCATGCCAATTATTAAATCAAAGTCATACATGGCTAGGACTAAAAGATCTATTTTCCCCTCTCGCTCACCAATCACTAACTTGCACCCCGAACAACCCAAAGCGAGTAATAACTTTATCTTTCAAGGGTGTAGATATGCACAATGCCGACTCCAATAATATAGGACCGACTCCTATCAACTTAACATCTTGCTCAGCAATAAATGAGTGAGTTGCTCCGGATCAAACAAAGCATAGCGGGTTGGTCATTGAGCGAAACCATACCTCGTTATCACGTTAGGTGCAGCTTCCGCTTGACCTTGTGTGATTGCATATACGGTGCCTTGAGCACGGAGGTCTCGCTGTCCTCCTTGCAGCACATTACGAGGGCAAACCCTCTTATCTGTCCTCTCGGTGGTGGCGGCGGCAATTGAGGTTGTCCTCGCCGCTTCTTTGGACAATACCTTGCGATGTGGCCTGTTGGCCGCACTAAAACAGCTCTGTCCCGTCGGGCACGGAGCTGTCCCGTGTCGCCTTCCACAAAAGCGACATAGACCCGTGTTATTGGACATCTGTCTATTGAATCCGCTCCTCTTGAAAGGTGAGGCATGGGATCTACCTCCTGGCATGTGTCTTTTTCCCTGACGAATATTCTCTCGATTAGAGTTAAATTCGACCCCGACAAGGCAGCTCTGTCATTCTGATCTTTCTCGATCATTTGGGCTCTTTCATAAAGATCATTATAAGTCCTCAAGTTCAGGGAAACCAATGTACTTCTTAAGTCTGGCTTGAATCCTTCTCTGAACCTCCTCGCTCGGTTTACTGGATTCACAATTAATTCAGGAGCATACTGCGAAAGTTCAGCGAACTTCGCCTCATATTGATCGACGATTAAGGAACCCTGACGAAGACGTTGAAATTCTGACATCTTCACCTCTCTGGCAGTTTCTGAGAAATATTTGGCATTAAAAGCTTCTAGAAAGGTGTTCCACTCTGGAACAACGCCTTCTGGGAATATGGTTCCTCGAGTCGTCTTCCACCAAGTATCTGCAACTCCATCCAGTTGGTAAGTTGCAAGTAGTACCTTTTCGATCTCATTGCACATTAGTAGTGCAAAGCTTTCTCCAATTTCCGGATCCATGAAGTAGCGACTTCGGGTCTCCGGTCCCGATGAAGCGAGGCGGATTCAGCTTTAGGAATTGTTCTACCAACTGATGAATTGGTCTGTTCCCGACCACTATTCCGGGTGGACCTTGACTTGAGCGTGGCGAGTGTGCGGACAGGTGCGACAGCGGGTACGGCGCGGCTGGGCGATAACGACAGCATTGGGCAGTAACGGTGGCGGCCCGGCTCCAACGATGCGGTAAAGGCGGCAGTTTGATCTCGGGCCTGTTGCCCCATCATTTCTCGCATAACATCCAGAGCTTGGTTAATTCCGACCATTGCTTGTTCACCCGGGGCTGCTACCCCCGCACCAACAGGAGGTGGTGCTACTCTAGCATCTATAACCGGTGGAATCATTCCACTCGCGCTAGCCTGTGCCGGCGCTCGACCACGGCCTCCTCGGGTACCGACTCTAGTCGGCGCTCTTTCCCGAGTCACGGCCCTACTGGCCCTCTTGGCAGGAGTCCTCGGCTCCTGATCGCTCATAGTGTCACTTTAAACAATTGACACCTGCTTCCAATTCAACACCGAATTAGAAACAGAGCGATTCAAACAACAAACAATTTTAGCACTCAGCTAACACAGACATGCACGAGCATGAATTTAAAGGCCTTTCCTACTAACTATCCCATGGTCAACGCTCCTTATCACTCCAATCTTGAACTAAGCTCTGATACCACAAAAAGGGGATGTCACGCCCCGATCCTTGGACTCGTGCACATCCTTCTACTTGGTCGATTTTAGAATGCGATATCCCAGGACTATGTATCGCTGACCCTTTATTTTATTTAAGCACATGCGGAAGCAGTTATAAATCCCCAGACAATAAAACAATGGGATAGGAAAGTAGGCCATATTTTTCATATTGAAATTCATAACCACACTTTCATTAACAGCACAACTTATAGTATATTTACAATACTATTTACAGCATAAAAGTCTCACACCTATCTACACTAAGACAGGGCTTACAAAAGGGATGGGATCTCAATCCACATCTGAGTTGTACTCAAGATCCCTCTCTGGATCATCTTCTACTTCAAAATACTTTCTCCCCTTCAGGTTCTCCCTCCTCAGCTTTTCCTCAGGGTCCTGAAATGGTTATTCAATAACCAATGAGACCACGTCTTAGCGAGTCCTACCCCCTAAGACTCGATTAATAAACTAATATGCCATACGGTTGCCTAAGCACAACACCAGTCAGAAGACTTACCTTGGCCTCCGTTTCAACCTGCAATTCAAGATTAAACACAGATATTCAAACAATTCACGATCCCCGATCAAGCACTGGTCAATCGACTAAGTCGATTACATGTCAATCAGACCCTCTCTCGGTCATTCCCACTCATACCACGATTTCCCAGTGGTGTACTCAATCACCAAATCACATGTGTTTCTCGGGCGTCGTTTTCGCCAATGACATACCGATCACCGACACCGTGCGTTCTTTAAGGCGCCGTTTTCACCAGTGATATCCTCGATCACCGAACCACGTGTCCTTTCTAGGGCGCCGTTTTCGCCAAGGTGACATCGGCTATAGACAACATCGTGAGTTCTTTAAGGCGTCGTTTTCACCAGTGATATTTCCATAATCACCGAACCACGTTTGTCTATAAGTCATTTACGTGCGTTCTTTAAGGCGCCGTTTTTTAGCGTGACCTAGACTATCGGGTAGTTTTCAGAACTTTTTAAGGCAAATGACCCGTGGTCGATTTTCTTCGAGCCACTATGAACCCACTCGACTCAATGGTGACTCTTGATTGTCGTGAAAATCTCGAGGATTCAAATACGGACACAGGGTACCAAAACAATAAGAAAATCAGTCTAGTGTCGGCCGACGAGAATTTTCTAATTCAGTGGTGTCACCCACGATTAGTCGCATATCTCTATCGATCCGTCTATCTCGATTTCAAATCGATTTTAAGCGTGCCGTAGTGACCTCTAAAGATGGACACGGTCAAGAAGTCGATTCGATCGAGTTCTCAAGTCTATTGCCTTAAAATTCCTTAATAATTTCCCCGGGTAGTCTAGTTATCTCGAGAGTGATCGGCTCGAGAATAACCCTATGGCACGCGTTAATGAAATGCTCGATTTATTCAGCAGAAGACAGGGTTGAAAATTTGGGATGTCACAATTAAGGTCTAAATGAGGGAGTTTTTGTACAAATTCGTATGCCCCCATCCATGACTTGTGGCCCACTTCAAATGAGCTTCTAGAAGGGCATTGGTGGTTGATTTTTTACCATGGAAGCTAGCTGATGGAGGGCAAAGGGACCCTCCATAAGCTTTTGGTCCCCCCTTTCCCCCTTGTGGCATTCAAGTAGGTCCTCCTCCTTTTTCATTATGCTTTGAGGACTTCAAAATTTCCAGAGAAGACAAGCAAGCTGAGTCGTCGACCCTGTAAGCCGTCGCCGCCGCATGTTGTCGTTCATTGCCCCCGCCTTGGGCGCGTGCTGTCACGCCTCGCTCGCACGACTTTGACTTCCCAGCTGGACTGTGTCGCTCATCTCATGTTCCAGATGCTGCCTCAGGCCGTGCTTGAGCCGTTCAGCCGCCGCGTGATGTTGCCAGAGCTCCTACCACCACCGCTTGGACTAGTTCAACCCATCTTAGCCCGTCTCCACCTCAACTGGGCCTCTAGCCTTCCTTTTCTGCCTTCAACCAGCACCGGACAGAGGCAGAACCGAGTGGATCTCGTAGCTGCTGTCTTGGCCTGTTTTGGTATCTTTCGGGCCTCGGTTAGCAAGCTTGTTTTAGAGATAGTTGATCCTCGCTGCGTCCCCATCGTTTCAATCTGAGTGGATCGTTAAACAAGTGAGTTTAACTCACTAATTCATGCTTAGTAGGTTAATTACACTTAAATGTTGATTAGTTTAGGTTAAGTATGGATTATGTGGGTAATTAGATTAGATTAGCAATATAATTAATTGTGATTGCATGTTAGGTGGTTAGGGTAGTGTAGTTAGGGCCTAGACAAGCTCTAGCTAGAGTAGTCCAAAAATATTTCGGGCTCATCTCAGCTTCCAATTAGGCTTTTCGGACCTAAGTCATATTTATGGAATTTAATAATTAATTTTTCGTAATTATTTAATTATTTATTTATTTTCCGAAAAATTAGATTGGGATAGTTGGTGATCGAATTTGATGCTGATTGTAGTGGTATGATATGCTTATTTAATTGAGTTCTAATTTGTGCTGATTGTACATTATTTGTGTTTTAGGAATTTATTTAAATTGAATTGGTTTCAGTAATTAAGTGGGAAATAACCGAGCATCGGTTGATAACGCCAAAAATATTTTGTTGAACCATATAAATTGGTGGGATTTTCAAGTGGCAAAAAATGGTATTTCGGTTAAGGCTGACCGTGTACCCATACACGAAAGTATTTTTATTGGGTATGATAAAAATGGGAAAATGATTAGTTGATTAGACCATTAATTGCGGTTGCTTCTAATGAACATAAATAGTATACTATATGAGGATAATTGCGACAGCTTCTAGTGAGCATAAATAGTATACTATATGAGGATAATTGCGGCAGCTTCTTGTGAGCATAAATAGAATACTATATGAGAATAATTGCGGCAGCTTAAATGTGAGTATAAATAGTATATTATATGAGTATAATTGCGACAGCTTTTGGTGAGTTATATAAAATATTTGTGGCAACTTCTGGTGAGTTATATAAAGTATTTGCGGCAGCTTCTGGTGAGCTATACAAAGTATTTGTGGCTGCTTCTGGTGAGCTATATAAAGTATTTGAGGTAGTTTCTTGTGAGTTATACTATTTATATATCAGTTAAAGTGAGCAGTCTGGACTATGGTCGGACTTATAGATAGTATTAATTGAAATGATTGGGGAATGATCTTGTTGACATGTAATTGACTGAGTCGATTAGTCGATAGTTCGATTTGGTTGGATTGGATGATATGATTGTCAGTATTTATTAATTTAACTGACTTGCAGAAAGGAGTGGAGGCCAAGGTAAGTTTTCTAACTCATGGTTGTGCTTAGGTAGCCCTTAAGGCATATTTTCTTCCTAATAAGGTTTTAGGGGGTAGAACTTGCTGAGACATTATCTTACCCCATTATGGGATACAATTTTAGGCCCATAAATGGTAGCTCCTCCTAAGCATTTTGGATAACCAAAGAAGACAACAGAATAGATGAACTACATTCTGATCCATGGGCATCCCGAGAGACTGCAATACGAACTTGTGAAAACCATAGTTTAGGTTGATGCGGGTTTACCCAAAAAAGTACCCCATCAATGCAAGGCATGGTATCGCCTGTATCGTAATGGGCAGAGAGAGGGCCCCATGTCGGAATGTGAGGTACCTCTATATGTGATGGAGGTTACTTTTGGAAAGGACACGACAGACCCTAAAGATGGATTGATGGTGGACACGAAGGATTCTAAGCTTGAGGAGCCAGAGTCCTCGATGTACTTGGCAAAAGGCTCCAATGAGAACGAGGAAGTGGAGCAAGAGGAGTTTTGAGGAGGATGAGTAGCCGTAGTTTGCGAAAACCCCACCCCTGTTTGTAGGCCCTATTTTCTGAAATGGTTTTGAGTAGGACCTAACTTAGGTAGTTTGTGATGTATATAAGTGTGGTTGTGGTTTTCATGTTCAAAATTTGTGGCGCTACTTTCCTATTTCATTATTTTATTGTTTGAGGATTTTATTTCTACTTCCGCATGCGTATTTAAAATAATGGGTCAACGATGCGTCCTGGGACATTACTATTATATCGACCAAGCAGGGATGGGCACGGGTTTGGAGGATTAGGACGTGACATTTATGGCCCTCGCCAAAATGTTGATGTGCTTAAAAAAAAGCCGAGGGATTAGATTCTTTGTGATATTATTGATTGTATGAAATTGCATGTTTAATTCATTCATTCATACTTGTTTTCATTGATTGTGTCGTCTCTGTACACTCACAAATTTTATGTTTTTCAATCATGCCATCTCGTGATGTTTCATAAATGTTTGATATGATAACAACTTCTATTGTTGTGATGATTCATGGAAATTATGTAGTATAAATTTATCTAGTGAAAAAAGAAACTGTATTTGGAAAATCACCGTATTTTATTTTAAAAAGTCTTCGCATTGTGCGGATTTTCAATCATTAGAAAATGAAAGAAAAATAGAAATATATGAGAACCACTTGTGCTGACTGCTTTGGGTCGGGGCCAAGTATAGCCCTTTGTCACTCGGGCCACTACCTTGACTGTAGCCACAGAGAGAGAGAGAGAGAGAGAGAGAGAGAGAGAGAGAGAGAGAGAGAGAGAGAGAGAGAGAGAAATGATTGTGATTATCGTTAAATTCGTTAAAACACATCAAAAGAGTTCAATGTTATTATAATAGAATTGCAGAACAATGTTATCACTATTTAAACTAGAAAGAATTGACATTGTGAAGCAATGCTTGAATTATAAGATTTTACAGAAAAATCATATCTAGTAAGTGACTTTGGTACTAATTGTTGTGCTATTCAATGAAAAATCACAAGAATATTGTATTTGTCTATGTGAATATAAAATAAAATAATCATATTTCAAGCATAGATGACATTTAACATGTCACATTATTAATTGACTCAGGAAAATGTATTAAACAAATTCATCATTGAAGTACTTCGAACCGAATATAATATGACATGTTGTCTACACGTGTATAATTAGTTCGCTTTGCTCCAATAGTGTGAGTATGTTTCCATAAGTTCGATGCATTGGAGACTACTTTGTATTGGAAATCACATATGTGAGTATACTTCGGTAAAGTGAGCATTTTCCTAATAGAGTTCTTCCCCAACTAATGAATATAGCATCATTGAATATTGACACCAGCCATTGTTATAGTTTGGTAAGGTATTACAATTGTAAATTGTTTCCATGTAATCTGACATGGACATCGAGTTCTTCCACAAATTGAACCAAAAATTTTAAAAAAGAAACAGGAAAAGAGTTTAAGTTTGACATTTTGTTAACTTTCCTATATTATTTAATTGCACTTAAAGAATGATGCTAACTTATAAAGCACATCAATTAACGAGTAAAGCCACAACAGCTAAATTACATTTAATAAAGCAATTTTTTTGTCTGAATTTAATAAAGCACTTTACACAAGACATGTTCAGATTGTCCATTAACAATCAAGATGTATTAAGGTTTATTTTTTAAAATCTATTTAAGGGGTTGCTAATTTGACGGTGGGCCCCATATGTAAGGAAATTAAAATTGTTTTTTTTTTTCTACGGAAAATGAATGATTTTGAATTATCTTCTTAAAAATGATTATTTGTATTACTTACAAAAATAAATGAAGGAAAATATTTTCATCATCAACAATAATGACAATAATGTTTAGATATAAATTATTGTTAATAATGAAAATATTTTCTATCAACTAATTATTTGAAGTAATGTAAGTGGTTACATTTCGGAAAATATTTTTCAAATTTTTCATTTTTCTCATAACAAATAAAGTTTATATTGATGTATCAATATTTACATGTCATCCAACAATTTCTTCACATTTCTCCTAAAGGTAGACAAGCACTCATCCAAGGTCTTGTTATCTTCCACAAATTTCCTTTTGATGGATAACTGCTGGTCAACTTCAAAATTGTCACATGGTCGATTATCTATTCTTCTAATATTGCCCAAATTTATAAGAATATATAAACATATTATGATCCAAAATTACCATCTTCTTTTCGACAAATGTTCAGGTATTTCTAGTTTTTACTAGAATTGATTTTAAAAAAAAAAACTCAAATTTGGACTTCTCATTACCAGAAGAAAAGAGGCATCTTGTTCCCAACTGAAGAATAAGAAAAGCACGTTTAGGTAAGAAGCAACAACCAATTGCCTCTGGACTGAGCAAATAATTAAGATTTTAATATACTCGTGGAGCCACACGTGACTAACATGGTCTCCACGTGACCTATCAAATCACTGAGATTTTCTTAGTCAACAACGATCAAGACATTAATTGACTCATCAATACAATAGATTCACCGACCAAAAAAAAAAAAAATACAATAGATTCAACTATTTAAGACATAATTGGTATAATTGGGAAGCTCAAATCCAATCAATGCAATTCTTTCCCAGGAAATCCATGATCATCGTTAGGGATCACACATGACATAGTCCAGAACTATATAGCTCAAAATTATCAATAGTGAGCCTGGAATTACCTTAATTAACCTCAGAAAACCGATGCATGTACAGGTTTATGCTGTAAAATTATCTAAACAATCTGATAATCGAGTTAGAGCATGAAATCACTGGTGATTACATCTGCAACCCTCTATAGACACATGAACATCCTGGCAAAAACTGATATGCACATGCATCACGCTTCCTTCCTCAGATCCCTTGATGAAATTCTGCGATTAGAAGAGCAGTAAAAGGCACATGCATCATCAGTCGAAGTGCATCTAATCGTTTGAAGACATTTTGTGGGATGCTAACAACATTTACATAGATCTCTACACTTAAAAGGGCTGTTTCTAAAATGTTTTAACATCTTGAGACAAAATAATTAACACTAATTGTTTTTGCCATATCACAAACTAGTATGCTAAAACCAGCACCAATAATGTCATATTTTAGATTTGTGCTTTATCACAAAACTACAGTTCAAAAGTTATCTTGCAAATAGTTCACTTCAAGAGTGGGAGCTACCTTGAAGTGAAAGTTTGAAATACCAATCATTTTAATTAGCAAATAACATAACATATCTAAAATGCACATGTTTACCAAAAACCAGTTTCTTACCTAGGTGGAACTTCAAGGCTGTCCAAAGCAAGTTTCGCCTTATATAAAAATAGCAAATAGGTCTTGTAAGTTGTTTAGAGAAAACAATATGAGGATAAGAGTCAGAAATTATCTCATGAATGCATGCATGCATACAGGCAATTCAAGAAAAAGAACAGCATCAAGTTGCCCGCAGTAGATATATTTCATTATCAATAAGCAGCTACTTATGGAATGACTGCATGCCTCATAGCTATATGATCAAGATCTTGCAGGTCCTGTATAATATTCTGGTCACAAACTTCCAAGCAACGATCGTCACCGCATACTTAACCTTTAACTCAGATGCAAATCCCACCTACTGTTGAGTGATATAGCTCTAACAACACCAAAGCAAAAACAGCAAATAATTTGAGAAATTACATGTTGCTCATTCCAGCATGTCCTATCATTGGTTCCTTAGAAGCTTATGTTTCATTATTAGGTTTTCAAAATTTCAAGAAGCTTACAGGAGTTTTAGCTTCAAGGTCATTTTCCTTCATAAAAGCTATGGCAGATAAGGATAAAAAGGGAACCCTAAATTGTTGCGAAGGCGTCAAAATACAGAATTCACAATCAGCTTCATTGTGCTTTTGTCTCTATTCTACCGAGGAACTAATAATGTAAACTCCGTGTTTCTAGTGATTTTTTCTTTTTTATATCCACAGGCCACAGGACTTAAGAAAATAAGCACCTAACCAGTCCAATGTTCCTGTTACTCTCACGCTCCAAGTAGATATGGTTAAGTATTGAATTCAAATCCAGCTCAAGTATTGCATCGACTCGATACAATCTGGATGTGCCAGGCGTTACCTGATCTATATAGCAAGCCACACGAAGCCAGGAACCTCAGGAGAGAATCGTTCCCCCGAAGAAGCTACGTCACCGGTAGTCCGTCACCTCCACACGTTGGCCTCTGTCGCCCGTCGGTTCGCTAGGGACTTCTTCTGTCGGTCGCCTCCGCTTGCCAAGCGGCAATCTTGCATTTGTTAGAGATCACCAGTGTCCGACGGAAGATGGTGGAGCTCGAAGTTCGGCTAGGGCGGAGAAAAGAGGATTTAGCCAAAAGGAAGAACTACAAACAAGTAAAAGAGATAAAAGAGAAGGCTGAATTACAGAATTTTATTTATAAGTTTTTTTTTTTTCGTAAAGAAAGGAAAACGAGAAGGAACGAGAAGAAAGGAGGCATTGTAATGAAGATCAGTTCACTCACCGTACGAATTACTTCCTTGGCAAGTTTCCATCATTCTTCCAACCAAAGCTTGTACTTTTTGTTCCGGCTGCGCGGGTCTCCAGGAAAAAGGTATCCAGGAAAAGGAAACTCACGAAATCCAATGTCAAACGCTTCACCAAGCACGTAAGAACTCGGTGGACAATCTAGATCAAATTCGATCAGTCTACTTTCGAGCATACGTGAACTCTCTTGCAAGTTTCTTGATAGACCTATTTCGGTTGGATTGTCCTCATGTATATGTGAACTCTGGACTTCTAGGTCTGTTGAGTCATGGCCAACTTCATAGAGGAAAGCTGGATCAATTAACTTGTGGTCTCGGATCGTAACCTTTAAATTGTCATCTAGTTGCTTGGATATTATTCGGAATCCCCACTTTTCCAAGCCCTTCTGTGATTTAAAGCCATATGATGTAAAGCCCTCTAATGTAATGCTGAATTGTGCATAACTCCCATCAATTTGATCAAACTGGACTGCTTTCCATAAGTGAGATGGTGCGAAATAGGTTATCAAGATGCCACCTGAATCCCATATGCAGTAAAATGGGCGATAGGTACCCTCGTTTTTGCCATTAAAATATGCGCTAAAGTTAAGTTCGCAATAATCGCCTTTATCGTAAGGTACAGCACAAAAAATCAATCCTAGAAACTTGTCATATAAGTCTTTTGAAGCCATGAAAGATACAAAATTGTCTACGACTGGTTGAAACCCCTTTGGCATCTCTCCTTTAGGGAGATAAATACTGCAAAGAGAATTCTGCTACGAAAATAGACCGTTAGAAAGCACCATAGAAGAATTCAATTTGAGTTTAGTAAGTAATCCGAGTGAATAAAAGAGCTCCGTAACGAGTATGGATCCATTGATCCCAGCTTGTGTTAAGATAGAAGTCTCATGTGATAAAAATCATTCCCATAAAAACTATGCTAGCCACCTTCATTACGTGCATTTTAGTGTAGGATCACTTCATATTTGTTCGGTTTTTCTCAAACCTCTGATTTTGCATTTTCAGCTATTGCAATATAAAAGAACAGATTGTTTTTGCATATTATCCGCACCGATATGTGTGCGCACGAGAGAGAGAGAATCTGACCTTGGCAATTGAAGCAGTGTCAACCATGGTCAACCCTCGATGTACCCACTGGTCAATTGAAGTTAAATGTCCATTTGTTTGCAGAGATTCACACCCATTCGCGAGTAGTAATTTTAAAAATGGCGGAAGCTTGGGAATCTCTTGTAATTGATGGCAATAACTAATTAATAATTCGGACAAACGATCACGCTTACTGATGGATATAGGGAGGCTAGTAATATTGTTCCCGATAGAATTAAGTTTTCCAACAAGGGAAAACAAAGAAAGATCCTCAAGAAACTCTACTTCGGACAGATTACAATTGAGAAGGTCTAAGACTTTTAAATTTGAAAGTTCAACCTTCATGCATGGATTAGCTGAATCTATGAGGTTTGGAAACTCGATTGGGCCAAAAGAAGATTTGAAGCATTGAAGTCTTTGTAACTTGTAAATGTTAGATGGAATGCTTACCAAGTTTTTGCAAATATCTAAAAGCATTTCCTCTAAAGAGACAAGATTTTCTATTGATGTGGGAAGTTCTTTAATAGCAGTATATAGTATGGAAAGTTTTTTTAGGCATTCGAGTTCATGTGGGATATGGGGAAATCTTTCAAATTTTGAGCACATAGAAAAGTTGAGATCTCGAAGATTTTTTGACTTGAGCACATTTGGAAAAACATGAAGTTCAGGGCACCATTTAAAATGCAAGACTTGGAGCTTGTCATGATATGCAATTGACTCGTGGGCTTCTACCAAGTTTTTGCAATTCCAGAGTTTCAATTCTTTGAGATTTGGAACACATGAGATGTTGGGTGTACTCACGAGCGACTCACAATCACGCAATTTAATGTATGTCAAATGTTCGAAGTCCTGCAAAAACAAGAAAACCAACTACCATAAACATTCCGAAAGGGAAAGAAGGGCATTTGTATAATGCCATTGCCACTTTTAATGATTTTCATCCTTAGGCCACAATTCTCTTCATGATAAAGGAGGCAAGGATCATCGTTAGATTAGGCAACTTGAAACCTACTATATAGGGTTCTAAGCAAATTTCTTAACCTATTAATAACTTTTCATTCAAGGTTATCATATATAGAGTATTGAGAAATTACTAAACCCTTTGAAACTTTACCAGTATATACAAATTTTTATGTATATATAGTAAAGCTTATGCGAGATTAAGTCATATGGCACGCTCACAAGTGAGTTCTACCTAGCAATTTAGTTTTTATGATCCCATTAGCGAATAAGAGACAACTCTTACCATTTTATTTTTAGATATTATTTTGAAGAATTATATAATATATAATACACAATATTAAAAAGATTTCAAATAAATTATTCTAGACAATCATCAAAACAGTTAGATATAACATGATACTCCATACTTGACCGATAAAGATATATCGTGATTACTAGAAAATTAAATGTCAGTTTTACAAACAAAGAAATACTATATATCAAACAAAAGATAATTCTAGCAAATAACAAAATCATACCATATAATGTTTTGATACATTAAATATGACCATTCTTTTTATATATATTTCAGATAATTACATTCCGTATTAAAGAATTGCGCGTTAACAAACATGGAAAAAAATTAAGGGCTAGTTAATTTAAATTTCTAAATTACTCCGATATGATCAAAGACAACTCCTATTACTATATAGTTGATGGAGATAATCTATACCACCGTATAATTGGGGAGAACAAATATTGAATTAAGGATTGCCAAAAGTTTTTGAATGAATTAGTTATAATTTATATCACCTTATAATCGGTGACAATTCCTAGTGGCATGCCCCTACGGGATCACATATATCGAATTATTTGTACCCGCATTACTAGCAAGATGTCTAATAGATATTTAATTACATGAACTTAGAAATGCTGCTCCTTCATAACTGATTTGAGCAGTTAATGATGCCTTTTTTACAGCACAGTGCAGGACAAATCCCGCCCTTTACGGCATACATTGAATAAGCCTCCATAACTTGGAGACTACGTGGCCTCTAAGGTTATTTTGAATGCGACATATTGTCATTAAGGTATCCGACCAGCCACATCTAAATCAAATGCTTGACCATTCAGCCGGCTATTCCTTGGGTGTATTTTCTTTTGTATATATGACAACGGGTTGGTTCATCATGTTTTTGTTTCCTTTTATTTGATCATTAGACAATTCTTTTTGTATACGAAATTGTTCATATGTAAACTAGTGACATAGGAATAGCTTATACTAGCATATTTGCATTTTGAATTTCTTCCCTAGGTAGATTTGATTTTGAAATAAAACTACATCAATGGTTGGAGATATTAGGTTTAGAAAGTATTTGAGATTCATCTACACACACCTAGAGATATTAGATTTAGAAAGTATATGAGATTCATCTATACACACACACACACACACACACACACACACACACACACACACACACACACACATATATATAATATGTATATATTTGTCCTCGTACATAACGTAATAAAACCTTCTAATTGTGAGGGATTTCAACCACTTTTTTATTCCTTCCATCCGTGAGCCTCAATTGTATTTTACAAATATAATACCCATGGACAACTACATGAAATTGGTTATTTTCTTTTATCTCTCACATATTTCAATATATTAAAAATTTGAATTTACTCATGATCCAATGACCTTCATATAAAAATTTCAAATCTGCTCTTTCTGCATATTATAATGAAATTTCTTTGTATTGTGTATTTTATCAGCAAAATGTTTACAATGGATATATCTAGTAAAGTTGTTTCCCTCAGTTTTTCAAATGCCAATTTGCTGCACGTTATTTCCAACGCAAGTAGTTAACGTCATTCTGAAAGAAAATAGAGAAGTGGCTTCTAAAACAGTGGAACACCATTTCCGTACAAATAATAGTACATCTAACATGCATATGTCCATCCAAATGAAGTAGCATAATAAAACAATCTATGTAGATAAATGCTCACCTTAAAGTGTTTTACGATTTCTGTGATATTGCCTTCACTCATATCAATATTTACTAATTTCTTTTGACCAAAAGGAAATTTTGGAATCAAGTACCACTTCCAGCAAATTCCATCCATCTTAGCCCATTAGGAAGACATATAGGGCCATGAAAAGAAATATGAACATTGCGTAGGATGAGCAATCTCAACTTTCTCATTTTTGGAAAAGCATTAGGATGGATACTAAGCTCTTTCACCGAGGTGGCTCCAATACAATGGCTTTTATAGCACAATCTCCCTGGATATACAAGACTATTTCAGCTTATGCATTTTCAATAATTAGAGTAAAAATAAGGAGCAATATTTTGGTCATGTTCGCAAGTCTTACCACATCACTTGACAAAACATCGGCAACATCATCATACCGCCATAGTCTCTGCGACTTTTGGGATCATCGCGACATTCTTGTCTCACAATATCCATACCCATCGATTGAATCAAGTCATGCATATTTAGTTTTCCATAGTCAATGCTTATCAAGGACCTCTCGATGAGTATATCAAATCCTACAGTTGTCTGAACATCACAACTATCAAGGACTTTCTTTATGTACTCACTATTATTGCTCTTAAAAAAGCAAGCAATGTCGAGAAAAATCTCTTGCTCATTTTCCTCTAGTCCATCGTAACTTATTTTGAGAACATCATTAATGGTTTTGTTGGGAATCCTAGAAACTTTCTCAGTGTACTTTCCCATACATCTTCTCTTTTACCACATAAGCAGGAACCGAGAACTTCAAGTGCTAAAGGAAGCCCTCCAGCATGATTCAGAACACTATCCACCAAATTTGTCTTGATTTCTAATTTTTGGAGTGTCAAAAAAGTGTGATTGCTAAGCAGCTCACGAGCTTCATGGTAACTCAGTGGTTTAACTTCATACACATGATCTTGATCAATTCCATAACAAGTTAGCAAATGTTTATCTCTTGTAGTAACAATGATCCTACTTCCATTACCAAAACATTTGCCTTCTCCTACTAAAGCATGTAACTGGTGCAAGTCAGCCACATCATCAAGGACAATGAGAACTTTTTTGTGACGAAGTCTATGTTGTATGATATTGATACCTCTATTAGCATTGGTCACCGCCAATCCATTTTGCAGTGATAAAATATCGGATAGTAATTTATTTTGCAATGGAACTAAATCCTTGGAATCTTTCGAAGCTTCTCGAACATTTTCAAGAGAAAACATGAACCGTCAAATTGTCTAAACATAGAATTGTAAAGAACTTTTGCTAACGTTGTTTTCCTATCCCTCCTTGTCCTCATAAACCCACAATGACAACATCATTATCAGACGCAAGGTTTAACATCTCTTTCAACTTAACAACTGGAGACTCTATCCCAACCAGATGCTTAGTAACATACAACGGTGTTAGGTTAAGGTGAGTGGAAATCTCCTTCACAATTTGTAGTATAAGCTTTGACTCATCTCTGTCAAAAATGGAAAAAGAGGTTGGAGCATCTTTTGAGCAATTTGAATAAGGAAATAACGAGCAATCATAAGCTAACAATGAAAAAAAAAATACAACGTTACATCTTCAAATAATCACAGCCAAAACAAAAATTTTATTTCACTGAGTCGAATTAGAAAACCAATTGAAACAACCATTCTGGGGTTCAACTTTTGGTCAGCCAAGTGATTCATGCTCTGTTGATTTACATACGATGATTTACTTACTTTTCCTTTTGACTGTTATATGTAATATATTTATACACTTCATCAAAAAGAGCTATTTAGGATTTTAAACGCTGGTTAAGATTTTGATCCGAAAACTATTAAATACCTAAAGCACAATGTTATTGCCTTACATGGCTTGTACACACTAATTATCCGTTGCTGTGAACGTTCTTACTTCATTAAAAGAAATGGGTTTAAGTGCAATAACGCCACTTAACAATTTGTCCATTGGTAGATCAGGTTTTAACATTTTATACTACAGTTATCTGTGTGTTGTTTTTTATTTGATTTTAATGCAAACAGTCTTTATACTTACTTGCAAAGATCAGCTTCTTACACAAAAATTGAGCTACTTTGAACTTACTCATCATTCAAATGCCACCCGGACAAGTTACCAGCATCAAAAAGAGCTTTTTTCCATTTCTTCACTTTCTCTAGATCCTTTCTAAACTTATCCTCATGCTTATCCAAAGCTTTCCTATAACTCTCTCTCCCCTCTCTCACTTCTCTTGGGTCCACTTTGTAAAACACTGGTAGAACGGTGAGGTCCTTTTGCTTCCTGCACTCCAAAATTTTCGCCATCTCTTCCAAGCACCACCATGAGGAAGCATAGTCCTCAGAAAAAATGATGATTGCGATGCACGATTCTTCGATGGCCTTCACAAGCGTCACTGATATTTGGTCTCCCTTTCTCAGTTCCTCGCTATCCCGAAAAGTGTATATTCCATTATGATCTAAAGCTTGGTAGAGATGGCTAAGGAAGCTCTTACGCACATCTGTGCCTCTGAAACTCAAGAAGACATCGTAAATACTTTTGGATTTCGGCAAAGAAGCCATCAGATGATGGATTTTAACAAACAACAATGAGTATTAGCTGAAGGTTTGAAATTGTGCTTTTAGGTAGGTCGTTCACTACTTGTTCTTCTTGTTGATTTATTCTTATCCTTGATCATGAGGTTCGAGTGCGGGATGGCTTTCGGTGGGTGGGGAATTCCAAAAAAGAGATTTGAGTGTGAGTTGGAAAGTGATGGAAAACTAGAATCAAACAAGATTCGAACGTCGTGAGTGGAAGAAAAAGCTGGAGAATCAAAAGGTGTAGGATTGGGTGACCTTGAGGAGGAATAGGAGTTCACACACTTGGCCATCCGCTCATCACGGTAAAGCCTGCTGATTTCTTCCTCTTTCCCTTCATGTTTTCATTTGATCAGAATCAAATTCCGTGTTTGCCACTCTTGCGATTTATTTGCAAAGTCCCAAAGCCATGCATGTGTGAATACTAAGGTGTTTGTGTGAAATAGCACAAGTTTGAAATTCCCATGCTCGTTTCTAGATTCACAATTCATTTCTCACTTTATTTTGACTTGAAATTCGCTATGTGTTAAACCTTTTAATAACAAACATTTTGTTGTTGCATCATTCACAATTATCTAGATATATATCAAAAAAAATCAAAACATAGAAATTACCTATCGAAACTTAAAATCACACCAAATTCTTGTTATGATGTAGAAAATTTACCATCATATTGAATTTCTCAAAAATCATTTCAACATCTTCCTTATGTATTATAGTATCTGTACTATTTGTTGCGAGATTTGTCTTTCATATATTAGTGTTTGTGAGGGATTTGCAGACTTAAGCAAGGAAGCAGTATGTATTCATATATTACACATGATCAAGGAATCAAGTTGATGTACAAGCATTGTCAAATTAAAGGCTTCGTTCATATTAAAAATATACCACATGATAAATAAAAAAAATTGTATTGGTTTAAATTAAAAATCTCATTAGAGTTGTCTCTATATGTGGTGTATAAAAAGTTTATATTTGCTTTGTCACATAACTAATATCTTTTGAAGATTGAAATTCTAAATAAGAAACGCACTATGGACTTATATGGAATATGATAATGATAGTGGTTAATTATACATAATGCCTTATGCTGAATTATGTGGATCAACGTTGTTGGCAATTTATGATTTTTCGTCCATTTATATTTAAATTCTCCATTCTCAATCATAGAAATGAAATGGGTAAGAAGATGAAAAATCAACGACATGAAGTGACACATATTGATACTTTATAAATGAATCACATAATGTCCAACCAGTTTTCAAATAAATGAGCCAGCAACAACTCATTCACAATTGTTTAGTTTGTTTTTTGCGAGAAAATGTTAAGATGCTTCCAAAGCATCATGTCATTAACCACAAAACTAATTATTCAACATCAAGCGCTATGAACTTTCGACTTTCCTCTAAGGAAAACTATTATGAACAAATAATTTATGACCTTTCATTAATAGTGCTGCTTGACTTATATTTTGGTAAAATATGCCATTGACAAAATGTGTTGGATCATCGGCACGATAGTTGCTAAGCTTGGGCAGTTCTTAAGAAGTGATTCTAGTACCGAAAGCTGGAGTCTCCTATATTCAACGGTTCAAGTCCAAACATAGCTTATGCACTAAGTTCATTTTAGCTTCTTTTCTCTTTAGCACCAAAAAAAAAAAAAAAGTAATGACTTTTAAGTCAACCTATGAAACTTTATCAAAATGGGAGGAAAAAGTTTCTAGCTTCATTAGTTATAGGAGTCACGCTCCGAGATAGCCACAAAAGATGTGAACGATCATTAGACGACCATGTGGATTGTCTGATCCTTTTGAGTAATAACTTAGAATAAACTTGCATTCTTTAAAATTCTATTGTTTGTTATGTGTGCAATTATCCCAGCATCAATTACTAGTACAATTTTAAGTGTAATGACCAATTCTAAAGGTGATTTTATTATTATGAACGTGGGTTAAAAATTTGAAAAGGAAAAAAGTGGTGGTTCCCAAATCCAAAGGTAATTTTTTGCTAGTCTGACATATTTATCTGTTATCGCGTGCATTTCCCTCCTGCAATTATTCGCCTTCAATCTTCTTCACTCCAAATACGAGGTGCTTTCCACAACCGAAAGTCCCACTTGGGGCAATTATCTGCGTCTAATAAGTAAGAAATTATTAAATTGAAAATATATATGGTAAACTAAATCGAAACTGTAAAAATTGAAGAGATTCGTTTAGAGTCCAAAGTTGTTAATGGTTTAAATTCAATTTAGTGTATACCCTAAGTTCACTCAATAATTTTTGTAGTAGATAACCATGCCAATGCTTTTTAATGCGTTCGAGCTGTCTCTATGGAATTAATACCGCTTGCGTAATATCGATCCACTAAACCAAATCCTTGATAAATTTTTGATCCAATCATCCTTAATGAACGAAATTCATTAAATAAATTTTTGAAATAAGGGGGATGATCATAATAGTGCAAGCGGATCAGATGTTTAGTTGTGTTCCTAATCCCTAGATTGTAAAAGATGATCTTGTGGGGCTAGATATGATGATTGATTCTCACAATCTCGGGAAAAAAAATCAGCGATCACTTATTCTTATACTAAAAGACAGAGATGCATGACTTTTTTCGGTGGGGTGGGGTCAACATCGAATAGTGTCGAGAATTTCAGAAAATGATGGTGTTTACTTAGGGATCAAGATATCTAATAGGTGTGAATACAAGGAGTTATTTTCTCTGAAGACCGCATATATTCGGATTGTTATTTTGACGCAAGTTCGAGATGCACTTATATGGACAGCAACTAAACGGGGAGTTTACACAGTCAAATCAGCATATCACGCAATCCATCAGACACAATTAAGTACAGTCACTGCAACTGCGTCTACTTCGTATCAACTTCCTACCTGGTTATGGCGTAATCTCTGGAAGATGCCTGCTGCACCTAAGCTCCGAGTCTTTCTCTGGTCACTTTGTAGTAATGCTTTGGCGACGAGAAACCTGCATCGCAGACATATATGTAGACAATCCTTGTTGCACTTTATGCAAAAGTAAGAATCCAGAAACATTAGAGCATTTGTTCTTACTCGTTCATGGACTCAAAGGGTGTGGAATCACTCACGGTTGGGATTTCAGTCCTTCCAACTCGCATTCAGCGTCCCGGACTCATGGATTGTGACAACGATTGGCGACGGCCATCGCTTAACCAGTGGCCTTCATTACTAACGATACGTAGCGAGATCGGCGTGCTCGGAATGCCTTTGTCTTCCGCGGTTCTTATCTAATCCAAAGCAGGTCGTAGGCGGCAGCGGCTCACGCCCAAGTTGATCGCTTATCTTCATCTCCCCTCTGCATCAAAGGAGTTCCATTAGAAATAGATCCCATCTATGGCGTCCTCCCGAGATCTCGGAGTTTTTTGAAGGTCAATCTCGATGGTTCTTTCCATCAAGGGAGAAAGTATGAATACCGATTGCTTGTATTTGCGGGGATCATCAAGGTAGACTTACCGAAGCTACTCTGTGCGATGTCGTGGCTGTCTCTGCTCTCCAGAGTCGAGATTCAAGCCCTCTCTTACTCGCTTCGTCACCTATTGCAGCAAGGCCTTGAGGCGCAGCACTAATCGTTGAATCGGATAACCTCACTGTTGTGGAAAGCGCTGGTCGTCGCTCCCAGCCGCCGTAGCGCGATCGATCTCTCTTCGCCGAAGCTGCTTTCCTTCTAACCCTATTTCCCAATCTCAAGTTAGGGTTTTTCTGTAGAGAGCGAGTCGGTTCTTTATTTGGGCTTGCAAGGCCCATGCGGGCACATCTTTGTCACGATAATTGGGGCATTCGTCTGCCCTCTCCTCTTTTCAATCTTTTATGTGCGGACGCTCTTGCCGCGGGTTGTAAGGGTTTTTAAGTAGTAATGAAAGTCGACCTTTAGTTCAAAAAAAAAAATATTGACGCAAGTTCCTTCGCTCGATTATTTGATGTAGAATATATTTGGTTATCGATCAAGGAAAACCTTTCGTTGGGGATGGCTTTCGTTGGCCGGGAATCTGAGGGAGATTTGAGTGAGAGGTGGAAAGTAATGGAAAATCAAAATCAGACAATAGGAACCAATCAGATCAGAAAGTAAGTGGGTGGAGAACGGAAAAGACATTCTAAGTGGAAATCGTGAGTAGAAGAAAAGGCTTAGACAGTCAAAAAGGTTGTTGACGAACAAGAAGCCATCCTTTCAAGTTTTTGGTATGATAAGAATCCGATACACGCAATCGGGATACGATTCACACACTCGGCCATCCGTTCATCATGTTAAAGCTTTCTGATTCCTTCCCTTTTTCCGCTTATATTTTGGTATGATCAGAATCGATTCCGTGTTTGCCACTCTTATGATTTGTTTGCAAAGTCCCAAAGCCATGCATGTATGATGAATCACAAGGTTTTCCTGTGAATTAACACGAGTTAGGGATTTCCACACTTATTTCTAGATTCCATGATTCATTTCTCATACAATTTTGATATGAAACTTGCTATGTCCTAATCCCCTTCGCATTAACTTGTCTATGGATGAATTATGAAGCCTAGTTGTTCCCTTTGCATGATTGGATTGGACTGTAGTATGTTTCGTCCATGTTCTGCCCCTTGAAATATCCCAGGTGACCTCGTTGTTTTGCTTGCATGATTTTGCTTCATCCATCATGTTCCCCCTTTGCGTTAGATTTGCTTTTACATTAAATTCAATATGTGTATAGTTTTTTTTTTTGGACGAAATAACTGATATATTAGATGAAAGGAGAAATACAACCAGCTAGAAGAGCATCACTTGAGTACAATATTCAAGAAAGGAGGGGAGGGAAAAGACGATCCCAATTCTTGGATAAGCCTTGGGCCCTATGGGCTTTGGCAGCCCAATCCGCAACTAGGTTAGCCTCTCGACTAGCATGATTGAGTGACACATTAGGGCAGAGAGGAGATCGCGGAGAGTGGCGAAAAGGTGTCGTTCTTCCCGGGCTGCGGCCGCTTCCTATTGAAGGACCTCCGGCGGTATGAGGCAATCGGATTCAAACGCTCCACGATGGAGGTGCAGTCCACCTTGATGAGATCTTGGAGAGCCTAATCATGGCGAAGATCTACGCCCAGGCAGCAGGCTTCGCGGGTACGGTATTGGTAAACATATCGGTGAGTTCACCTTTACTATTTCGGTAATACAAGCGATAGCTCCGTGATGATTGCGTCACGAAAGCCCCATCGATGTTGCATTTGATTATGCTTTGTGTCTTTGGTGGTTTCCATCGGTGATCCATGCTAACTTGTGATTTTGGAACCACATTTTTTGGGGATTGAAGGCGGTGAAGATTCTAGCTGGGTTGTGCATTATCCACCACTTCTGGATGGGATTCGGAACTTTCTGCTTGGGAAGATGGCATTGTTGCGATGGCACGGATCTCCTATGCGGGTTAGCAATGACTTCAAAGGTCGGGAGGAGTGAGGATGAGTGGCGAGTAGCCAACCAGCATCAATCTTTGCGAGGTAAGAGAGACAGTATTACGATCGGGCGTTTGACCATATGCGAGTCCGATTACAATAGAAAAATATATGTTCAACGGTTTCTAGGGTTTTGTGTGCACAAAGTGCGATAGGGATTGGGAGAGAGATGTCTGATGTATAGGTTTTCTTTTGTTGCTATGGCATTTTTGCAGGCCACCCACAGAAAGACTCGGATTTTAGGAGCTGTGTTCATATGCCAGATTCTTTTCCACAGTTGATGAGGAGGCTAATAAGAAGATGAGGCCATTACGGGTAAGTTTCGGTGTGTTGAAAGTAAGTAGTGATAGCAGCTCTTAACCGTAAAAGCTCGATGATGTGGCTGTCCATACTAATTGATCGAGTTGAGTGATGAATTTATAGGAGTGTTTTGGATAGCTTCACTAACCTGGTCATTGAAATAGTTTGTAATAATCTCCGTTTCCAAGTTGCCGACGAAGAGTCTAAAATATCAGCTACTTTGATAAGTTCCTTGCAGGCACTGCACAACCTCCTAATTTACCAATAGATAGCCAATAGTACGTTCGGATGTTGATGTTGGATCCATCTTTCACCACCATCGAGTTTTAGGAAGGATAGCATCCCTACCCTTTAATATGCTTTTCCACCCCCAAGAAGGTCTATAGCACGAAGTGGCATTTTGAAAAGAAGAATGTTTAAAATATAGACCTTTAAACAACTAAGTCCAAAGTGCATGTGGTTGCTTTGAAGCGCCACGCTTGTTTTCCGATCATCGCAATTTAAAAGTAGTTAGATCTCGAATCCCATTCCCCCATCATTTTCGATTGCTTTACCTTTGACCATTTCATCCAGTGTATGCCCGACTCATTTTGTGTTACTCCACCGAAACGTGATATCTTGCTTTCCATTAATCTACGAGAGACAAGGGCGCGAAAAAGGGACATCGCATATTGAGGTAAGGCACATATGAGCGCCTTAAGTAAAATCTCCTTACCCCCTTTAGATAAAAACTTTTCCTTTCAACCAGCTAATTTTGCATTCGTTTTTGCCAAAATCCAGGAGAACATCTCACATTTTGAACGCCCCCAATCGAAGGGATGCCCGGTACTTGTCGAATCTTCGCACCACGGGTATTCTAAGTTCTCCTTGTAAAGTCTCCTGTAATGTTAAAGGACAATTCGGCTGAAAAGATGGCGAGACTTATTCTTGTTAAGAAGTTGACCAGTGGCATGGCAGTACTGATGCAATAGATGAGTGAGATTTTGGCATTCAGAGAGTGAAGCTTTGAGAAAGAACAATGCATCATCAGCAAAAAATAAATGGGAAAGCTTAGGGCAGGTTCTGTTAAATTGGATCCCCTGTAAATGACCCATATTGATTGCTTGCTTGATAACTGTTGATAAAGCATTAGCCATTAATAAAAAAATGTAGGGGGAGAGGGGGTCTCCTTTGCGGATTCCTCTAGTAGGTGTAAAATATGGTAGTTGTTCTCCATTGACGAATACTATAGGAAACCGTTGTGATGCATGCCATAACCATCTTTACCCATTGATTTGTGAAGCCCAAGCGTGTTAAATATGCTGCGAGGAAGTCCCACTCCACACGATCATAAGCTTTCGCATGTCTGCTTGAGAATAAGATTGAATTGTTTTGTTTTAGATCTAACTTTAAAAGCTGGTGGAGTACTTCTGGAACCATCATAATGTTATCTTGAATCATCGACCCTTGACAAAAGTGCTTGTTCGGATTAATTAGGCGGGAGCCAACATTTCAATATGTTTGCCATGACTTTTGCAATAATCTTGTATGCAAAGTTACGAGACTAATAGGACGATCTTGGTCAATGCTTTCGGGCGATGAACTTTGGGGACCAAGGTTAGTATCGTTCGATTTAAGTGAGGAGGCATATGACCAGATTGGAAAAAGTCTTGCCGGTCTTGACTATTTGTTTTTTGATGATGTTCCGAGTGATGCCGGTAAAAGAGACCATTGAGGCCGTCGGACCGGGGGCCTTGGAAGGACCCAATTGAAAGGTAGCATTGGAGACCTCCTCTTCATTCTGTACTCATAAGATGAGTATTCATTTGTGAAGTAACTATTGTTGGACATTTGCGAGAGGAATGGAAGAAAATCCACAGGACCTGAGTGATAAAGTTGAATAAAAAAAACCCAAGTGTCATTGTTTTAAGCGATCGGGCTCTCTATGCCGGTCGGTCTTCATCCTTAAGTAAGCAAATTCTATTTCTCTGTCTCCTTTGCACGCAAGCTTGAAAAAATTTTGAGTTGTTGTCTCCCCATGCTAACCGGTTAAGTCTTGAGCAGCGCCCGAAATTGTTCTTCCCGATTCCGAGTTGGTGAATTTCGGTACGAATTGTAGTGGCTAACTCTTTATCTCCACTTCGATAGGATTTTGATTTGTAATGGTCTGAAGCTTGTTGCTTTAGTTGCGAATCGCTGCACATTCTTGCGGAGCGACTCCCGCTAGTTAACTTGTGAGATCTTGCTTGCAATTTAGAAGGTAAGGAAGAGTGGTTTCTCTCCCATCTTTGAACTATTTCGGTACATTACGTATGTTGACTCCGTAAGCTTCATTGTGAAATCTCTTTTGTGGCTTAACAGCAAATAATGGGTATGCAACACAAGCGAGTGATCCGAGCCAATCGATGGTAAAGCAAACACCGTGGTTGATGGATATAGAAAATTCCAGTCCGAAGAGCAGAAGGCGTGGTCGAGCTTCTCCTTCACTAACTCATCCCCATCCCGATTGTTAGACCAGGTGAACTCACAACCTTTACTATCCAACTCTATTAAAGCACAATCATCAAGTAGCTTCGAAATGATGACATTGTGATAATTAGCTGGTTTTCGTCCCATCTTCTCCTAGGGGTATTGGAAGTCGTTGAAATCCCGATACATAACCAGGGTAAGTTAGTGGATTCATGAATTATTCGGATCGTATT
The DNA here is from genome assembly GCA_016097615.1 of Eucalyptus dawsonii. Taxonomy (NCBI): domain Eukaryota; kingdom Viridiplantae; phylum Streptophyta; class Magnoliopsida; order Myrtales; family Myrtaceae; genus Eucalyptus; species Eucalyptus dawsonii. Next base: position 44,089,602 of record CM027875.1, read on the forward strand.
CCAGAAATCCTGCCTAGGAAGAAAGGAGCGGGGAGCATGAAGACGGGTAACTTGCATGGAGATTGATGTCAGTATCCAAAACTAACATATGTACATAATTACGACCCGAAGAAAAACCGTAATGTCAAACAGGTCATTCCAAAATACTACAAGACCTCGAGATAAGCCTTCGGGATTCTTCAAAAAGAGTGGGAGAAAGTAAAGTGCGTCGTAAGTCTTTGCATCGAAGCTTTATTTTTCGTTTCCATTAAGAACATAAGGTCGGGCCTTTCGAGGCTATCAAAGCTGTAAGGCTTGAATTGTCAGTGCCCAACCCCGACAATTCCAACAACATTTTCATTTTGATTTGTGGGGGCTGTTTAGGGCCAGCCGCCAAAGCCTAAGAAGAGTGGTCATCAACCTCAATAACGGGGTGTCTAGTAAAGTGGATTCATCCAACTCGGGTATAGGATTTGATCGGATCTCATAAGGGAGTATCGCTTAGGTTTCTTACTAGATCGATTCCTAGTTGTGATCTAGGAGATGTATGTTTTCTCGATGTATAAAGCCAGAGGATGAAGTTTGAGTACCCTTCAACTTTGCATGCGGGGACCAAATCGGTGGTTCAGGGTTCATCGCGGTAGTTGCGGGTGGGATAACGGAGGAAGGGGTGGGGATCGCAGAGCTGAATGTTGGAGGTAAAGCTAAGAGAGGGGGGTGGATAGTGGGAGGAGTTTCAGGTATGGTTTCTTCCATTGGTTCTACATGTGATAGAGGATTGTAAAAGGCATCCTAATAGGGGCTGTGCTGTTTAATCTCTGCTCGTAACCAAGGGCCATACACCATTGTTTCACGGCCCTCAAATTGAGATTCCTCATAAGGGAAGTCCTTACATGATGTTGCATAATGTCCTAATTTCCCACATGAGTAACAATAATGGGATAGTCGCTTATAGAAAATCAAGCCAAGGGGTTTTCTAGCAATACTAATAAGCTTCCCTGATTTTAATGGTTGTTGCAGGTCAATCTCGACACGAATTCTCCCGGATGTATCATGTTTGACTTCCTTCACACTACCCGGTTCTTTGTCTTGCCGCGGCAAAGTTGTGGGGTGTTCCATTCCAAAGGTAAACCTATGACGTGAACCCAGAATGGACAGGTGGAAAAAATCATAACAATGTACCAGGGTATTTGGTTTCGAGTAAGTAAATTAACTAGATGACCGAGAACAGCCAGGGTTCCATCTAATGCTCTTCGTT